>JAZKLR010000705.1:0-416663 GCA_037103525.1 Ganaspis brasiliensis
TTATATTTTGAGAACTATGTTAAGGACTTAAAATTTTGAGGACTAAATTAAGGTCTTAATATTTTAAGGACTAAGTAAAGGACTTAATATTTTGAGGACTAAGTTGAGGACTTTATATTTTGAGGACTAAGTTGAGGACGTTATATTTTGAGGACTAAGTTAAGGACTTAATATTTTAAGGACTAAGTAAAGGACTTTATATTTTAAGGACTATGTTGAGGAGGTTATATTTTGAGGACTATGTTGAGGACTTTATATTTTGAGGACTAAGTTAAGGACTTAATATTTTGAGGACTAAGTTGAGGACTTAATATTTTGAGGACTATGTTGAGGACCTAATATTTTGAGGACTAAGTTAATGACTTAATATTTTGAGGACTAAGTTAAGGACTTAATATTTTGAGGACTAAGTTGAGGACTTAATATTTTGAGGACTATGTTGAGGACCTAATATTTTGAGGACTAAGTTAATGACTTAATATTTTGAGGACTAAGTTGAGGACTTAATATTTTAAGGACTAAGTTAAGGACTTAATATTTTGAGGACTAAGTTGAGGACTTTATATTTTGAGGACTATTTTGAGGAAGTTATATTTTAAGGACTATGTTGAGGACGTTATATTTTGAGAACTATGTTAAGGACTTAATATTTTGAGAACTAAGTTAAGGACTTAATATTTTAAGGACTAAGTAAAGGACTTTATATTTTGAGGACTATGTTGAGGACGTTATATTTTGAGGACTATGTTGAGGACTTTATATTTTGAGGACTAAGTTAAGGACTTAATATTTTGAGGACTAAGTTGAGGACTTAATATTTTGAGGACTATGTTGAGGACCTAATATTTTGAGGACTAAGTTAATGACTTAATATTTTGAGGACTAAGTTGAGGACTTAATATTTTGAGGACTAAGTTAAGGACTTAATATTTTGAGGACTAAGTTGAGGACTTTATATTTTGAGGACTATGTTGAGGAAGTTATATTTTAAGGACTATGTTGAGGACGTTATATTTTGAGAACTATGTTAAGGACTTAATATTTTGAGAACTAAGTTAAGGACTTAATATTTTAAGGACTAAGTAAAGGACTTAATATTTTGAGGACTAAGTTGAGGACTTTATATTTTGAGGACTAAGTTGAGGACTTTATATTTTGAGGACTAAGTTAAGGACTTAATATTTTGAGGACTAAGTTGAGGACTTTATATTTTGAGGACTATGTTGAGGACGTTATATTTTGAGGACTATGTTGAGGACTTAATATTTTGAGGACTAAGTTGAGGACTTTATATTTTGAGGACTAAGTTGAGGACTTTATATTTTGAGGACTATGTTGAGGACGTTATATTTCGAGGACTATGTTGAGGACTTAATATTTTGAGGACTAAGTTAAGGACTTAATATTTTGCGAACTAAGTTGAGGACTTTATATTTTGAGGACTAAGTTGAGGACTTTATATTTTGAGGACTAAGTTGAGGACTTTATATTTTGCGAACTAAGTTGAGGACTTTATATTTTGAGGACTAAGTTGAGGACTTTATATTTTGAGGACTAAGTTGAGGACTTTATATTTTGAGGACTAAGTTAAGGACTTAATATTTTGAGGACTAAGTTGAGGTCTTAATATTTTGAGGACTATGTTGAGGACCTAATATTTTGAGGACTAAGTTGAGAACTTTATATTTTGAGGACTATGTTGAGGACGTTATATTTTGAGGACTATGTTGAGGACTTAATATTTTGAGGACTAAGTTAAGGACTTAATATTTTGCGAACTAAGTTGAGGACTTAATATTTTGAGGACTATGTTGAGGACTTAATATTTTGAGGACTAAGTTAAGGACTTAATATTTTGCGAACTAAGTTGAGGACTTTATATTTTGAGGACTAAGTTAAGGACTTAATATTTTGAGGACTAAGTTGAGGTCTTAATATTTTGAGGACTATGTTGAGGACCTAATATTTTGAGGACTAAGTTAATGACTTAATATTTTTAGGACTAAGTTGAGGACTTAATATTTTGAGGACTAAGTTGAGGACTTAATATTTTGAGGACTAAGTTGAGAACTATATATTTTGAGGACTATGTTGAGGACGTTATATTTTGAGGACTATGTTGAGGACTTAATATTTTGAGGACTAAGTAGAGGACCTAATATTTTGAGGACTAAGTTAAGGACTTAATATATTGCGAACTAAGTTGAGGACTTTATATTTTGAGGACTAAGTTGAGGACTTTATATTTTGAGGACTAAGTTAAGGACTTAATATTTTGAGGACTAAGTTGAGGACTTTATATTTTGAGGACTAAGTTGAGGACTTAATATTTTGAGGACTAAGTTGAGAACTTTATATTTTGAGGACTATGTTGAGGACGTTATATTTTGAGGACTATGTTGAGAAATTAATATTTTGAGGACTAAGTAGAGGACCTAATATTTTGAGGACTAAGTTAAGGACTTAATATTTTGCGAACTAAGTTGAGGACTTTATATTTTGAGGACTAAGTTGAGGACTTTATATTTTGAGGACTAAGTTAAGGACTTAATATTTTGAGGACTAAGTTGAGGACTTTATATTTTAAGGACTATGTTAAGGACTTAACATTTTGAGGACTAAGTTGAGGACTTTATATTTTGAGGACTATGTTGAGGACGTTATATTTTAAGGACTATGTTGAAGACGTTATATTTTGAGAACTATGTTGAGGACTTAATATTTTGAGAACTAAGTTAAGGACTTAATATTTTAAGGACTAAGTAAAGGACTTAATATTTTGAGGACTAAATTGAGGACTTTATATTTTGAGGACTAAGTTGAGGACTTTATATTTTGAGGACTAAGTTGAGGACGTTATATTTTGAGGACTAAGTTGAGGACTTAATATTTTGAGGACTAAGTTGAGAACTTTATATTTTGAGGACTAAGTTGAGAACTTAATATTTTGAGGACTATGTTGAGGACTTAATATTTTTAGGACTAAGTTGAGGACTTAATATTTTGAGGACTAAGTTAAGGACTTAATATTTTGAGGACTAAGTTGAGAACTTTATATTTTGAGGACTATGTTGAGGACGTTATATTTTGAGGACTATGTTGAGGACTTAATATTTTGAGGACTAAGTAGAGGACCTAATATTCTGAGGACTAAGTTAAGGACTTAATATTTTGCGAACTAAGTTGAGGACTTTATATTTTGAGGACTAAGTTGAGGACTTTATATTTTGAGGACTAAGTTAAGGACTTAATATTTTGAGGACTAAGTTGAGGACTTTATATTTTGAGGACTAAGTTGAGGACTTAATATTTTGAGGACTAAGTTGAGAACTTTATATTTTGAGGACTATGTTGAGGACGTTATATTTTGAGGACTATGTTGAGGACTTAATATTTTGAGGACTAAGTAGAGGACCTAATATTTTGAGGACTAAGTTAAGGACTTAATATTTTGCGGACTAAGTAAAGGACTTAATATTTTGAGGACTAAGTTGAGGACTTTATATTTTGAGGACTAAGTTGAGGACGTTATATTTTGAGGACTAAGTCAAAGAATTTACTTTTTGAGGACTAAATTGCGAACTTTATATTTTGAGGACTGAGTTGAGAACTTTATATTTTGAGGACTAAGTTGAGGACTTAATATTTTGAGGACTTTGTTGAGGACTTAATATTTTGAGGACTAAGTTAAGGACTTAATATTTTGAGGACTAAGTTGAGGACTTTATATTTTGAGGACTATGTTGAGGACGTTATATTTTGAGGACTTTGTTGAGGACGTTATATTTTGAGAACTATGTTAAGGACTTAATATTTTGAGGACTAAATTAAGGTCTTAATATTTTAAGGACTAAGTAAAGGACTTAATATTTTGAGGACTAAGTTGAGGACTTTATATTTTGAGGACTAAGTTGAGGACGTTATATTTTGAGGACTAAGTTAAGGACTTAATATTTTAAGGACTAAGTAAAGGACTTTATATTTTAAGGACTATGTTGAGGACGTTATATTTTGAGGACTATGTTGAGGACTTTATATTTTGAGGACTAAGTTAAGGACTTAATATTTTGAGGACTAAGTTGAGGACTTAATATTTTGAGGACTATGTTGAGGACCTAATATTTTGAGGACTAAGTTAATGACTTAATATTTTGAGGACTAAGTTAAGGACTTAATATTTTGAGGACTAAGTTGAGGACTTAATATTTTGAGGACTATGTTGAGGACCTAATATTTTGAGGACTAAGTTAATGACTTAATATTTTGAGGACTAAGTTGAGGACTTAATATTTTAAGGACTAAGTTAAGGACTTAATATTTTGAGGACTAAGTTGAGGACTTTATATTTTGAGGACTATTTTGAGGAAGTTATATTTTAAGGACTATGTTGAGGACGTTATATTTTGAGAACTATGTTAAGGACTTAATATTTTGAGAACTAAGTTAAGGACTTAATATTTTAAGGACTAAGTAAAGGACTTTATATTTTGAGGACTATGTTGAGGACGTTATATTTTGAGGACTATGTTGAGGACTTTATATTTTGAGGACTAAGTTAAGGACTTAATATTTTGCGAACTAAGTTGAGGACTTAATATTTTGAGGACTATGTTGAGGACTTAATATTTTGAGGACTAAGTTAAGGACTTAATATTTTGCGAACTAAGTTGAGGACTTTATATTTTGAGGACTATGTTGAGGACTTAATATTTTGAGGACTAAGTTAAGGACTTAATATTTTGCGAACTAAGTTGAGGACTTTATATTTTGAGGACTAAGTTAAGGACTTAATATTTTGAGGACTAAGTTGAGGTCTTAATATTTTGAGGACTATGTTGAGGACCTAATATTTTGAGGACTAAGTTAATGACTTAATATTTTTAGGACTAAGTTGAGGACTTAATATTTTGAGGACTAAGTTGAGGACTTAATATTTTGAGGACTAAGTTGAGAACTATATATTTTGAGGACTATGTTGAGGACGTTATATTTTGAGGACTATGTTGAGGACTTAATATTTTGAGGACTAAGTAGAGGACCTAATATTTTGAGGACTAAGTTAAGGACTTAATATATTGCGAACTAAGTTGAGGACTTTATATTTTGAGGACTAAGTTGAGGACTTTATATTTTGAGGACTAAGTTAAGGACTTAATATTTTGAGGACTAAGTTGAGGACTTTATATTTTGAGGACTAAGTTGAGGACTTAATATTTTGAGGACTAAGTTGAGAACTTTATATTTTGAGGACTATGTTGAGGACGTTATATTTTGAGGACTATGTTGAGAAATTAATATTTTGAGGACTAAGTAGAGGACCTAATATTTTGAGGACTAAGTTAAGGACTTAATATTTTGCGAACTAAGTTGAGGACTTTATATTTTGAGGACTAAGTTGAGGACTTTATATTTTGAGGACTAAGTTAAGGACTTAATATTTTGAGGACTAAGTTGAGGACTTTATATTTTGAGGACTATGTTAAGGACTTAACATTTTGAGGACTAAGTTGAGGACTTTATATTTTGAGGACTATGTTGAGGACGTTATATTTTAAGGACTATGTTGAAGACGTTATATTTTGAGAACTATGTTGAGGACTTAATATTTTGAGAACTAAGTTAAGGACTTAATATTTTAAGGACTAAGTAAAGGACTTAATATTTTGAGGACTAAATTGAGGACTTTATATTTTGAGGACTAAGTTGAGGACGTTATATTTTGAGGACTAAGTTGAGGACTTAATATTTTGAGGACTAAGTTGAGAACTTTATATTTTGAGGACTAAGTTGAGAACTTAATATTTTGAGGACTATGTTGAGGACTTAATATTTTTAGGACTAAGTTGAGGACTTAATATTTTGAGGACTAAGTTAAGGACTTAATATTTTGAGGACTAAGTTGAGAACTTTATATTTTGAGGACTATGTTGAGGACGTTATATTTTGAGGACTATGTTGAGGACTTAATATTTTGAGGACTAAGTAGAGGACCTAATATTCTGAGGACTAAGTTAAGGACTTAATATTTTGCGAACTAAGTTGAGGACTTTATATTTTGAGGACTAAGTTGAGGACTTTATATTTTGAGGACTAAGTTAAGGACTTAATATTTTGAGGACTAAGTTGAGGACTTTATATTTTGAGGACTAAGTTGAGGACTTAATATTTTGAGGACTAAGTTGAGAACTTTATATTTTGAGGACTATGTTGAGGACGTTATATTTTGAGGACTATGTTGAGGACTTAATATTTTGAGGACTAAGTAGAGGACCTAATATTTTGAGGACTAAGTTAAGGACTTAATATTTTGCGGACTAAGTAAAGGACTTAATATTTTGAGGACTAAGTTGAGGACTTTATATTTTGAGGACTAAGTTGAGGACGTTATATTTTGAGGACTAAGTCAAAGAATTTACTTTTTGAGGACTAAATTGCGAACTTTATATTTTGAGGACTGAGTTAAGAACTTTATATTTTAAGGACTATGTTGAGGACGTTATATTTTGAGAACTATGTTAAGGACTTAATATTTTGAGAACTAAGTTAAGGACTTAATATTTTAAGGACTAAGTAAAGGACTTTATATTTTGAGGACTATGTTGAGGACGTTATATTTTGAGGACTATGTTGAGGACTTTATATTTTGAGGACTAAGTTAAGGACTTAATATTTTGAGGACTAAGTTGAGGACTTAATATTTTGAGGACTATGTTGAGGACCTAATATTTTGAGGTCTAAGTTAATGACTTAATATTTTGAGGACTAAGTTGAGGACTTAATATTTTGAGGACTAAGTTAAGGACTTAATATTTTGAGGACTAAGTTGAGGACTTTATATTTTAAGGACTATGTTGAGGACGTTATATTTTGAGGACTATGTTGAGGACTTTATATTTTGAGGACTAAGTTAAGGACTTAATATTTTGAGGACTAAGTTGAGGACTTAATATTTTGAGGACTATGTTGAGGACCTAATATTTTGAGGACTAAGTTAATGACTTAATATTTTGAGGACTAAGTTAAGGACTTAATATTTTGAGGACTAAGTTGAGGACTTAATATTTTGAGGACTATGTTGAGGACCTAATATTTTGAGGACTAAGTTAATGACTTAATATTTTGAGGACTAAGTTGAGGACTTAATATTTTAAGGACTAAGTTAAGGACTTAATATTTTGAGGACTAAGTTGAGGACTTTATATTTTGAGGACTATTTTGAGGAAGTTATATTTTAAGGACTATGTTGAGGACGTTATATTTTGAGAACTATGTTAAGGACTTAATATTTTGAGAACTAAGTTAAGGACTTAATATTTTAAGGACTAAGTAAAGGACTTTATATTTTGAGGACTATGTTGAGGACGTTATATTTTGAGGACTATGTTGAGGACTTTATATTTTGAGGACTAAGTTAAGGACTTAATATTTTGAGGACTAAGTTGAGGACTTAATATTTTGAGGACTATGTTGAGGACCTAATATTTTGAGGTCTAAGTTAATGACTTAATATTTTGAGGACTAAGTTGAGGACTTAATATTTTGAGGACTAAGTTAAGGACTTAATATTTTGAGGACTAAGTTGAGGACTTTATATTTTGAGGACTATGTTGAGGAAGTTATATTTTAAGGACTATGTTGAGGACGTTATATTTTGAGAACTATGTTAAGGACTTAATATTTTGAGAACTAAGTTAAGGACTTAATATTTTAAGGACTAAGTAAAGGACTTAATATTTTGAGGACTAAGTTGAGGACTTTATATTTTGAGGACTAAGTTGAGGACTTTATATTTTGAGGACTAAGTTAAGGACTTAATATTTTGAGGACTAAGTTGAGGACTTTATATTTTGAGGACTATGTTGAGGACGTTATATTTTGAGGACTATGTTGAGGACTTAATATTTTGAGGACTAAGTTGAGGACTTTATATTTTGAGGACTAAGTTGAGGACTTTATATTTTGAGGACTATGTTGAGGACGTTATATTTCGAGGACTATGTTGAGGACTTAATATTTTGAGGACTAAGTTAAGGACTTAATATTTTGCGAACTAAGTTGAGGACTTTATATTTTGAGGACTAAGTTGAGGACTTTATATTTTGAGGACTAAGTTGAGGACTTTATATTTTGCGAACTAAGTTGAGGACTTTATATTTTGAGGACTAAGTTGAGGACTTTATATTTTGAGGACTAAGTTGAGGACTTTATATTTTGAGGACTAAGTTAAGGACTTAATGTTTTGAGGACTAAGTTGAGGTCTTAATATTTTGAGGACTATGTTGAGGACCTAATATTTTGAGGATTAAGTTGAGAACTTTATATTTTGAGGACTATGTTGAGGACGTTATATTTTGAGGACTATGTTGAGGACTTAATATTTTGAGGACTAAGTTAAGGACTTAATATTTTGCGAACTAAGTTGAGGACTTGATATTTTGAGGACTATGTTGAGGACTTAATATTTTGAGGACTAAGTTAAGGACTTAATATTTTGCGAACTAAGTTGAGGACTTTATATTTTGAGGACTAAGTTAAGGACTTAATATTTTGAGGACTAAGTTGAGGTCTTAATATTTTGAGGACTATGTTGAGGACCTAATATTTTGAGGACTAAGTTAATGACTTAATATTTTTAGGACTAAGTTGAGGACTTAATATTTTGAGGACTAAGTTGAGGACTTAATATTTTGAGGACTAAGTTGAGGACTTGATATTTTGAGGACTAAGTTGAGGACTTTATATTTTGAGGACTAAGTTAAGGACTTAATATTTTGAGGACTAAGTAGAGGACTTTATATTTTGAGGACTAAGTTGAGGACTTAATATTTTGAGGACTATGTTGAGGACTTAATATTTTGAGGACTAAGTAGAGGACCTAATATTTTGAGGACTAAGTTATGGACTTAATATATTGCGAACTAAGTTGAGGACTTTATATTTTGAGGACTAAGTTGAGGACTTTATATTTTGAGGACTAAGTTAAGGACTTAATATTTTGAGGACTAAGTTGAGGACTTTATATTTTGAGGACTAAGTTGAGGACTTAATATTTTGAGGACTAAGTTGAGAACTTTATATTTTGAGGACTATGTTGAGGACGTTATATTTTGAGGACTATGTTGAGGACTTAATATTTTGAGGACTAAGTAGAGGACCTAATACTTTGAGGACTAAGTTAAGGACTTAATATTTTGCGAACTAAGTTGAGGACTTTATATTTTGAGGACTAAGTTGAGGACTTTATATTTTGAGGACTAAGTTAAGGACTTAATATTTTGAGGACTAAGTTGAGGACTTTATATTTTGAGGACTAAGTTAAGGACTTAACATTTTGAGGACTAAGTTGAGGACTTTATATTTTGAGGACTATGTTGAGGACGTTATATTTTAAGGACTATGTTGAAGACGTTATATTTTGAGAACTATGTTGAGGACTTAATATTTTGAGAACTAAGTTAAGGACTTAATATTTTAAGGACTAAGTAAAGGACCTTATATTTTGAGGACTAAATTGAGGACTTTATATTTTGAGGACTAAGTTGAGGACGTTATATTTTGAGGACTAAGTTGAGGACTTAATATTTTGAGGACTAAGTTGAGAACTTTATATTTTGAGGACTAAGTTGAGAACTTAATATTTTGAGGACTATGTTGAGGACTTAATATTTTGAGGACTAAGTAGAGGACCTAATATTTTGAGGACTAAGTTAAGGACTTAATATTTTGCGAACTAAGTTGAGGACTTTATATTTTGAGGACTAAGTTGAGGACTTTATATTTTGAGGACTAAGTTAAGGACTTAATATTTTGAGGACTAAGTTGAGGACTTTATATTTTGAGGACTAAGTTGAGGACTTTATATTTTGAGGACTAAGTTAAGGACTTAATATTTTGAGGACTAAGTTGAGGACTTTATATTTTGAGGACTATGTTGAGGACGTTATATTTTAAGGACTATGTTGAGGACTTAATATTTTGAGGACTATGTTGAGGACTTAATATTTTGAGGACTAAGTAGAGGACTTAATATTTTGGGGACTAAGTTAAGGACTTAATATTTTGAGGACTAAGTTGAGGACTTGATATTTTCAGGACTATGTTGAGGACCTAATATTTTGAGGACTAAGTTAATGACTTAATATTTTGAGGACTAAGTTGAGGACTTAATATTTTGAGGACTAAGTTAAGGACTTAATATTTTGAGGACTAAGTTGAGGACTTTATATTTTGAGGACTATGTTGAGGACGTTATATTTTGGGGACTATGTTGAGGACTTAATATTTTGAGGACTAAGTAGAGGACTTAATATTTTGAGGACTAAGTTAAGGACTTAATATTTTGCGAACTAAGTTGAGGACTTTATATTTTGAGGACTAAGTTACAGACTTAATATTTTGAGGACTAAGTTGAGGACTTTATATTTTGAGGACTAAGTTAAGGACTTAATATTTTGAGGACTAAGTTGAGGACTTAATATTTTGCGAACTAAGTTGAGGACTTTATATTTTGAGGACTAAGTTGAGGACTTTATATTTTGAGGACTAAGTTAAGGACTTAATATTTTGAGGACTAAGTAGAGGACTTAATATTTTGAGGACTAAGTTAAGGACTTAATATTTTGAGGACTAAGTTGAGGAGTTAATATTTTGAGGACTATGTTGAGGACCTAATATTTTGAGGACTAAGTTAAGGACTTAATATTTTGAGGACTAAGTTGAGGTCTTTATATTTTGAGGACTATGTTGAGGACGTTATATTTTGAGGACTATCTTGGGGACTTAATATTTTGAGGACTAAGTAGAGGACTTAATATTTTGAGGACTAAGTTAAGGACTTAATATTTTGCGAACTAAGTTGAGGACTTTATATTTTGAGGACTAAGTTGAGGACTTTATATTTTGAGGACTAAGTTAAGGACTTAATATTTTGAGGACTAAGTTGAGGACGTTATATTTTGAGGACTAAGTTAAGGACTTAATATTTTGCGAACTAAGTTGAGGACTTTATATTTTGAGGACTAAGTTGAGGACTTTATATTTTGAGGACTAAGTTAAGGACTTAATATTTTGAGGACTAAGTTGAGGACTTTATATTTTTAGGACTATGTTGAGGACGTTATATTTTAGGACTATGTTGAGGACTTAATATTTTGAGGACTAAGTTGACGACTTTATATTTTGAGGACTAAGTTGAGGACTTTATATTTTGAGGACTAAGTTAAGGACTTAATATTTTGAGGACTTAGTTGAGGACTTAATATTTTGAGGACTATGTTGAAGACTTAATATTTTGAGGACTAAGTAGAGGACTTAATATTTTGAGGACTAAGTTAAGGACTTAATATTTTGCGAACTAAGTTGAGGACTTTATATTTTGAGGACTAAGTTGAAGACTTTATATTTTGAGGACTAAGTTGAGGACTTTATATTTTGAGGACTAAGTTAAGGACTTAATATTTTGAGGACTAAGTTGAGGACTTAATATTTTGAGGACTATGTTGAGGACCTAATATTTTGAGGACTAAGTTAATGACTTAATATTTTTAGGACTAAGTTGAGGACTTAATATTTTGAGGACTAAGTTAAGGACTTAATATTTTGAGGACTAAGTTGAGAACTTTATATTTTGAGGACTATGTTGAGGACGTTATATTTTGAGGACTATGTTGAGGACTTAATATTTTGAGGACTAAGTACAGGACCTAATATTTTGAGGACTAAGTTAAGGACTTAATAATTTGCGAACTAAGTTGAGGACCTAATATTTTGAGGACTAAGTTAATGACTTAATATTTTTAGGACTAAGTTGAGGACTTAATATTTTGAGGACTAAGTTAAGGACTTAATATTTTGAGGACTAAGTTGAGAACTTTATATTTTGAGGACTATGTTGAGGACGTTATATTTTGAGGACTATGTTGAGGACTTTATATTTTGAGGACTAAGTTAAGGACTTAATATTTTGAGGACTAAGTTGAGGACTTTATATTTTGAGGACTAAGTTAAGGACTTAATATTTTGAGGACTAAGTTGAGGACTTAATATTTTGCGAACTAAGTTGAGGACTTTATATTTTGAGGACTAAGTTGAGGACTTTATATTTTGAGGACTAAGTTAAGGACTTAATATTTTGAGGACTAAGTAGAGGACTTAATATTTTGAGGACTAAGTTAAGGACTTAATATTTTGAGGACTAAGTTGAGGACTTAATATTTTGAGGACTATGTTGAGGAACTAATGTTTTGAGGACTAAGTTAAGGACTTAATATTTTGAGGACTAAGTTGAGGACTTTATATTTTGAGGACTATGTTGAGGACGTTATATTTTGAGGACTATGTTGAGGACTTAATATTTTGAGGACTAAGTAGAGGACTTAATATTTTGAGGACTAAGTTAAGGACTTAATATTTTGCGAACTAAGTTGAGGACTTTATATTTTGAGGACTAAGTTGAGGACTTTATATTTTGAGGACTAAGTTAAGGACCTAATATTTTGAGGACTAAGTTGAGGACGTTATATTTTGAGGACTAAGTTAAGGACTTTATATTTTGAGGACTAAGTTAAGGACTTAATATTTTGCGAACTAAGTTGAGGACTTTATATTTTGAGGACTAAGTTGAGGACTTTATATTTTGAGGACTAAGTTAAGGACTTACTATTTTGAGGACTAAGTTGAGGACTTTATATTTTGAGGACTATGTTGAGGACGTTATATTTTGAGGACTATGTTGAGGACTTAATATTTTGAGAACTATGTTGAGGACTTAATATTTTGAGGACTAAGTAGAGGACTTAATATTTTGAGGACTAAGTTAAGGACTTAATATTTTGAGGACTAAGTTGAGGACTTTATATTTTGAGGACTAAGTTAAGGACTTAATATTTTGAGGACTAAGTTGAGGACTTTATATTTTGAGGACTATGTTGAGGACGTTATATTTTGAGGACTATGTTGAGGACTTAATATTTTGAGGACTATGTTGAGGACTTAATATTTTGAGGACTAAGTAGAGGACTTAATATTTTGAGGACTAAGTTAAGGACTTAATATTTTGCGAACTAAGTTGAGGACTTTATATTTTGAGGACTAAGTTGAGGACTTTATATTTTGAGGACTAAGTTAAGGACTTAATATTTTGAGGACTAAGTTGAGGACTTTATATTTTGAGGACTATGTTGATGACGTTATATTTTGAGGACTATGTTGAGGACTTAATATTTTGAGGACTAAGTTGAGGACTTTATATTTTGAGGACTAAGTTGAGGACTTTATATTTTGAGGACTAAGTTAAGGACTTAATATTTTGAGGACTAAGTAGAGGACTTAATATTTTGAGGACTAAGTTAAGGACTTAATATTTTGAGGACTAAGTTGAGGACTTAATATTTTGAGGACTATGTTGAGGAACTAATGTTTTGAGGACTAAGTTAAGGACTTAATATTTTGAGGACTAAGTTGAGGACTTTATATTTTGAGGACTATGTTGAGGACGTTATATTTTGAGGACTATGTTGAGGACTTAATATTTTGAGGACTAAGTAGAGGACTTAATATTATGAGGACTAAGTTAAGGACTTAATATTTTGCGAACTAAGTTGAGGACTTTATATTTTGAGGACTAAGTTGAGGACTTTATATTTTGAGGACTAAGTTAAGGACCTAATATTTTGAGGACTAAGTTGAGGACGTTATATTTTGAGGACTAAGTTAAGGACTTAATATTTTGAGGACTAAGTTAAGGACTTAATATTTTGCGAACTAAGTTGAGGACTTTATATTTTGAGGACTAAGTTGAGGACTTTATATTTTGAGGACTAAGTTAAGGACTTACTATTTTGAGGACTAAGTTGAGGACTTTATATTTTGAGGACTATGTTGAGGACGTTATGTTTTGAGGACTATGTTGAGGACTTAATATTTTGAGAACTATGTTGAGGACTTAATATTTTGAGGACTAAGTAGAGGACTTAATATTTTGAGGACTAAGTTAAGGACTTAATATTTTGAGGACTAAGTTGAGGACTTTATATTTTGAGGACTAAGTTAAGGACTTAATATTTTGAGGACTAAGTTAAGGACTTTATATTTTGAGGACTATGTTGAGGACGTTATATTTTGAGGACTATGTTGAGGACTTAATATTTTGAGGACTATGTTGAGGACTTAATATTTTGAGGACTAAGTAGAGGACTTAATATTTTGAGGACTAAGTTAAGGACTTAATATTTTGCGAACTAAGTTGAGGACTTTATATTTTGAGGACTAAGTTGAGGACTTTATATTTTGAGGACTAAGTTAAGGACTTAATATTTTGAGGACTAAGTTGAGGACTTTATATTTTGAGGACTATGTTGAGGACGTTATATTTTGAGGACTATGTTGAGGACTTAATATTTTGAGGACTAAGTTGAGGACTTTATATTTTGAGGACTAAGTTGAGGACTTTATATTTTGAGGACTAAGTTAAGGACTTAATATTTTGAGGACTAAGTTGAGGACTTAATATTTTGAGGACTAAGTTAAGGACTTAATATTTTGAGGACTAAGTTGAGGACTTTATATTTTGAGGACTATGTTGAGGACGTTATATTTTAAGGACTATGTTGAGGACGTTATATTTTGAGAACTATGTTGAGGACTTAATATTTTGAGAACTAAGTTAAGGACTTAATATTTTAAGGACTAAGTAAAGGACTTAATATTTTGAGGACTAAATTGAGGACTTTATATTTTGAGGACTAAGTTGAGGACGTTATATTTTGAGGACTAAGTTTAGGACTATATATTTTGAGGACTAAGTCAAAGAATTTACTTTTTGAGGACTAAGTGGAGGACTTTATATTTTGAGAACTAAGTTAAGGACGTTATATTTTGAGGACTATGTTGAGGACTTAATATTTTAAGGACTAAGTAAAGGACTTAATATTTTGAGGACTAAGTTGAGGACTTTATATTTTGAGGACTAAGTTAAGGACGTTATATTTTGAGGACTAAGTCAAAGAATTTACTTTTTGAGGACTAAATTGCGAACTTTATATTTTGAGGACTGAGTTGAGAACTTTATATTTTGAGGACTAAGTTGAGGACTTAATATTTTGAGGACTTTGTTGAGGACTTAATATTTTGAGGACTAAGTTAAGGACTTAATATTTTGAGGACTAAGTTGAGGACTTTATGTTTTGAGGACTAAGTTGAGAACTTTATGTTTTGAGGACTAAGTTGAGGACTTAATATTTTGAGAACTAAGTTGAGGACTTTATATTTTTAGGACAAAGTTTAGGACTTTATATTTTGAGGACTAAATTAAAGAATTTACTTTTTGAGGACTAAGTTGAGAACTTTATATTTTGAGGACTAAGTTGAGAACTTAATATTTTGAGGACGAAGTTAAGGAATTTACTTTTTGAGGACTAAGTTGAGGACTTTATATTTTGAGGACTATGTTGAGGACGTTATATTTTGAGGACTATGTTGAGGACTTAATATTTTGAGGACTATGTTGAGGACTTAATATTTTGAGGACTAAGTAGAGGACTTAATATTTTGAGGACTAAGTTGAGGACTTGATATTTTCAGGACTATGTTGAGGACCTAATATTTTGAGGACTAAGTTAAAGACTTAATATTTTGAGGACTAAGTTGAGGACTTAATATTTTGAAGACTAAGTTAAGGACTTAATATTTTGAGGACTAAGTTGAGGACTTTATATTTTGAGGACTATGTTGAGGACGTTATATTTTTGAGGACTATGTTGAGGACTTAATATTTTGAGGACTAAGTAGAGGACTTAATATTTTGAGGACTAAGTTAAGGACTTAATATTTTGCGAACTAAGTTGAGGACTTTATATTTTGAGGACTAAGTTAAGGACTTAATATTTTGAGGACTAAGTTGAGGACTTTATATTTTGAGGACTAAGTTAAGGACTTAATATTTTGAGGACTAAGTTGAGGACTATATATTTTGCGAACTAAGTTGAGGACTTTATATTTTGAGGACTAAGTTGAGGACTTTATATTTTGAGGACTAAGTTTAGGACTTAATATTTTGAGGACTAAGTAGAGGACTTAATATTTTGAGGACTAAGTTAAGGACTTAATATTTTGAGGACTAAGTTGAGGACGTTATATTTTGAGGACTATGTTAAGGACTTAATATTTTGAGGACTAAGTAGAGGACTTAATATTTTGAGGACTAAGTTAAGGACCTAATATTTTGCGAACTAAGTTGAGGACTTTATATTTTGAGGACTAAGTTGAGGACTTTATATTTTGAGGACTAAGTTAAGGACTTAATATTTTGAGGACTAAGTTGAGGACGTTATATTTTGAGGACTAAGTTAAGGACTTAATATTTTGAGGACTAAGTTGAGGACGTTATATTTTGAGGACTAAGTTAAGGACTTAATATTTTGAGGACTAAGTTGAGGACTTAATATTTTGCGAACTAAGTTGAGGACTTTATATTTTGAGGACTAAGTTGAGGACTTTATATTTTGAGGACTAAGTTAAGGACTTACTATTTTGAGGACTAAGTTGAGGACTTTATATTTTGAGGACTATGTTGAGGACGTTATATTTTGAGGACTATGTTGAGGACTTAATATTTTGAGGACTATGTTGAGGACTTAATATTTTGAGAACTAAGTAGAGGACTTAATATTTTGAGGACTAAGTTGAGGACTTTATATTTTGAGGACTATGTTGAGGACGTTATATTTTGAGGACTATGTTGAGGACTTAATATTTTGAGGACTAAGTTGAGGACTTTATATTTTGAGGACTAAGTTGAGGACTTTATATTTTGAGGACTAAGTTAAGGACTTAATATTTTGAGGACTAAGTTGAGGACTTAATATTTTGAGGACTAAGTTAAGGACTTAATATTTTGAGGACTAAGTTGAGGACTTTATATTTTGAGGACTATGTTGAGAACGTTATATTTTAAGGACTATGTTGAGGACGTTATATTTTGAGAACTATGTTGAGGACTTAATATTTTGAGAACTAAGTTAAGGACTTAATATTTTAAGGACTAAGTAAAGGACTTAATATTTTGAGGACTAAATTGAGGACTTTATATTTTGAGGACTAAGTTGAGGACGTTATATTTTGAGGACTAAGTTTAGGACTATATATTTTGAGGACTAAGTCAAAGAATTTACTTTTTGAGGACTAAGTGGAGGACTTTATATTTTAAGAACTAAGTTAAGGACGTTATATTTTGAGGACTATGTTGAGGACTTAATATTTTAAGGACTAAGTAAAGGACTTAATATTTTGAGGACTAAGTTGAGGACTTTATATTTTGAGGACTATGTTGAGGACGTTATATTTTTGAGGACTATGTTGAGGACTTAATATTTTGAGGACTAAGTAGAGGACTTAATATTTTGAGGACTAAGTTAAGGACTTAATATTTTGCGAACTAAGTTGAGGACTTTATATTTTGAGGACTAAGTTAAGGACTTAATATTTTGAGGACTAAGTTGAGGACTTTATATTTTGAGGACTAAGTTAAGGACTTAATATTTTGAGGACTAAGTTGAGGACTTAATATTTTGCGAACTAAGTTGAGGACTTTATATTTTGAGGACTAAGTTGAGGACTTTATATTTTGAGGACTAAGTTTAGGACTTAATATTTTGAGGACTAAGTAGAGGACTTAATATTTTGAGGACTAAGTTAAGGACTTAATATTTTGAGGACTAAGTTGAGGACGTTATATTTTGAGGACTATGTTAAGGACTTAATATTTTGAGGACTAAGTAGAGGACTTAATATTTTGAGGACTAAGTTAAGGACCTAATATTTTGCGAACTAAGTTGAGGACTTTATATTTTGAGGACTAAGTTGAGGACTTAATATTTTGAGGACTAAGTTGAGGACGTTATATTTTGAGGACTAAGTTAAGGACTTAATATTTTGAGGACTAAGTTGAGGACGTTATATTTTGAGGACTAAGTTAAGGACTTAATATTTTGAGGACTCAGTTGAGGACTTAATATTTTGCGAACTAAGTTGAGGACTTTATATTTTGAGGACTAAGTTGAGGACTTTATATTTTGAGGACTAAGTTAAGGACTTACTATTTTGAGGACTAAGTTGAGGACTTTATATTTTGAGGACTATGTTGAGGACGTTATATTTTGAGGACTATGTTGAGGACTTAATATTTTGAGGACTATGTTGAGGACTTAATATTTTGAGGACTAAGTAGAGGACTTAATATTTTGAGGACTAAGTTAAGGACTTAATATTTTGCGAACTAAGTTGAGGACTTTATATTTTGAGGACTAAGTTGAGGACTTTATATTTTGAGGACTAAGTTAAGGACTTAATATTTTGAGGACTAAGTTGAGGACTTTATATTTTGAGGACTATGTTGAGGACGTTATATTTTGAGGACTATGTTGAGGACTTAATATTTTGAGGACTATGTTGAGGACTTAATATTTTAAGGACTAAGTAGAGGACTTAATATTTTGAGGACTAAGTTAAGGACTTAATATTTTGCGAACTAAGTTGAGGACTTTATATTTTGAGGACTAAGTTGAGGACTTTATATTTTGAGGACTAAGTTAAGGACTTAATATTTTGAGGACTAAGTTAAGGACTTAATATTTTGAGGACTAAGTTGAGGACTTGATATTTTCAGGACTATGTTGAGGACCTAATATTTTGAGGACTAAGTTAATGACTTAATATTTTGAGGACTAAGTTGAGGACTTAATATTTTGAAGACTAAGTTAAGGACTTAATATTTTGAGGACTAAGTTGAGGACTTTATATTTTGAGGACTATGTTGAGGACGTTATATTTTTGAGGACTATGTTGAGGACTTAATATTTTGAGGACTAAGTAGAGGACTTAATATTTTGAGGACTAAGTTAAGGACTTAATATTTTGCGAACTAAGTTGAGGACTTTATATTTTGAGGACTAAGTTAAGGACTTAATATTTTGAGGACTAAGTTGAGGACTTTATATTTTGAGGACTAAGTTAAGGACTTAATATTTTGAGGACTAAGTTGAGGACTATATATTTTGCGAACTAAGTTGAGGACTTTATATTTTGAGGACTAAGTTGAGGACTTTATATTTTGAGGACTAAGTTTAGGACTTAATATTTTGAGGACTAAGTAGAGGACTTAATATTTTGAGGACTAAGTTAAGGACTTAATATTTTGAGGACTAAGTTGAGGACGTTATATTTTGAGGACTATGTTAAGGACTTAATATTTTGAGGACTAAGTAGAGGACTTAATATTTTGAGGACTAAGTTAAGGACCTAATATTTTGCGAACTAAGTTGAGGACTTTATATTTTGAGGACTAAGTTGAGGACTTTATATTTTGAGGACTAAGTTAAGGACTTAATATTTTGAGGACTAAGTTGAGGACGTTATATTTTGAGGACTAAGTTAAGGACTTAATATTTTGAGGACTAAGTTGAGGACGTTATATTTTGAGGACTAAGTTAAGGACTTAATATTTTGAGGACTAAGTTGAGGACTTAATATTTTGCGAACTAAGTTGAGGACTTTATATTTTGAGGACTAAGTTGAGGACTTTATATTTTGAGGACTAAGTTAAGGACTTACTATTTTGAGGACTAAGTTGAGGACTTTATATTTTGAGGACTATGTTGAGGACGTTATATTTTGAGGACTATGTTGAGGACTTAATATTTTGAGGACTATGTTGAGGACTTAATATTTTGAGAACTAAGTAGAGGACTTAATATTTTGAGGACTAAGTTGAGGACTTTATATTTTGAGGACTATGTTGAGGACGTTATATTTTGAGGACTATGTTGAGGACTTAATATTTTGAGGACTAAGTTGAGGACTTTATATTTTGAGGACTAAGTTGAGGACTTTATATTTTGAGGACTAAGTTAAGGACTTAATATTTTGAGGACTAAGTTGAGGACTTAATATTTTGAGGACTAAGTTAAGGACTTAATATTTTGAGGACTAAGTTGAGGACTTTATATTTTGAGGACTATGTTGAGAACGTTATATTTTAAGGACTATGTTGAGGACGTTATATTTTGAGAACTATGTTGAGGACTTAATATTTTGAGAACTAAGTTAAGGACTTAATATTTTAAGGACTAAGTAAAGGACTTAATATTTTGAGGACTAAATTGAGGACTTTATATTTTGAGGACTAAGTTGAGGACGTTATATTTTGAGGACTAAGTTTAGGACTATATATTTTGAGGACTAAGTCAAAGAATTTACTTTTTGAGGACTAAGTGGAGGACTTTATATTTTAAGAACTAAGTTAAGGACGTTATATTTTGAGGACTATGTTGAGGACTTAATATTTTAAGGACTAAGTAAAGGACTTAATATTTTGAGGACTAAGTTGAGGACTTTATATTTTGAGGACTATGTTGAGGACGTTATATTTTTGAGGACTATGTTGAGGACTTAATATTTTGAGGACTAAGTAGAGGACTTAATATTTTGAGGACTAAGTTAAGGACTTAATATTTTGCGAACTAAGTTGAGGACTTTATATTTTGAGGACTAAGTTAAGGACTTAATATTTTGAGGACTAAGTTGAGGACTTTATATTTTGAGGACTAAGTTAAGGACTTAATATTTTGAGGACTAAGTTGAGGACTTAATATTTTGCGAACTAAGTTGAGGACTTTATATTTTGAGGACTAAGTTGAGGACTTTATATTTTGAGGACTAAGTTTAGGACTTAATATTTTGAGGACTAAGTAGAGGACTTAATATTTTGAGGACTAAGTTAAGGACTTAATATTTTGAGGACTAAGTTGAGGACGTTATATTTTGAGGACTATGTTAAGGACTTAATATTTTGAGGACTAAGTAGAGGACTTAATATTTTGAGGACTAAGTTAAGGACCTAATATTTTGCGAACTAAGTTGAGGACTTTATATTTTGAGGACTAAGTTGAGGACTTAATATTTTGAGGACTAAGTTGAGGACGTTATATTTTGAGGACTAAGTTAAGGACTTAATATTTTGAGGACTAAGTTGAGGACGTTATATTTTGAGGACTAAGTTAAGGACTTAATATTTTGAGGACTCAGTTGAGGACTTAATATTTTGCGAACTAAGTTGAGGACTTTATATTTTGAGGACTAAGTTGAGGACTTTATATTTTGAGGACTAAGTTAAGGACTTACTATTTTGAGGACTAAGTTGAGGACTTTATATTTTGAGGACTATGTTGAGGACGTTATATTTTGAGGACTATGTTGAGGACTTAATATTTTGAGGACTATGTTGAGGACTTAATATTTTGAGGACTAAGTAGAGGACTTAATATTTTGAGGACTAAGTTAAGGACTTAATATTTTGCGAACTAAGTTGAGGACTTTATATTTTGAGGACTAAGTTGAGGACTTTATATTTTGAGGACTAAGTTAAGGACTTAATATTTTGAGGACTAAGTTGAGGACTTTATATTTTGAGGACTATGTTGAGGACGTTATATTTTGAGGACTATGTTGAGGACTTAATATTTTGAGGACTATGTTGAGGACTTAATATTTTAAGGACTAAGTAGAGGACTTAATATTTTGAGGACTAAGTTAAGGACTTAATATTTTGCGAACTAAGTTGAGGACTTTATATTTTGAGGACTAAGTTGAGGACTTTATATTTTGAGGACTAAGTTAAGGACTTAATATTTTGAGGACTAAGTTGAGGACTTTATATTTTGAGGACTATGTTGAGGACGTTATATTTTGAGGACTAAGTTGAGGACGTTATATTTTGAGAACTAAGTTTAGGACTATATATTTTGAGGACTAAGTCAAAGAATTTACTTTTTGAGGACTAAGTGGAGGACTTTATATTTTGAGAACTAAGTTAAGGACGTTATATTTTGAGGACTATGTTGAGGACTTAATATTTTAAGGACTAAGTAAAGGACTTAATATTTTGAGGACTAAGTTGAGGACTTTATATTTTAAGGACTAAGTTGAGGACGTTATATTTTGAGGACTAAGTCAAAGAATTTACTTTTTGAGGACTAAATAGCGAACCTTATATTTTGAGGACTGAGTTGAGAACTTTATATTTTGAGGACTATGTTGAGGACTTAATATTTTGAGGACTAAGTAGAGGACTTAATATTTTGAGGACTAAGTTAAGGACTTAATATTTTGAGGACTAAGTTGAGGACTTGATATTTTCAGGACTATGTTGAGGACCTAATATTTTGAGGACTAAGTTTATGACTTAATATTTTGAGGACTAAGTTGAGGACTTAATATTTTGAGGACTAAGTTAAGGACTTAATATTTTGAGGACTAAGTTGAGGACTTTATATTTTGAGGACTATGTTGAGGACGTTATATTTTGAGGACTATGTTGAGGACTTAATATTTTGAGGACTAAGTAGAGGACTTAATATTTTGAGGACTAAGTTAAGGACTTAATATTTTGCGAACTAAGTTGAGGACTTTATATTTTGAGGACTAAGTTAAGGACTTAATATTTTGAGGACTAAGTTGAGGACTTTATATTTTGAGGACTAAGTTAAGGACTTAATATTTTGAGGACTAAGTTGAGGACTTTATATTTTGAGGACTATGTTGAGGACGTTATATTTTAAGGACTATGTTGAGGACGTTATATTTTGAGAACTATGTTGAGGACTTAATATTTTGAGAACTAAGTTAAGGACTTAATATTTTAAGGACTAAGTAAAGGACTTAATATTTTGAGGACTAAATTGAGGACTTTATATTTTGAGGACTAAGTTGAGGACGTTATATTTTGAGGACTAAGTTTAGGACTATATATTTTGAGGACTAAGTCAAAGAATTTACTTTTTGAGGACTAAGTGGAGGACTTTATATTTTGAGAACTAAGTTAAGGACGTTATATTTTGAGGACTATGTTGAGGACTTAATATTTTAAGGACTAAGTAAAGGACTTAATATTTTGAGGACTAAGTTGAGGACTTTATATTTTGAGGACTAAGTTGACGACGTTATATTTTGAGGACTAAGTCAAAGAATTTACTTTTTGAGGACTAAATTGCGAACTTTATATTTTGAGGACTGAGTTGAGAACTTTATATTTTGAGGACTAAGTTGAGGACTTAATATTTTGAGGACTAAGTTGAAAACTTTATATTTTGAGGACTAAGTTGAGAACTTAATATTTTGAGGACGAAGTTAAGGAATTTACTTTTTGAAGACTAAGTTGAGGACTTTATATTTTGAGGACTATGTTGAGGACGTTATATTTTGAGGACTATGTTGAGGACTTACTATTTTGAGGACTATGTTGAGGACTTAATATTTTGAGGACTAAGTAGAGGACTTAATATTTTGAGGACTAAGTTAAGGACTTAATATTTTGAGGACTAAGTTGAGGACTTGATATTTTCAGGACTATGTTGAGGACCTAATATTTTGAGGACTAAGTTAATGACTTAATATTTTGAGGACTAAGTTGAGGACTTAATATTTTGAGGACTAAGTTAAGGACTTAATATTTTGAGGACTAAGTTGAGGACTTTATATTTTGAGGACTATGTTGAGGACGTTATATTTTGAGGACTATGTTGAGGACTTAATATTTTGAGGACTAAGTAGAGGACTTAATATTTTGAGGACTAAGTTAAGGACTTAATATTTTGCGAACTAAGTTGAGGACTTTATATTTTGAGGACTAAGTTAAGGACTTAATATTTTGAGGACTAAGTTGAGGACTTTATATTTTGAGGACTAAGTTAAGGACTTAATATTTTGAGGACTAAGTTGAGGACTTAATATTTTGCGAACTAAGTTGAGGACTTTATATTTTGAGGACTAAGTTGAGGACTTTATATTTTGAGGACTAAGTTAAGGACTTAATATTTTGAGGACTAAGTTGAGGACTTTATATTTTGAGGACTATGTTGAGGACGTTATATTTTGAAGACTATGTTAAGGACTTAATATTTTGAGGACTATGTTGAGGACTTAATATTTTGAGGACTAAGTAGAGGACTTAATATTTTGAGGACTAAGTTAAGGACTTAATATTTTGCGAACTAAGGTGAGGACTTTATATTTTGAGGACTAAGTTGAGGACTTTATATTTTGAGGACTAAGTTAAGGACTTAATATTTTGAGGACTAAGTTGAGGACTTAATATTTTGAGGACTAAGTTAAGGACTTAATATTTTGAGGACTAAGTCAAAGAATTTACTTTTTGAGGACTAAGTGGAGGACTTTATATTTTGAGAACTAAGTTAAGGACGTTATATTTTAAGGACTATGTTGAGGACCTAATATTTTGAGGACTAAGTTAATGACTTAATATTTTGAGGACTAAGTTGAGGACTTAATATTTTGAGGACTAAGTTAAGGACTTAATATTTTGAGGACTAAGTTGAGGACTTTATATTTTGAGGACTATGTTGAGGACGTTATATTTTATGGACTATGTTGAGGACGTTATATTTTGAGAACTATGTTGAGGACTTAATATTTTGAGAACTAAGTTAAGGACTTAATATTTTAAGGACTAAGTAAAGGACTTAATATTTTGAGGACTAAATTGAGGACTTTATATTTTGAGGACTAAGTTGAGGACGTTATATTTTGAGGACTAAGTTTAGGACTATATATTTTGAGGACTAAGTCAAAGAATTTACTTTTTGAGGACTAAGTGGAGGACTTTATATTTTGAGAACTAAGTTAAGGACGTTATATTTTGAGGACTATGTTGAGGACTTAATATTTTAAGGACTAAGTAAAGGACTTAATATTTTGAGGACTAAGTTAAGGACTTAATATTTTGCGAACTAAGGTGAGGACTTTATATTTTGAGGACTAAGTCAAAGAATTTACTTTTTGAGGACTAAATTGCGAACTTTATATTTTGAGGACTGAGTTGAGAACTTTATATTTTGAGGACTAAGTTGAGGACTTAATATTTTGAGGACTTTGTTGAGGACTTAATATTTTGAGGACTAAGTTAAGGACTTAATATTTTGAGGACTAAGTTGAGGACTTTATGTTTTGAGGACTAAGTTGAGAACTTTATGTTTTGAGGACTAAGTTGAGGACTTAATATTTTGAGAACTAAGTTGAGGACTTTATATTTTGAGGACAAAGTTTAGGACTTTATATTTTGAGGACTAAATTAAAGAATTTACTTTTTGAGGACTAAGTTGAGAACTTTATATTTTGAGGACTAAGTTGAGAACTTAATATTTTGAGGACTAAGTTAAGGACTTAATATTTTGCGAACTAAGTTGAGGACTTTATATTTTATGGACTATGTTGAGGACGTTATATTTTGAGAACTATGTTGAGGACTTAATATTTTGAGAACTAAGTTAAGGACTTAATATTTTGAGGACTAAGTCAAAGAATTTACTTTTTGAGGACTAAGTGGAGGACTTTATATTTTGAGAACTAAGTTAAGGACGTTATATTTTAAGGACTATGTTGAGGACCTAATATTTTGAGGACTAAGTTAATGACTTAATATTTTGAGGACTAAGTTGAGGACTTAATATTTTGAGGACTAAGTTAAGGACTTAATATTTTGAGGACTAAGTTGAGGACTTTATATTTTGAGGACTATGTTGAGGACGTTATATTTTATGGACTATGTTGAGGACGTTATATTTTGAGAACTATGTTGAGGACTTAATATTTTGAGAACTAAGTTAAGGACTTAATATTTTAAGGACTAAGTAAAGGACTTAATATTTTGAGGACTAAATTGAGGACTTTATATTTTGAGGACTAAGTTGAGGACGTTATATTTTGAGGACTAAGTTTAGGACTATATATTTTGAGGACTAAGTCAAAGAATTTACTTTTTGAGGACTAAGTGGAGGACTTTATATTTTGAGAACTAAGTTAAGGACGTTATATTTTGAGGACTATGTTGAGGACTTAATATTTTAAGGACTAAGTAAAGGACTTAATATTTTGAGGACTAAGTTGAGGACTTTATATTTTGAGGACTAAGTTGAGGACGTTATATTTTGAGGACTAAGTCAAAGAATTTACTTTTTGAGGACTAAATTGCGAACTTTATATTTTGAGGACTGAGTTGAGAACTTTATATTTTGAGGACTAAGTTGAGGACTTAATATTTTGAGGACTTTGTTGAGGACTTAATATTTTGAGGACTAAGTTAAGGACTTAATATTTTGAGGACTAAGTTGAGGACTTTATGTTTTGAGGACTAAGTTGAGAACTTTATGTTTTGAGGACTAAGTTGAGGACTTAATATTTTGAGAACTAAGTTGAGGACTTTATATTTTGAGGACAAAGTTTAGGACTTTATATTTTGAGGACTAAATTAAAGAATTTACTTTTTGAGGACTAAGTTGAGAACTTTATATTTTGAGGACTAAGTTGAGAACTTAATATTTTGAGGACTAAGTTAAGGACTTAATATTTTGCGAACTAAGTTGAGGACTTTATATTTTATGGACTATGTTGAGGACGTTATATTTTGAGAACTATGTTGAGGACTTAATATTTTGAGAACTAAGTTAAGGACTTAATATTTTAAGGACTAAGTAAAGGACTTAATATTTTGAGGACTAAATTGAGGACTTTATATTTTGAGGACTAAGTTGAGGACGTTATATTTTGAGGACTAAGTTTAGGACTATATATTTTGAGGACTAAGTCAAAGAATTTACTTTTTGAGGACTAAGTGGAGGACTTTATATTTTGAGAACTAAGTTAAGGACGTTATATTTTGAGGACTATGTTGAGGACTTAATATTTTAAGGACTAAGTAAAGGACTTAATATTTTCAGGACTAAGTTGAGGACTTTATATTTTGAGGACTAAGTTGAGGACGTTATATTTTGAGGACTAAGTCAAAGAATTTACTTTTTGAGGACTAAATTGCGAACTTTATATTTTGAGGACTGAGTTGAGAACTTTATATTTTGAGGACTAAGTTGAGGACTTAATATTTTAAGGACTTTGTTGAGGACTTAATATTTTGAGGACTAAGTTAAGGACTTAATATTTTGAGGACTAAGTTGAGGACTTTATGTTTTGAGGACTAAGTTGAGAACTTTATGTTTTGAGGACTAAGTTGAGGACTTAATATTTTGAGAACTAAGTTGAGGACTTTATATTTTGAGGACAAAGTTTAGGACTTTATATTTTGAGGACTAAATTAAAGAATTTACTTTTTGAGGACTAAGTTGAGAACTTTATATTTTGAGGACTAAGTTGAGAACTTAATATTTTGAGGACTAAGTTAAGGACTTAATATTTTGCGAACTAAGTTGAGGACTTTATATTTTGAGGACTATGTTGAGGACGTTATATTTTGAGGACTATGTTGAGGACTTACTATTTTGAGGACTATGTTGAGGACTTAATATTTTAAGGACTAAGTAGAGGACTTAATATTTTGAGGACTAAGTTAAGGACTTAATATTTTGAGGACTAAGTTGAGGACTTGATATTTTCAGGACTATGTTGAGGACCTAATATTTTGAGGACTAAGTTAATGACTTAATATTTTGAGGACTAAGTTGAGGACTTAATATTTTGAGGACTAAGTTAAGGACTTAATATTTTGAGGACTAAGTTGAGGACTTTATATTTTGAGGACTATGTTGAGGACTTAATATTTTGCGAACTAAGTTGAGGACTTTATATTTTGAGGACTAAGTTAAGGACTTAATATTTTGAGGACTAAGTTGAGGACTTCATATTTTGAGGACTAAGTTAAGGACTTAATATTTTGAGGACTAAGTTGAGGACTTAATATTTTGCGAACTAAGTTGAGGACTTTATATTTTGAGGACTAAGTTGAGGACTTTATATTTTGAGGACTAAGTTAAGGACTTAATATTTTGAGGACTAAGTTGAGGACTTTATATTTTGAGGACTATGTTGAGGACGTTATATTTTGAAGACTATGTTGAGGACTTAATATTTTGAGGACTATGTTGAGGACTTAATATTTTGAGGACTAAGTAGAGGACTTAATATTTTGAGGACTAAGTTAAGAAATTAATATTTTGCGAACTAAGGTGAGGACTTTATATTTTGAGGACTAAGTTGAGGACTTTATATTTTGAGGACTAAGTTAAGGACTTAATATTTTGAGGACTAAGTTGAGGACTTAATATTTTGAGGACTAAGTTAAGGACTTAATATTTTGAGGACTTAGTTGAGGACTTTATATTTTGAGGACTATGTTGAGGACGTTATATTTTAAGGACTATGTTGAGGACGTTATATTTTGAGAACTATGTTAAGGACTTAATATTTTGAGTACTAAGTTAAGGACTTAATATTTTAAGGACTAAGTAAAGGACTTAATATTTTGAGGACTAAATTGAGGACTTTATATTTTGAGGACTAAGTTGAGGACGTTATATTTTGAGGACTAAGTTTAGGACTATATATTTTGAGGACTAAGTCAAAGAATTTACTTTTTGAGGACTAAGTGGAGGACTTTATATTTTGAGAACTAAGTTAAGGACGTTATATTTTGAGGACTATGTTGAGGACCTAATATTTTGAGGACTAAGTTAATGACTTAATATTTTGAGGACTAAGTTGAGGACTTAATATTTTGAGGACTAAGTTAAGGACTTAATATTTTGAGGACTAATTTGTGGACTTTATATTTTGAGGACTATGTTGAGGACGTTATATTTTATGGACTATGTTGAGGACGTTATATTTTGAGAACTATGTTGAGGACTTAATATTTTGAGAACTAAGTTAAGGACTTAATATTTTAAGGACTAAGTAAAGGACTTAATATTTTGAGGACTAAATTGAGGACTTTATATTTTGAGGACTAAGTTGAGGACGTTATATTTTGAGGACTAAGTTTAGGACTATATATTTTGAGGACTAAGTCAAAGAATTTACTTTTTGAGGACTAAGTGGAGGACTTTATATTTTGAGAACTAAGTTAAAGACGTTATATTTTGAGGACTATGTTGAGGACTTAATATTTTAAGGACTAAGTAAAGGACTTAATATTTTGAGGACTAAGTTGAGGACTTTATGTTTTGAGGACTAAGTTGAGGACGTTATATTTTGAGGACTAAGTCAAAGAATTTACTTTTTGAGGACTAAATTGCGAACTTTATATTTTGAGGACTGAGTTGAGAACTTTATATTTTGAGGACTAAGTTAAGGACTTAATATTTTGAGGACTAAGTTGAGGACTTTATGTTTTGAGGACTAAGTTGAGAACTTTATGTTTTGAGGACTAAGTTGAGGACTTAATATTTTGAGAACTAAGTTGAGGACTTTATATTTTGAGGACAAAGTTTAGGACTTTATATTTTGAGGACTAAATTAAAGAATTTACTTTTTGAGGACTAAGTTGAGAACTTTATATTTTGAGGACTAAGTTGAGAACTTAATATTTTGAGGACGAAGTTAAGGAATTTACTTTTTAAGGACTAAGTTGAGGACTATATATTTTGGGGACTCAATTAAAGATATAACATTTGAAAACCTACGTCAAGGAATTAATATTTAAAGGACTATATTGAGTATATTACATATTGAGGAGTAAGTTGAGGACCTTATATTTTGAGGACTAAGTTAAGGACTTTATATTTTGATAACTAAGTTAAGAACTTTATATTCTGAGGACTAAGTGGACGACTAAGTTGAGAACTTTGAATTTTGAGGCCTAAGTTAAGGATTTTGTATTTCGAGGAGTAAGTTAAGGACATAATATTTTGAGGACTAAGTTAAGTATTTTATATTTAAAGGATTAAATTGAGGACTTTATAATTTGAGGAATAAGTTGAATACTTTATAATGGAAGGACTAAGTTGAGGACTTTTTAATTTGAGGACCTATTTGAAGAATTTATAATTTGAGGAATAAGTTAATGACTTTATAATGGAAAGACTAAGCTGAGGACTTTACACTTTGAGGACAAAGTTCAGGACTTTATATTTTGAGGACTAAGTTGGGGACTTTATAATTTGAGAACTAAGTTAAGGACTTTATATTTTAAAGACTAGGGTTAGAACTTTATATTTTGAGGACTAAGTTGAGAATTTTATGTTTTGAGGACTAAGTTAAGAGTTTATATCTTATGGACTAAATTGAAAACTTTATGTTTGAGAACTAATGTGAGGACTTTATATTTTGAGAACTTATTATAATATTATATTGAAACGAAACCTTTGTCTTCAACAGAAATTCGTCGTTCAGTCGTTCTTTCCCTTCCACTTGGTTCACTACTTTTCTTTATAAGCAACTGTTAAAATCAATTCACCTATAATGTTTTTGAACTATTAACATTAGTATAACTTGGGCACTTATACAATTGAATGTAGTAGTGTGTCATGATAGTGACGCATGTCACTATCATGTCATGCAGTTGATCGAAATGGTGTCTTGTATTCGCTGTAAATTTTATGCGCACTTGATCATTATGTTCATGACACATGCGCACTAGATGTTTGTGGCAATTACGCATGCGCAGTAATGGTCTATGACAATTACACATGCGCAGTTATGCTTTATGTCAATTACACATGCGCAGTAATGCTCAATGATAATAACACAGACGCAATAACGCAGTGTGGAATGTAAGTAATATAAATTTGATTTTCGTCTAACACCTATAAAATGAAATAAAATTGAAAACAAATGTTTAGAAATGCTGATTTTTAAGAAGACTTAAAACAACAGTGCCAAATGGTTTTTTTAACAATTTTTAATGTTATCCATTGTTTATAGACCCCCTAAAAACCCCATAAATTACAAAGTTATGAAAGAATCGTTAAAAAATAGTTTGTATACTATTTTTATGAAAGTATTTTCTTATATTTTGAATAAAGAACATGAAAATTTTTTTTTTGATCGTTATTCCATGTAATTGTTAATTCGTTTAAAGAAATTATTATTATTCTTTTACAACTTACTATAAAATTGAGCAAGAGATGCTATTCTTAATTCTCTTTTTAATTCTCTTATTAATTTTGCTACTTTTAAAGTTCAGTTATTTCATACTAACAAGAAACGAAAAACAATAATGTTTAGAATTATTTAAAGAAACTATATTGTTTATTAAAAACTTGTTATGAAATAGAGCTACAGAGAGGCAACTTTTTTTAAATTTTGCAACTTTTGTAGGATTATAAAAGCAAGCATTAGCAACAAAATAAGAAAAGAAATATTAACAATTATTTAAACAAGTTTTATAGTTTATAATCAACTTTTTATGAAATAAGACTAGAGAGTTGTAACTTTCGCTAAGATTTGCAAGTTTTATTTTGTTGTGAGGTAGAAATGACTATAAGACACAATTATAATAAATTAAAAAACTGTAGAATATTAATTTTTTTAATATGATAAATAGAAGTGTTGGTTATCACATCATTTTTTCGGAATACGTTCTTTTATTACAGTTCGGAGACTATTTTCAGTATTTTGCTTTTAATCATTATCTCTTATTGTTAGTTTGTTAAATCAGATAATAATTTAACGTTTCGCTCTGCATTATCATTAATTAATTGTAGACTATTTAAATTTATTATACAAACATAAAAATTGATGTTCTGATGCCATAGTAAGGGATGTTCATAAAAAAAAGAAGTTTAGATTTTAAAACGTAAGAAGAAGTTGATTGAATCCTCATTTATAAATTGATTGACACTTTGTGGTCTTCGTAACTTTATTCAATGAAAAGATAGAAATAAATATTATTGAATTGTTGAAACAATTGTTAACATTTATTTTCTCATTTTGTTACTAATACTTGCTTTTAAAAGCCTATAAAATTTGCAAAATTGGAAAAAAAGTTGCATCTCTGTAGCTCTATTTAATAACAAATTGATAATAAACAATATAATTTGTTTCAAAAATTGTAGAGATTATTATTTTTAATTTGTTGTCAGTACATGGCTTCACTGAACTCGAAAAGTTATAAAATGAAGAAAAATTTGCAGCTTTGTACCACTGTTTTATAAAAAGTTGATAATAAACAACGTAATTAGTTTAACATATCGTAAAGATAAATATTTTTCGTTTGTTTTTAATGGCTTCACTATCCTCGAAAAATCACATAATTAAAAAAAAATTGCAACTCCGTAGCTCACTTTATCCAAATGTTGGCAATAAGCAATATAATTTGTTTAAAAAATTGTTCAAATCATTATTTTAAATTTTTTGTTTGTGTTTGGCTCCAATAGCCTCGATAAGTTGCAAAATTATAAAAAAATTGCAACTGTCTAGCTCAATTTGATAAAAAGTTGTAACTAAATAATAATAATCTGTATAAAGAAATTAGCAGTTACATGAAGTAATGATTAAAAATCAATATTCATGTTATTTATTCAAAGTAGAAGAAAAAACTCTCATAAAAATACTAAAAAATATTATTTAACGATTTTTTCAAAATTTTGTAATTTATGAGGTTTTTTTAGAACCCTATAAAAAATAGTTAATATTAAAAAATTGTTAAATAAACAATATAGCATTGTTTTTTGAAGTCTTTTGAAGAGAAAAAAATTAGGCAATTGAAAAATATTGATTTTCAAGAGTTGTACCATTTCTAAAAAAAAATATTTTTACTAACTTTGAGCGCTTTGAACTCCATCTAAATATTAGAAAAGAAAAAAATGAAAAATTAGGTGTATTTTTTTTCGAAATAGAAGAATTCTAAGGAGTGAGAGCATTAAAAATAAAAAAAATTTGTTTCCTCATGCATCTTTAGACCACCCTAGTGCGCATATTTCATAACAATTTTCGAAAGTAGACTCTCCTTCTTACGATTTTCCAGCCGAAAAAAGTGCTGCGTCCCATATTCTAATATTATTTTTAATGCAGGTGGATCTTAAGAAGAATTTTCAAGCAACAAATATAATCTAAAAACTGTAAGGAAAAAATAGAATATATTTTGCCGAACAGACCAACTTCGTAATCCCGAGAATCAGATGCCGTATACGAAGATGAAGTTAGATTTTTTCATTATAGATTCTCCTCCAAAATATTTGAACACACGAGCGTTTTAATAGGAATATTAAAAAAAAAGAATGTTTTAAAAATCGACAACATCCATATCGTCATCCTGTTAACCAAAAGCTGCGTTCTAAGATCTCATGAGGGTATTCTAATGTTTACTATTCTACAGACCATTTCTCCGAAGGAAAAGAAAATCCAGGTAAACCCATTTTATATGTTTAGAATATTGAATCAACCTTTTCACTATCCCCACACAAGTGCCACGCTTCATAGCCTAACATTAGTTTTTTAACACAGGTAAACGTCGAGAAGAATTTTCAAAAGGAACTTAGAAAGAAAAATCATCAAGAAAGAAAGAAAGAAGAACATATTTCCACAACAATTCAATTGTCCTGATTTCAACCACAATAGCAGCGGGAAAAGCTTCCCAATATTGACATCAATTTGAAAATCAATTAGAATTTCTTATTTTGTCCTTTAGGTTTTTTGGTCAACTGTTCAATCCTGCAAATATTCAGGGGATAAATTTACGTTGAAAAAATCCGATGAGAGCTAGAGATACTACACCTGGTGAACAGAAAGGCGATGATGTCATTTTAAAAATCGGTTAAAGGTTCTAATTTCGTCCTCATGTTTTTTGGTAGACCGTTCAAACCTAGAAATGTTAAAAAGATAAATGGAAGTTAAAAAATGCCGATGAGACCTCGAGACGCAATATCTGGTGGGCAGAAAAGCGATGGTGTCATTTTAAAAATGGGTTGAAGGTTCTAATTTCGTCCTTGATGTTTTTTGGTGAACTGTTTAAACCTAGAAATATTGAAGGGATGAATCAATGTTATCAAGGCCCAAAAAAAGCTAGGGAAGTGAAACCTGGTGAATAGAAAAGCGATAATATCGTTTTGAAAATCGGTTAAACGTTCTTATTTCGTCCTCGACATATTTTAGTCGACTTTTTAAACCTAGAAATGTTAAGAGGATAAATAAATGTTAAGAAAGCCAGATAAGAACTCGAGAAGTGACACCTGCTAAACAGGAAGGCGATAATGTCATTTTCAAAATCAGTTAAAGGTTTTTATTTCATCCTTGATGTTTTTTTGTAAAGTATTCAGACCTAGAAATATTAAGGAGATAAGTTAACGTTAAAAATGACGATAAGAGCGCGGAAAGTGACACCAGGTAAATAAGAAAGCAATAATGTCCTTTTCAAAATCTTAGAAAGATTATTATTTAGGCCTTGACATTTTTTAGTGGACTATTCAATATTAGAAATGTTCATAAAAGAACTCGAAGTTAAAAAAGTCTGATCAGAACTGCAGACTCAAGTTCTAGTAAGCAGGAAGGCGATGATGTTATTTTCGAAATCGGTTAAATGTTCTTATTTCGTCCTTGATGTTTGTTGGTCGACTGTTAAAACCTAGAAATGTTTTGAAAATACATGGACGTTAAAAAAGTCTGATAAGTCCTCGGGACGCAACAACTGGTGAGCAGGAAGGCGATAATGTCATTTTAAAAATCGGTTAGAGGTTTTTATTTCGTCCTTGACATTATTTATTCGACTTTTCAAACCTATAAATTTTCAGGGGATGATAAATCTACGGTGAAAAAATCCGATGAGAGCTGGAGATGCAACAACTGATGAACAGGAAAGCGATGATGACATTTTCTAAATCGGTTAAATGTTCTTATTTCGTCCTTAATGTTTTTTGGTCGACTGTTGAAACTTAGAATTGTTGAGAAAATATATCGACGTTGATAAAGTCTGATAAGACCTCAGGATGAAACACCTGGTAAGCAGGAAAGCGATAATGTCATTTTAAAAATCGATTATAGGTTCTTATTTCATCTTTGATATTTTTTGGTGGAGTGTTCAAACTTAGAAATGTTAAAGGAATAAATCGACGTTAAAAAAGCCCGATAAGATCTCGGAAAGTGTTACCTGGTCAATAAGAAAGCAATGATGTATTTTTGAAAATCGTTAAAAGGTTCTTATTTGGTACTTTAAATTTTTTAGTGGTCTATTCAATACTAGAAATGTTTATGGGATAACTCGAAGTTAATAAAGACTAATCAGAATTCGGAACGCAACATCTAGTGAGCATGAAGGGAATTATATCTTTTTTTAAATCGGTGAATTGTTGTTATTTCGTCCTTCATGTTTTTTTGTCGACTGATAAAACCTAGAAATGTGTAGGGGATAAATCGACGTAAAAAAGACTAAAGATACCTCAGGACGCAATACCTGGTGAGCAGGAAGACGATGATGTCATTTTAGAAATCTGTTAGATGTTTTTATTTCGTCTTTGATGTTTATTGGTGAACTGTTCAAACTTAGAAATGTTGAAGGAATAAATCGACGTTAAAAAAGCACAATAAAAGCTGCGAAAGTGACACCTAGTGATTAGTAAAGCGATGATTTCGTTTTCGAAATCTGTTAAAGGTTATAGTTTTGTCCTTCATATTTTTTAGTGAACTATTCAGACCTAGAAATGTGACGGAGATAAGTCGACATTAAAAAAGTCCCATGAGAGCTCGAGAAGTGATACCTGGTCAATCATAAAGCAATGATCTTCTTTTCAAAACCGTTAAAAAGCTCTTATTTGATACTTTAAATCTTTTAATGGACTATTTAACATTAGAAATGTTTATGGAATAACTTGAAGTTAAAGAAGTCTGATCAAAGTTGAAGACGCAACATTAAGTAAGCATGAAGGCGATTATGTTATTTTTTAAATCGGTTAATATTCTTATTTCGTCCTTAATGTTTTTTGGTCGACTGTTGAAACCTAGAAATGTTCATAAAATACATGGACGTTAAAAAAGTCTGATGAATCCTCAGGACGCAACAACTGGTGAGCAGGAAGACGATCATGTCATTTTAAAAATCGGTTAGAGGTTCTTATTTTATCCTTGACATATTTTAGTCGACTTTTCGAACCTAGAAATATTCAGGGAATAAATCTACGTTGGAGAAATCCGATGAGAGCTGGAGACGAAACAACAGATGAGCAAGAAAACGATGTTGCCATTTTCTAAATCGGTTAAATGCTCTTATTTCATCCTTAATTTTTTTGGTCGGCTGTTAAAACCTAGAAATGTTTAGAAAATACATCGACGTTAAAAAAGTCTGATAAGTCCTCGGGTCGCAACAACTGGTGAGCAGGAAGACGATAATGTTATTCTAAAAATCAGTTATAGGTTCCTATTTTGTCCTTAACATATTTTAGTCGACTTTTTGAACCTAGAAAGGTTCAGGGGATAAAAATCCGATGAGAGGTGGAGATGCAACAACAGATGAGTAGGAAAGCGATGATGCCATTTTCTAAATCGGTTAAATGTTCTTATTTCATCGTTAATGTTTTTTGGTCGACTGTTGAAACTAAGAATTGTTAAAAAAATATATAGACATTGATAAAGTCTGAAAAGACCTCAGGACGAAACACCTGGTAAGCAAGAAGGCGATAATGTCATTTTAAAAATCGATTATAGGTTCTTATTTAATCTTTGATGTTTTTTGATAAACTATTCAAACTTAGAAATGTGAAAGGTATAAATGGACGTTAAAAAATCCCGATAAAAGCTGTAAAAGTGAAACCTGGTGATTAGGAAAGCGATGATTTCATTTTGGAAATGGGTTACAGGTTCTTTTGTCGTCCTTGATATTTTTTGGTGGACTGTTCAAACCTAGAAACGTTTAGGGGATAAATCTACGTTGAAAAAAACCGATGAAAGCTAGAGGTACAACACCTGGTGAACAAGAATGCGATGATGTAATTTTAAACATTGGTTGTAGTTTTTTTTTTGTTTTTAATGTTTTTTGTGGACTGTTAAAAAACCTAGAAATATTGAAAATATATATTGACGTTAAAAAAGCCCAATAAAAGCTGTGAAAATGACACCTGGTCATTAGCAAAGCGATGATTTCGTTTTGGAAATCGGTTAAATGTTCTTATTTCGTCCTTAACATTTTTTGGTCGACTGTTGAAACCTAGAACTGTTGAAGGGATAAATTGACGTCAAAAAACCCCGAACAGACCTCGAAAAGCAACACTTGGTGAGCAGGAAGGCGATGATGTCATTATAAAATCGGTTATGTTTATTATCAAAGTTCGAGATGCAACATTTACTGAGCATGAAGGCGATAATGTCATTTTTTAAATCGGTTAAATGTTCTTATTTCGTCCTTGATCTTTTTTGGTCGACTGTTGAAACCTAGAAATGTTTAGGAAATACACGGACGTTAAAAAAGACTGATGATACCTCGGGACGCAACACCTGATCAGCAGAAAGGCGATGATATCATTTTAGAAATCGGTTATAGGTTCTTATTTCGTCCTTGATGTTTATTAGTAGACTATTCAAACCTAGAAATGTTTAAAGGATAAATGGATGTTAAAAAAGCCCGATGAGACTTCAAGACACAACACCTGGGGAGAAGGAAGGTATTGATGTCATTTTAAAAATCGGATAAAGCTTCTTATTTCATCCTTGTCATTTTTTGTCGACTGTTGAAACCTGCAAACATGCAGAAGATAAATCTACGTTAGAAAAATCCGATGAGAGCGGGAGATGCATCACCGGATGAGCGGGAAGACGATGATGTAATTTTTAAAATCTGTTATTAATTTATATTTCGTCCTTTACGTTTTTTGGTAGACTGTTCAAACGTAGAAATGTTAGAGAGATAAATGAACGTTAAAAAAGCCCAATACGATCTCGGAAAGTGACACCTGGTATTTAGGAAAAAAATGATTTCGTTTTGGAAATGGGTTAAAGGTTCTTATTTCGTCCTTGACATTTTTTGGTCGACTGTTCAAATCGAGAAACGTTTAAGAATAAATCTACGTTCAGAAAATCCGATGAGAGCTGGAGATGTAACACCTGGTGAACAGGAAGGCGATGATGTCATTTTCGCAATCGGTTGGAGGTTTTTATTTCGTCTTTGATGTTTTTTGGTGGACTGATCAAACCTTGAAATGTTGAAGGAATAAAAGAACGTTAAGGGGTCAGTATGGGTTTATTGTACAAATTTTCAAGGATTTATTTTTTATATTAGAATAAATTTTTATAACCTAGTCTTTTCATACATGAAAATTGACATTTAAAAGTGACAAAAAATATTTTTCATTTTTATTTTTGATTGTTTATTTCTGCGTAAGAACTGCTTGAAGTTAACCTTAAATTTTACTAGCCGACACGATATCTGGAGTTTAGATTATCTAAAATCAAAAAATCAAGTATTTTCTTAAAATTTGGATCTGTAGTTATCGCATGAACTAGATCTTTTAATTCCGATGAAAGAAAATAAAATGGCGGAAGTTTAAATTTTTTAACCCTTTTTTTACTACTTAATTTGTTTTAAAAAAGGGTTAAATATCAATGGATTTTTATTATCCTAGTTCATGCCAAAGCGGCACGTGCACAGAAGAACCCCTGAAAATTTGAGCTTAATCGGTTAAATATTTTTTTTTAAATCGTGTCGGCCAGGTCGAAAAACGTTATTTTGAGAAAAAGGCGTTAAACATTCGCGCAACCAAAGGCTGCTCGCGCTGATCACGCAATATAAATATTCTATTGTACTTTTAATTTTTAAGGTAAAAAGGACTTAAATACATAAATACTTTTCTCTAACATTGCTATGTATTATCAAATAAGCAATTTGACCAATAATGCTATAATGACATTTGTTTAAACAATTTTTTAATGCTGTGCTATGCGTCTTATGCTTCTGCAGTATCGCGTTTTTTAGCATGTTTTTGAACTCTACTACCTATATATTAGTTTTTATCTTATTTCTATAGGTATATAGTATTCGAAATTTACGTTAATGAAAAAAAAATTTTTTAAAAAAATAAATCCATACTGACCCCTTAAAAAAGCCTGATGAGACCTCGAGACACAAAACCTGGTGAGCAGGAAGGCGATGATGTCATTTTAAACATCGTTTAGAGGTTCTTATATCGTCTTTGATGTTTTTTGGTGGAATGTTTAAACCTTGAATTTTTTTTCGTTTTTGAAAAATCTGATTTCGACAAAAACAGAAAAAATACATTTTGTAAATAAAAATTTTATATTTTTATAAAACTTAACAAACTGCCTGATTAAACAAAAATTTTAAAACTATCTAAAATATATTAAAAAAAAATTACACAATTTGTTCTAAAATTTGTAATTATAGATACAACCTTCAAAGTGTAAAGCGTTCAAAAATATTATTTTTAAAATTTAAATGAATTTTGTGTTTCCAAATTTGTTAAATCATTGATTTTTCTGTTAATGAAATGCAAATTTCATAGGGAAGTTTTATTTTATAAAATAATTTATAAATTATTTTTAAGTATGAAATATTTAACACATATAGAAACCAAACATTAAAAATGTTTGGCGTAGCAAACAAATATTTATATAAATGTAACGAATTTTCCGCTCCCAAGTTTTTAAAATTGTCGATTTTTAGTTTTTTAAAACCAAATCGATTGAAAAGTTCTATTTTGTATATAATTGATAATTTTTTGTAATTATTAAATATTTTACAAATGTATAGATTCAACATTGAAAGGCTTGAGCTTAACAAACAATTATTTATTTAATTTCTTGAATGTTTCGTTTCCAAGTTTGTAAAAATTGTCAATTTTTATATTCTTTAAATCCGAAATCCAAATCGATAGGAAAGGTCTATTTTGTAAAGTAATTGATATTTTTTTGAGTTGTTCTATTTCGCAAATTTAGATGCGACATTAAAAGTCTGATGTCTATTTTGTAAAGTAATTGGTATTTTTTTCAGTTGTTCTATTTCGCAAATTTAGATGCGACATTAAAAGTCTGATGCGTTGCAAAGAATTATTTATTTGATTGAATCAAATTCGCGTTTCCAAGCTTATAAAGTTTTTGAATTTTTGTTTTTTAGAATACAAATCAATAGGGATTAAGTTAACATAGGATTAAGCTTACAAGCAATCATTGTTGATAATACATTAATTTTTAATGTCATACTTCGATATAACAATAATTGTAAATTTAATTTTCCCTTTGCTTTATCGTAAAATAAAGAATAAAAAAAATGTAGAAAAACGCAACCTAATGACTCCCTAAATTGAATAAGCTTTAATTTGAGCCGTCAAACATCGAAATTGGTTTAGCCGTTGCAGGTAAATCGTGCCACGCGCGCAAAAGAAAGGTGTTTAAAGAAAAACGCGTTTAAAGTTTGATGAAGAAAAAATGATATGTAATATTTGTTTTTTTAAATTTACATCTAATCAGCTATTCCAGGACCATAGAAGGTTCCTTCCTCATCCTTGAAGGTAATGAGATTTAAACGAAAATGTCGCAATGATTTTCGCGAGCTCGGCGGTTTTTAAAGACACCGCGTAAGCGACGCGAGCCCACGATTTTACTTGTTTTTCGTCCGACGCACTTTTATTGTCTAATATGCTATAATTCGTAAAATAAATTAGATAGAGGAATATTCTTTTACATACACATTTTCAAGACCCTAGGAATGAAAGTAAAGCAATAAAGAAAAAGAAAAGTTAATGTGGACTAGAACCTCCCTTAATTAATTAATTTGTTAATATTAATCATTAGCTGATAAGACTAATAATAATTTTCTTAATTTTCGCAGATCGCAGATAATGATTTATTTGAAGTATCCAGTATAAATGACATTTATGTAAATAATTGTGATAGTCTTGTGGAGAAAGAATGCTTCATTGCTTTCATCAAATGAAAACATAAAAAGGAAAAATTGAATTGCAGATGCCAAGAAACAACCGCCAAAGAAATAAGAAACGGGTCCTTCTGTTCGACAATCTTCCGTCAGTCAAAAAAGGTTGACACGTATCAAGGTTATTTTTTAAAAAAATTGTAGATGAAGAAACAATTAAAGAAAATTTTAAATGTGAAAAAAAACTCTGCGAGTAACTTCATTATTAAATTCAGAGCCATAACTAAGGTTTTTCGCGCCCGGTGCGAGATAAATATTTTGGAGCCCCCCCCCCCATATTCTTAAAAAGATAGAAGTTAAAAAATATGTTTAATCAGAGGTAGAGACTTGTAAATTTTTGCCATCCTCACACTTAATATTCACCTGTGAAGGGAGGGGGGAGAAGATAAATAAAACAATATTTAATTAAAGATTTTGTTAATTATCAGAATTATTTTAACGCAAAAGTTGATAATTTATTTCATTTGGAGTTTTTCGGAATTAATAAACAAATAATCAAAATAATATAAAATTTGTGAAAATCATTACAAATTAAAAAAAAAAAATTTTAATTGACGAAGTTGATTGTAATTTGAAAAAAATAATGGAAAATTGATTAAAACATTAAAAAAAGTATACAATAACTTAGATTTTACAATATAAACGAAAATTTAGGATATAAATTGAAAAAAAATTAATATATCTAATTAAAAGGTGGCCAAATAAATGCAAAACGATAAAAGAAAATTAAAATTGAAAAAAGTAATTGAAAAGTGAGATAAACAATTGAAAATTTAGAAATTTAATTGAGGAATGAAATTTAAGAATAACTAAAATTTGAAGAAATTGATTGCAAAATGATAACAATAATAACTGAAAATTGAAGAAAATTATTAAAATTTGAGAAAAATATTTTAAAATCTGGAAAATTAATTTTTTATTAAAGAATAATGAAAGTAGTAAAAACTCCAAGAAAATATTTGCATAAGTAATAAAAATAATGAAAAATTAAAGACAATAATTTTAGTTTGTTAAATATAATAGAAAAAATTACAACATATAGTTATAATAAAAGAATATGATTGCAGAATAACACAAATAAATGTGAATTGGAAACATAACGTAGATTAGAGATAAATAATAAAAAAAAGTTAGAGAATTTATAAAAAATAATTGAAAATGACAAAAAACTAATTTAAATGTAATAAAAGTTATCGAAAATTGAAGAATTTAATAAGAATTTGTGAAAAAATAATTGTAAAAATTACAGAATATGTTTGAGACAAACAAGACTACTGGAAAAAAGATAAAAATAATTGCAAACTAAAGTTAATTATGGAAATTTAAGAACACAAATTGAGAAAATTACAAAATTTATTTGATATAAATTAAAGTGATTCAAAATCCAAGAACATCATTGAAATACTTAAAAAATACAAAAATCAAAACACATATTTTGTAAAAATAGTTGAAAAACGACAAAAGAAATTGAAAGTTAAGTAATAAATAATAGAACTAATTTGATATTGAAGGAAACAATTTAAACTGAAAAATTTTTATTTGAAAAAGTTAAAGAAAATAATTGAAACTTGCAGAAATTGGGAATTTAAAAATTAGGGGAAGAAATAAAAAATAATGAGAATGATTCAAGCAAATGTTTGAAAAATAATAAAAATAGTTGAATTTATAGATATTAATTGCAATCAAAAAAAATTAAATTCAAAAATACAGAATATTTGTAAAGTATTACAAAATGATTTCCAGAATTTCAAATTTAGAAAAATAATTACAAACTTGTAGAAATAATCAGAAATTTATTAAAGAACATGAAAATTTCAGATATATTATTGAAATTTTTGGAAATAATCAACAAAGATTCAAAATTATATACAAATTGTAAATATAATGCAAATGAAAAAAATTATTAAAAATTGACAAAGTATTTAAAACTGAGAAAATTATTTTAAAATGTAAAAAATTAATTAAAGAATAATGAAAGTAATAAAAAATCCGAGAAAATATTTGCAAAGTAATAAAAATAATGAAAAATTGAAGACAACAATTTTAGTTCTTTAAAAATAATTGAAAAAATTACAACATATAGTTATAAATAGTAAAAGAAAATAATTGCAGAATGATGAAAATAATTGTAAACTCAAAAAATAACTAGAACTTGAGATAAATAATAAAAAAGTTCAAAAATAAATCAAAAAATAATTTAAAAAGACAAAAATTAATTGAAAAATAAATTTAGTAAAAAAATAATTGATAGAAATAATTGTTAATTGAAGAAAATAATAAAAACTTGTAAAAAATGATTGAAAGAATTACAGAATATATTTGAGATAATAAGACTACATTACAATTATATATATATTATAATTCTTCGAACTTCAATTAATTTGAACTTTCATTGATTAAAAAATGTAATTAATCCTCGCTTTGAGAATAATAAATTTAAAATTATTTAAAAATTTTTTCAATTTGTAACAATTTTTTTCTATTATGCTTTCAATTATTTGCTACAATTTCCATTTATTTTTATCATTATTTAAAATTTTACTTTCAATTCTGATTATTTTCATTATTTTTTAATTTCTTCCTTAAATTATAAATTTAATTTCCGCAAGTTTCAAATATTTTCTTCAATTTTTTCAAATAAATTGATTGATGAAATTTTTACTTAAAAACTAAATTTTACTAAATGAACGAATTATTTCCTTCCTATTAATAATTTTTTATTTATTGATTTTAAAAGCTTCTTTAAAATGATGTTTTAAATACAGTAATTAAACACTCTTTGTCCAATAAAGTATTTACAATTGATAACATTTATAATAATCAACTTCGAACTGCCTAAAAACAGTAATCCAATTTTTTTTGTTTTATAATTTTTTTTATTAAAAAAAAATATATATAAAAAACATGTTGCGTCCCTGCAAGTTTGCGCCCCCCGAGAACTGCGCTCGGTGCCACGACACCGACGGCACCACCCTAGTTACGGCACTGATTAAATTCGATAATTTTTTTCAATAAATAAAGGAATGTGTAACACTTCCTCCTTTAATCGAATTAAAATAAAGAAATAAATAAAAAATTTTAAATTTATCTTTTGGTAAAACAAGAAATTTGCATTCTTTTATGAAAATGTGCACTATTTAAAGATGAGACAAAAATTAAAGTTTTATTTATTTCTTTCTTCAAATTACATTTATTATGAGGAAGAATATTAAAATTTCAATGAATTTAATTTAATTTAATAATCTTTGTCTCTTTTGTATAGATTCAAATTGAAGAAATCGGTGAACCGACACAATCCTCAATGCTAAAAGCACAGAAGGAAAGCCACGTTTATTAGCCACGCAAGCAACACATTACAAATAACAAAGATTATATACTTACAGAGATACGGCAACATAGGTGAGGCAACATTCGCCGATAGTGGGAACAGTCTAATAAATATTTATTGCATTCATCACAGTTTACATCAAACCAAAAAATTCGCACAGATCCTCGAACCAAAAATATTACTCTCGTGTTCAAAATATCATTTATTTGACGGAAAACGAAAAGTTAGTCTTCAAAGATAAATCTAAAGAGATTTTTAAGTATTTTGTTTTTTCATTGTCACAAAATTATTAATAATATTAATAATTGATTAATAATGTATAAAAATTAATAATTTATTTATTACTATTATTATTGAATATTTTACAAATATAAATCCAACATTAAAAATAGGCCTTGTAAACAACTATTTGATTAAATGGAATTTCCGTTTTCAAATTTGTAAAATTGTTAATTTTTCTGTTTTTCAAATGTCAATCAGTTGGGAAGTTCTGTTTGGTAAAATAATTGATAAATTTTTTTAAATTATCAAATATTTTAAAAATTATATCCAACTTTAATAGTCTTCGGCGTTTCGAACAATTATTTATACAATGTAATCGCATTTCCGTTTATAACTGTAAAAAATTGTCGATTTCTCCGTTTATATAAAACCGAATCAATAGATTAATTATATTTTGTGAAATAATTGATATTTTTTTTAATACTAAATATTTTACAAATAGAGACCTAACATTAAAAATCTTGAGCGTAGCAAACAAATATTTAATTAATTGTAAAGATATTTCCATTTTCCTGTTTATGAAATTCTCGATATTTTGTTTTTTAAATCCGAATAGAAAGAGAAGATCTATTTTGAAACAGATAGTATTGTATAATTATTAAATATTTTACAAATATAGACAAACATTAAAAATCTAAAACGTTGCAAACAATTATTAATTTAATTTATTAATTTTCCCGTTTCCAAGTTTATAATATTTGTCGATTTTTATTTTCGTCAAGTCCAAATCGATAAGGAGGATCTATTTTGTAAAGAAAATATATCTTTTTTTAATTATCAAATATTTTAAAAATATGTGCACAACATTAAAAATGTTAGGCATTGCAAACATATATTTATTGAATTTAATCATGCTTCCGTTTATAACTTTGTAAAATTGTCGATTTTTCCGTTTATGAAAAACCGTTACAATTGATTGGATCTTTTTGGGAACTTAATGAATATTGTTTTTCATTATATTTTACAATATAATTCAATGATAATTAAGTTAATATATGATTAAGCTTACGAAGAATCATTATTGATATTAAATTAACTTTTGATGTCATACTTTCTTATGACAATGATTGTCATAATATTCTCCAATACCTATTTGTTAAGAATAAAATAGTTTTCCAGAAACGTGTGTGTATTTTTATATTCTACAAATCTTAGATTATAGAAATAAATTTCAATTAAAACTATTTATTGTTTAATTAAAATTTTGTTTAATCATTACTTATTTTCATCTTAATAAAAATTCACTTTCTTCTCTACATTTATTGATAGACACAGAATTAATTCATCTCTACAGGACTCATGATGATCAAAATTGTATAAAATTAACAATTAGACACTTTATAATTGAAATAAAAATTGAAAAATCATTTTAGAAATTTCTACATTCTAAATTGATGAAAATAGTTAAAAAAATTTAAAACCTTCTCCAATAATAAAATTTAATTAATTACTACTATTATCTTATTCAACTTTTCAGTTTTTAAAGTATAATAAATAGGAATACTCCTTTTAACGCATTTAAATTTAATTTTAACACAATTAGAAAAAGTTATAAGTAAAAAAATAGGGTTTTTAAAAATATTTATATGTTAAATTATTTTATGCATAACGCTTTATTTGTTTTTACAAATAAATCATTTTAAATGATTTATTTGTACTAATTTTTTTCAATTTATCAATTTTTTTCATTTATTATTTCTTTTTAACATTGTGCAATTATTCTCTTCACTTTTAATTCTTTTATCTATTGTTTTAATTAATTTCCTCAATTTTCAGCTATTATATTAAATTTAGATTACTGTCTTCAATTTTCAATTTTTAGAAAGTAATAAAGCATTAAGAAAGCTAAAAATGGAAAATTATCATATAATACCAAGAACCGCTACCAGATCGCAGCACCTGACGGATGCTTTTTGATAAAAGACTTGATTTATTCTTAAATCAAATTAAAAGTCTGTTTAATAATATGAATAATAAAAATTAATAATAATTATAATGATAATAATTAAATTATAGCAAATGATAATAATAACAATTCGTTTCTTAACCTATTAAAAATTATGTTAAAACAAAGCCAAAAAATCTATCAGCTAATCATTTTATTGAAAGCATTTGCCAAAACTATATTTCAGAAATACAAAATTTCATTCATATTTTCTTACGATTAAAAACCGACAAAAGAATTTTCAATACCTTAAAATTCATAAAATTTTATAATCAAATACTTAAAAAACACTTAATACTCAAGTTTATTTCAAGTTTTTGCAGTTTTATAATTTCTATTAAAAAAATAGTAAAAAAAAAAAAAAACGAATCTTTGAGATTCGAACCCAGATTTTCCGGGCACAATCCGGCGCCCTAGCCAACTGAGCTATCAGACTTACTTAAAAGACGTCCATAATAGATTCTACTTACACTACAGATATTTTGTTTTGACAGACAAAATTTTTTTATGGAACCAATTCAAGAATTGGTCTCATATTAATATTCAGTATTATTTTTACTTAAACAATAATTTAAAAGTATAATTTTTATTACTAGTTCCCGGAAAAATAGTTTTTACGTATTCTGTTTATTTCGCAGAGCTTGCGAAATAAATTTAAAAACTTCATGATTATTATTAATATTACTATTATTATTATGAATAGTATAATAATTATAATAGAAATAATAATAAAACGATAAATTAGAACATTTATTATTATAATCATAACAAACGTTCGATCTAACCTATTTGAAAACAATATTTACACTTAAAATATAATGCAGTTTTAAACTTACCACAAACTGACAATCCTTGTTTTCTATTTCCAAAGATGACAATTCACTTTTTTTCACTACACTGCACATTTTAAATAGTTTTAAAACACCATCCCGACAAACATATAACCAAACTGTTTATGAAAATGATTAAAAGTGGTTCTCAGTCATAACAAAAATTGTCTTGACAGTTGATTAACCATAGAAAGTACGATTACAAGTTTGGCACAGATACTCATTTTGACTCTGCAACTTCAGCTGGAAGGCATTCGTACGGGCTACTGTACTTCAAATTGAAGAAAACGGAAATTTAAAACAGGAAAATTCCTAATTTTATTAAATAGGGGCTAGATATGGCGACTATCGATTGTAAAGTAGATAAAAATCATTTAATAGTTTATAATTAGACTAAAACATCTAATGCCATCAAACAATATTCACTGTTATAAAGTTTGATAATACTTGATGTTAATTTTTGTCTATTTTTGTTTTTAAAAAAATTGATAAAATATCCAAACTCATGTGAGGATTGCTAAAAAAAGTTAGAATTTATTATTTCTAGCCGCTTTTTGTTTTCAAAAGGACGAAATGTTATTGAATTATTAAAAAATTGTTGGTAATTTAGGTTATGGTACTTCAAATTGAAGAAAACGGAAATTAAAAACAGGAAAATTCCTAATTTTATTAAATAGTGGCTAGATATGGCGACTATCGATTGTAAAATAGATCAAAATCATTTAAAAGTTTATAATTAGACTAAAACATCAAATGCCATCAAACAATATTCACTGTTATAAAGTTTGATAATACTTGATGTTAAATTTTGTCTATTTTTGTTTTCAAACAAATTAATAAAATATCCAAACTCATGTGAGGATTACTAAAAAAAGTTACAATTCATTGTTTCTAGCCGCTTTTTGTTTTCAAAAGGACGAATTGTTATTGAATTTTTAAAAAATTGTTGGTAATTTAGGCTATGTTGTTTCAAAGTAAGAAAACGGAAATTTAAAAAAGGAAAATTCCTAATTTTATTAAATAGTAGCTAGATATGGGATCTATCGATTGTAAAATAGATAAAAATCATTTAAAAGTTTATAATTAGACTAAAACATCAAATGCCATCAAACAATATTCACTGTTATAAAGTTTGATAATACTTGATGTTAATTTTTGTCTAGTTTTGTTTTCAAACAAATTGATAAAATATGATATGGTTCTACTTTTGAGTCATTTAGCGAATAGGCGGAAATAGGGTTAATGTAAAAAATGGTATACGATTTTACGCTTATAATAATTTATTTAAAATAATTCTGCTAACTTTCGGCTCCTCTCCTGAGCACGCTTCCTGGAGCTGACCTGTCGATTTACGAAGCCAGTAAGATTAATTTCTTAAACGTAGACGATATATGTTACCAGCGAGTAGTTTCAGGAGAATAGGAGTAAGTTGAAATTAAAAGGGGGACTGTGTAACCCGGTATCCAGGTACATCCGCGGAATCCCCGGCATCCAGGGTCAACAAGAGGAGTTTATATAGGGAATTATGTATCCCGGCAACCAGGCACATACACGAAAACCCCGGCGACCAGGGACTAAAATCTAAAGGGTTATGTAGCCCGGCAACCAGGAACATACGCGGAACTCCCCGGCATCCAGGGAGTAGTGCTCGAAAGGGTTAGGTAGCCCGGCAACCAGGAACATACGCGGAACTCCCCGGCATCCAGGGTAAAGGAAAGGAGGATCTTCCCGGCAACCAGGAGTTAGGCGGAGGAGAACAAGAACAAACACAAGCTTACCATTCTACGTTTATTCGGAGCTAGGGCAAGCGGAGCTAAACAAGAGAAGGCAACCAATCTCTAAGCGAGCTCTCCGAAGAACTGAAGATTTTTACGTTGAAGGGCCACCTTATATAGGCCAAGGGCCTCGTGAGAGAGCTCCCGGAGTCTGGGGGTACAGGAGGCAGTGGAAAGAGAAAGTTTGCGCGGCTGGGATGCGCGTTCAGTCCGCGTGTTCCGCGTGAGCCTTGAGCGGCAGTAGAGTAAGTCCCAGCCGTCTTTCGATCAGACTTCGCGGTGTCTGGCGGTTAATTTCTATCTCCACTACCTCTCTGCGTCCATGTCCGAGTATTGAATAATTTGGCCTCCCTTCAACGTATTCTTGTTAAAAATACATAATATACGTTGTTTAATAATACGTATAAATGAGTGTGAGCAAGTCTTAAAATATCCACTATTTCTATGCACTAGTGTGCGTAACAAATTCCCCCCTTTTCAAAAGCCTTGCTTACACTTGTGATTCTTAACTAAATCATAAAACTATTTCAAATTAATTATATAAACTGACCATAATGATGCAGAACGAGATGATGTTTGGTTATGTCGAACGGATCAAAACAACGACTTTGGCGTCTGGAACTACTCCAAGAGAACACGGCAACACTTTACTTGTTTTGGAATTTTATCTCTACGTGAAAGTCGCTGTTTTACTTCACAACACTCTTCACCGCAATAAGACAGCACTGTCTGTTGAAAATTAATAATAATGATTTAACTTTAATCATTCGATGCACAATTGCGTCAGCTGGTCAACACAGTCTCAGGGTGTGAACGCTGAGAGAGGCAACCTACGAGTCAAAGAGAATGCTACCGAAGCGCCACCTAGTGCGGGGAAGAGTGAACTAATTTCGACAGAACATAGGAAATTTACTATTACGTTGTTACATCCTAGTTAAAGAAAAGAAAATGTAAAATTTGAGACATTTAGAATCGGGTTACAAGTTATATTTTACGTAATGACAATAACCAAAACGAATTGAGGAAATGAAAGTAAAATTATAATATAAATGTCAGTGAAAAATAAAAGAATAAAACTAAAAGTTAACTTACAATTATAGAAGAACCCGAAATTAAAACGAGGAGAAAACGGATTTAGTTACCGCACTTACACAGTAAAGGTAACGTCGTCATCTATTACCCCTGAAAATAGATATGTCAATGTCTACACTAATTGGTCTTGGTTATTGTTTAAACAAAGGCTATGGAAAATTTAATAAACGATATTAAAGATTAAAACTAGACATTAATCGTTTCCCCGCTGGGAGACGTATTTACGGGCATCCCGATAACAAATTTGCGGATGATTACGTAAATTATAACGCCCCCTGACGTTATATTCTTCATCTTCATCTGTTGATTCCTGTGTGTAGTGAGCTTGGTGATCGACATGAGGATGCGTGGGCACTTCTGCTAGACTGACTGGTTCACAAGGCATGGTAGGTGCATCTTCATGACGACGAACTTGCGCAGACACTTCTGCGCAGGGCAAGATAGCAGAGTGAGAGAGAGGTGAAACAGAACCTCTGTGATTGGTGGAGTGCGCTTGTACAGCGACACTGGTGGGGGCACATGGACCGATAGGTGCGTTTCCATGACCACGAACTTGCGCAAACACTTCTGCGCAAGGCAAGATAGGAGGGCGAGAGGGAGGTGTAGTAGAACCTCTGTGGTTAGGCAAGTACGCTTGTGCAGCGACACTGGTGGGGGTGCATGGGACGGTAGGTGTGTCTCCATGACGAAAATTCTGCGCGGACGCTTCTGCGCAAGGCAAGATAGCGGAGTGAGAGGGAGCTGTAACAGCCTCTCTCTGATTTGAGGTGCATGGAACGGTAGGTGCGTTTCCATGTGGATGGACTTGCGTAGACACTTCTGCGCAAGGTAAGATGTCAGAGTGAGAGGGAGATATAATAGTCTCATCCTGATTGGTGGGGTGCGCTTGTGCAGCGACACCGAATGATGTACATGGAGCGATATGTGCGTCTCCATGAGAAAGATTCTGCGCAGACACTTCTGCGCATGGTAAGATGGCGAGGCGAGAGGAAGCTGTAACAGTCTCTCTCTGATTTGAGGTGCATGGAACGGTAGGTGCGTTTCCATGTTGATGAACTTGCGTAGACACTTCTGCGCAAGGTAAGATGTCAGAGTGAGAGGGAGATATAATAGTCTCATCCTGATTGGTGGGGTGCGCTTGTGCAGCGACACCGATGGGGGTACATGGAACGGTAGGTAAGTTTCCATGGTGAAGATTCTGTGCAGACACTTCTGCACATGGCAAGATGTCGGAATACTGAGGCACGATGTGACGTATCTCTTCCGCATTTTGGATGGTTTCGGGAATATTTGCGTGACGTAATTCCCTGCTGTGGATTTTGTACTGATGTCCATTTTTCAGTATCCAATAAACTTCTCCTGAAATATTTTCTAACACTGTATGAGGGCCAGTCCATTTTGGGGCTAGTCTTGCGTTGTAATTTTCGGCTTTATTAGATAATTTATGGTTAATTGCGTAAACCAAATCGCCAGGGCGAAACTGCGGTTGGACATTTTCATGATGTCGTGCGTATTTTGCTTGGTACTTAACTTGGTTCTGGCGGGCTTGGTCTTGTAATACCTGCGATAGTTGCGGTAATTCCGTAACCATATGAGGTAATCTCCATTCTCCTGGGCGTGGTAACTCTCTACTAAGCATAAGATGACTGGGAGTGAAACCTGTAGCAGCGTTCTTCCGGCTTCTAAGATTAAACAAAATCTCAGCGATCTGTAAATCCCAGACCTTCTGGTTTTTCCCGTAAAGCTTAAGGCGAAAACCTTTTTTGATGTCTTGGTTCTTACGTTCCGTAGGATTAGCTCGTGGATGGTAATTAGGCGTTGTCCACAATTCACATCCCCATCTTTGACCTGCTTCTAACCATAAATTACTGTCAAATTGAGGACCATTATCACTTAAAAGTCGCCGTGGATAACCCTAGCGAGAGAAAACTTCGTTGTCTAAACGTTTTATGATCGTCGAAGCATTTGAATTACGCAATGGGAAGGCTTCTACCCACCGCGTGAATAAATCCGTGATAACTAATACGAATTTATTACCGAGATTGGTGGTGGGGTAGGGTCCCATTAAATCGAGCGATACGGTATCCCATACGGAAGTTACGGTATGTGGACGCAAGTTATCCTTTCTTACGTTGTGTAGAGGTTTACAACATTGACATAAGTGGCACTGTGATACGTATCTTCGTATGTCCCGGTTCATTCCTGTCCAAATGAATCGGGTTTGTATAGAACGTTGCGTTTCTTCCGCACCCGGATGGCCGGCTAGTGGAGTGTCGTGGTATTCCCAAATGACGCGGTTTTGCATGGAGGGTGGAACTAGGAAGAGCCATCGGGAATTGTCTGATGATCGTCTCCAAAATCCATGATTATCCCAGAGATGGAAAGTGAAGAATTTGTTCTCTTCCGGCGAAAGACGTTCTTGGTTACGTAATTCTAACCATCGGCGAGCCTGCGCATCAAGATTTGCATTTTCTTGTTGAGCCATACTGAGTTCTTCGAATAACTCTGATAACGGAGCTGTTTCTGCTAAGTGTATTTCGGGTTCTTGAGGGTCTTCCGAAATATTCGTAAATACCGGTAAGAACATACGTTCCACTTCCGGTTCCCCAGGGGAGGGTGAGTTAGGGTCTGGAAAACGTGACAGTGCGTCAGGAAGTTGATTATCTTTACCGGATACGTGCTTTATGGTGAAATTAAATTCGCTCAGCAACAGGAACCAACGTTTCAACTTGGCACGTGTATCTTGTTGGTGTTTGAGCCAGAGGAGAACGGAGTTGTCGGTCCTTAGGGTAAAGTGCCTGTCTTCTAGATAAGGACGGTAACGTTTTGTGGCCCAAATGATCGCCAGACATTCTTGTTCGTTACAATGATAACGGGATTCAGCCTCCGAGAATTTAGCGCTGGAGTAAGAAATAATTCTTCTTTTCCCATTTGAATCTTCTTGCATTAACACAGCACCCATACCTTTGGCACTAGCGTCGGTTTGAAGGATAAACGGCAAGGATGGGTCTGGTCGGCTCAAGGATATCGGCTTACTGAACACTTTCTTAATATTGTCTAAAGCGACTTGTGCTTCTGTTGTCCATTTATAAGGTTTTTTAGGGGAGATTAAATCAGTCATTGGCGAAACTATAGATGAAAAATGTTGGACGTATTCATTTAACCAGTTAAGAGTACCAATAAGTGATTGCAATGCTTTCCGAGTAGTGGGGGGCTCAGCTTCCAAGATGGCGTTTAGGTGACGTGATTGTGGAGAGTTGTAGTCTCCACTGATTTCGTGACCTAGGTACGGGAGGTTGGTCTCACCGAATTTACATTTCTCGGGGGCACAGGTTAGTCCATAAAATTCTAACCTCTCGAAAATTAGAGCGAGGTGATATAAATGTTCTTCCCAGTTCTTCGAGTATATTATGAGGTCGTCCAGGTACGAGATTACGAATTTCGCCCAAAAGTCGGACAAGGTGCCCCGCATAAAATTCTGGAAAGTGCCAGGTGCGTTTTTTAACCCAAAAGGCATCACCCGAAATTGAAATTGTCCACCGCTGGGGGTCGTGAAGGCGGTAAATTTCCGAGCATTACGGGCTAAGGGTATCTGCCAGTACCCGCTCTTGAAATCTATTGTTGAAAAAATCTTTGCCTGCCCCAGGTCTTTGACAATTTCGTGGATTCTGGGTAGGCATTGAGGTGTATCGATAGTAATTTCGTTGAGTCGTCGGTAATCAACGCAAAATCGGTAATCACCATCTTTTTTACCGACTACGACGATTGCAGAGCTGAAGGACGAAGCGGCTGGCTCGATGACTCCGTTCGCCAACATGTCTCGAACTTGCGTGTCTATCCAGACACGTTTTTCTTCAGAGTATCTTCGGGGGGCTTCTCTAAAGGAGCGATTGTCGCGGAGGTGAATTTCGTGTTGTACAGCGGCAGTAGTCTGACGCAGTTGTTGACCCTGGTAGAAAATGTTACCATGTCGGTGTATCAATTTCAAAAAATCTGCGGAGAGAGATGCGGGGAAGTTATGCACAATTTGAGGAGGTGTTACCTCGGCCCGTTTATACTTAACAGAAGGGTTAAGATAAATTTTTTGTCTGTCAGTATCTCCAAGGTAAATGCAGTCTCCTCGATGCTCGTGAATGACATTATGTGCCCATAACCAAGGACGACCAAGTATGACGTCACCCGCGAGATTGTGACTAACGAAAAACGTGCCGGGGTAGCGTCTAGTAAGAATTTCGGGGGAGAGGTCAATTTTTCCTATGAGTCGTAGGGTGGCACCTTCGGCAGCTAGTGCAGCATACGGGGGACTAGGTTTGAGGGATTGTAATTGGGCGGATGTCAGAAGTGCTGAATTTATTATATTATCGGATGAGCAAGAATCCAATAACGCTAAGATTTCCATATCTCCAATCCGGATACGTAATCTAGTCAGTCGCTTTGACGCCATATTTGTTAGTTTTATTGTGGGTTGTTCGAAGTCGTTGTTTCGGCGGCAGCTCCATTTACTGCCGCACTCCGCCAGTTTTCCGGTGCCGGGTTAACTTGTCTTGAGGTAAATCGAGACTTGAATATGGGGCAATCTCGGTGAAGGTGTCTTTCTGGGCAATAATGACAAAAGGGAATGAATCTTGAATTGGTTCTTGCACCATCGTTAATCGGCGCTGTTGGTCTCACATTCTTCGTTTCTTCTTTCTTGGTCTCCTTTTTAGGTGTCTCGTCGACTTCATCCAATTCTGCAGCTACTGCACGGTCGAATAATTCATCGTACGTCTGCGGCGAGGATGCACGGATAGCTCTCCTTATTGCTGGGCGGAGACATTCCAACAGGATGGCCACTCTTTCTTCCTCCTGTGAATCAGGGCGCAGACGTAAAGCCAACATGTATTTTTGTTGAAGGAAGATTGCTGTTCCCTCCTTATCTGCTTGCTTTTTTGAGTAGAGTTGGGCCTGTAACCGCATCAGTGTGGTCACGCCTGCATATTTCTTTAGGAGCACTTCTTTGAATTTATCCCATGGTAGGGATAGAGGTTTATAAATTTCGAACCATTTTGAAGCTGGTTCTAAGAGGACTTTGCCTGCTAACAGTGTCCATTGAGAAATATCAGTGGAAGTTTGCGTAAAATGTCGCTCGCAATCACCGACAAAGTTGTTTGGATCTTCATGATCCAAACCTGCGAAGGTAGGTAAAACAGGTTGCGGTGCACGAAATGCGCGAACAAGAGTTAACCAATCCATTGGCATCATGATTGGATTGACTGTTGGTGATTCTTGGCGCTGGGACTCTTGGGTGTTTTGTTGCGGTGTGGTGTTGATCGGTGGTGGAGTAGGAATGTTTGGGATAGTCACTTGCGGACGTCCAATGCTGGAACCTGCTTGCTGAAAATCTTGTGTCGGAATTTGATTGGTTTGGAGTCTGGCTGGTAGTACGTCGTTCGTTCTTTCTGGCACTGATCTGCTTCTGTGTGTATTAGAACAAGCGTTGTACGGAGGTGGAGGTTGTTCGTTGAGCGCCACCGGGTTTTGAAGTTCAAACGCGGAAACTTGTCTGGTGCGGGGCCTACCTCGGCGAGGTGTAGGCGAGTTTGGTGGTGAGTGAATCATTATAAATCTGTCGCGGGTTCGCAGCAATAGATTTTAAAATTCTTGCCGAGCCCCACGTTCGGGCCGCCAATTGATATGGTTCTACTTTTGAGTCATTTAGCGAATAGGCGGAAATAGGGTTAATGTAAAAAATGGTATACGATTTTACGCTTATAATAATTTATTTAAAATAATTCTGCTAACTTTTGGCTCCTCTCCTGAGCACGCTTCCTGGAGCTGACCTGTCGATTTACGAAGCCAGTAAGATTAATTTCTTAAACGTAGACGATATATGTTACCAGCGAGTAGTTTCAGGAGAATAGGAGTAAGTTGAAATTAAAAGGGGGACTGTGTAACCCGGTATCCAGGTACATCCGCGGAATCCCCGGCATCCAGGGTCAACAAGAGGAGTTTATATAGGGAATTATGTATCCCGGCAACCAGGCACATACACGAAAACCCCGGCGACCAGGGACTAAAATCTAAAGGGTTATGTAGCCCGGCAACCAGGAACATACGCGGAACTCCCCGGCATCCAGGGAGTAGTGCTCGAAAGGGTTAGGTAGCCCGGCAACCAGGAACATACGCGGAACTCCCCGGCATCCAGGGTAAAGGAAAGGAGGATCTTCCCGGCAACCAGGAGTTAGGCGGAGGAGAACAAGAACAAACACAAGCTTACCATTCTACGTTTATTCGGAGCTAGGGCAAGCGGAGCTAAACAAGAGAAGGCAACCAATCTCTAAGCGAGCTCTCCGAAGAACTGAAGATTTTTACGTTGAAGGGCCACCTTATATAGGCCAAGGGCCTCGTGAGAGAGCTCCCGGAGTCTGGGGGTACAGGAGGCAGTGGAAAGAGAAAGTTTGCGCGGCTGGGATGCGCGTTCAGTCCGCGTGTTCCGCGTGAGCCTTGAGCGGCAGTAGAGTAAGTCCCAGCCGTCTTTCGATCAGACTTCGCGGTGTCTGGCGGTTAATTTCTATCTCCACTACCTCTCTGCGTCCATGTCCGAGTATTGAATAATTTGGCCTCCCTTCAACGTATTCTTGTTAAAAATACATAATATACGTTGTTTAATAATACGTATAAATGAGTGTGAGCAAGTCTTAAAATATCCACTATTTCTATGCACTAGTGTGCGTAACAAATATCCAAACTCATGTGAGGATTACTAAAAAAATTTACAATTCATTATTTCTAGCCGCTTTTTGTTTTCAAAAGGACGAAATGTTATTGAATTATTAAAAAATTGTTGGTAATTTAGGTTATGGTACTTCAAATTGAAGAAAACGGAAATTTAAAACAGGAAAATTCCTAATTTTATTAAATAGGGGCTAGATATGGCGACTATCGATTGTAAAGTAGATAAAAATCATTTAATAGTTTATAATTAGACTAAAACATCTAATGCCATCAAACAATATTCACTGTTATAAAGTTTGATAATACTTGATGTTAATTTTTGTCTATTTTTGTTTTTAAAAAAATTGATAAAATATCCAAAATCATGTAAGGATTGCTAAAAAAAGTTACAATTTATTATTTCTAGCCGCTTTTTGTTTTCAAAAGGACGAAATGTTATTGAATTATTAAAAAATTGTTGGTAATTTAGGTTATGGTACTTCAAATTGAAAAAAACGGAAATTTAAAACAGGAAAATTCCTAATTTTATTTAATAGTGGCCAGATATGGCGACTATCGATTGTAAAGTAGATAAAAATCATTTAATAGTTTATAATTAGACTAAAACATCTAATGCCATCAAACAATATTCACTGTTATAAAGTTTGATAATACTTGATGTTAATTTTTGTCCACTTTTTGTTTTCAAAAAATTGATAAAATGTCCAATCAATTAAATTAAAGAAAACGGAAATTTAAAAAAGGAAAATGCATAATTTTATTAAATAGTGGCTAGATATGGCAACTATCGATTGTAAAATAGATAAAAATCATTTAATAGTTTATAATTAGACTAAAACATCTAATGCCATCAAACAATATTCACTGTTATAATGTTTGATAATACTTGATGTTAATTTTTGTCCACTTTTTGTTTTCAAAAAATTGATAAAATGTCCAATCTCTGTTAGGATTAATAAATTTACACTTTATTATTTCTAGTCGCTTTTTGTTTTCAAAAGGACGAAATGTTATTGACTTTTTAAAAAATTGTTGGTATTTTAGGATATGGTATTTCAAATTGAAGAAAACGGAAAGTTAAAGAAGAAAATTCCTAATTTTATTAAACAGTGGCTAGATATGGCAACTATCGATTGCAAAATAGATAAAATCATTAAATAGTTTATAAATGGACTAAAACATCTAATGCCATCAAACAATATTCACTGTTGTAAAGTTTGATAATACTTGATGTTAATTTTTGTCCATTTTGTTTTCAAATTAACACATAAATTATCAAAACTCATCTTAGAATTAATAAATAAAGCTGCACTTTAATATTTCTTTTCGATTTTTGTTTTTAAAATGACGAAATGTTATTTGATTTTTTAAACAGTGTTGGTATTTTTGGATTGGATTTTAGAAGGACATAATATTGATGTAAATGTCAGTTAAAAATGAGAAATGTTTAGATTAATTTGTTCTAGTATCTTTTTTTAAAAAATAATAAATATAATAAACTTTAATTGTTTGATTATATTCTATCCGCCAGCGGAAATGTGTTAATTATTAAAAATTTGTTTACTTTTCTTTAATTTCATACATAATATTTTAAGAAAGGCACAGTTGAGAGCACGGACTGGCAGTTAAAGGGAAACAATAAACATTTGGAAAAGCACTTTTGATAAATTGAGTAAGAAAAAGTATGTTACCTTACAAAATGTCTCCTTTCTATTCGAATCTGTCAATAAATTTTTAACGTTTTTATAAAAATGTTTTTACCTGATATCCGAGTATCTCGGAACGTAGTTGCAGCAACGGAATTAAAAACAATAAAGATATATACTGTTTGCAATTATTTTTTTGTTTTTAAATAGGTTTTTATGCGTACAGCAAAAGAAGCTTACCAAAGCTAACCTCATAAGAAGCATCTCTCAAATCTGCAAATGTAATTTACGCAATAGAAATATTAAGTTGGGTGAGGAGAAATTCAAAATGGCGTCTATCTGGATTACAGAAATGCATAATGGCCTATTTAGACCTTCGAAAAAAAATTTTTTTTCTATGAGAGTAAAGAGGACAGATACACTGTCTGTCCTCTTCCCTCCAAGGCGAAAAAATTTTTTTTTCGAAGGTGTAAACAGGCCATAAGGCCTAAGCAGATCGAAATATGGTTACAGGACCAGAGCATGAGAGAGAAAAGGACAGAAATAGTCTCTGTCCTTTATTATCTCATGCCCTGCTTCCGTAACCGTATTCGTTGTGCTTTGGGCTTATAACGTTGTGAAATCACAACGCTCTGTAAAATTATTTCGTAACACGATGGTAACATTTTGCTTCACGTATAACGTAGTAATATTGCAATGCAATCTGATTTCTAAGCATTGACTGCAATTTCACTTCGTTGCACGTGAAATAGTTACATGTCGGTCGAATATTTTAATCGTTATAAGTTGTAAATTTATTACGTTTCACGTGAAGCGGTTTGTCACGGTGAAAGAATTCAACGACATTTTTTACAGTGTAGCATAATCCTGGCATATGTACGTAAAATATATCGAGTTACGTAGAGATCCTCAGGGTGACATCACATGGATGCATCAAACGTTGTATCGTTATGAGAGAGAGGGAGACAAAGATATATTTACGTCTTTCTGTTTCTCATCACGACGTAACGTTGACGGTCCAATATTATTTAACCCTCAAGGGAGAATGTTCATTCGAATTTTGATAGAACGCAGGTTTCCGAGACCGGATATTCATAAGAAGTGAATTTCATTGGTCGAAAATGTCGGTTTGATTTGAAATTATTGTAAAACAAATATTTTTAAACTCAGTCCCCTCTTTTGGACCAAGGATACAACTTGCAATATTGGCACTTCCGTTTCCAGTAACCCGCAAGGGTAGTAAGAAAGGAAACTTGTCTCAACTCTCCCTTGAGCATCTCATTCAGAGTCACGCTTAGGGTGAAAACTTGTTTTCTACAGTGAATAGGACCGATGTACCTTGAATCCGTTTTACGGACTCAAGGTTGATGACGTCGATCGCTGGACGAACAACAAACAACATCATTGGTCATGTAGCTGTCGAACATGAGTTTTTGATCAGTCCGACATCTTTAAAAGTATAATACCTAGTAGTGAAAAATAATGGGTCATACATAATTTCTCCTTTTTTATCTCATTACAACGCAACGCCAAACGGAGTCATGGGACGCCGGGCCCAAGGTGTAGAAGACCACGTAAATATATTACGTCAAGTATACACGTTCCGAACCCTGCATGACAGTCATTCATCATCACTTGACGTCAGGTGACTAGAAATACGGTTACGGGAACAGAGCATAAGACAGAAAAGGACAGAAACAGTCTTTGTCCTTTATTAGCCTAACGCACAATGAATCGTAATCGCTAATCCTTAATCGTAAGAATGAGAGGAAGTAGGACAGACATATATCTCCGTCCTGCTTTCTCTCATTATTACGATTAAGGATTAGCGATTACGATTCGTTGTGCTTTAGGCTATTATCCCATGCCCTGCTCCCGTAACCGTATTCGTTGTGCTACGGAAGCTTGTATGCGCCACCTATCTTATTCTTGTGCGCAGCGAATAGCAAGGCGAAACTCATGTGAACGAACCTGCTTTTTCGTGCTTTGCAGTGCGAAACGCAGTGAGAAAGGCAGTGCGAAAGGCAGTGCGAAAGTCAGTGCGAAAGAAAGTGTACTTTCGCGCGCAAAGAATTTTCTTTTACCACGTTAGTTAAATTATTTTAAACATATTTATTGTTTGAGTGTCAGATGGAATGGCGTCAAGTGTAAGTAAAAATTCGTATGGGATTTTGTTAATTGACTAACGAATTTTGTGAATTTCTAATCCTTTTTTACATAAGAAAGTGTTTATTTAGGCTTACAGTAGGGATTTTTATTATTTTTAACTTTCTTTTTATTGACAAAAAAATGTATAAATATATATTATTATCATTACTATATAAAATAAATATGTTGTTACTAAGCTCTGCAATTAAAATATATTAGTTTAAAAAACTATTTATAAAAAGAAACTAGAAAAGAAAGTTTTACTTAAACATAACCTCAACCTTACAAAAGTTCGATATTTTTAAATTGTTATAATAATTACGTAATTATTATATTTTATATTAAATAAATAAATATATATATATATACATATAAATATAAATATATATGAATATAAATGTAAATTATACAAATAAAAATTAAATTATATAGTATAATTATATTATAATCAATATTTTATATTTTAATTCAGTTTAGTAAAATAAGTACAAATTTAAAATAAAATTAATGATATATATTTTTTGTGTTATAGTATATTGTATGTGTTTATTCTTTTATATTGAAAAAGAAAAGATAAAATAAATAAAAATCATAATGTAAGCCTAAATAGTCACTTTGTTATTAAAAGTCTAATAACAATAATAAATATTGTATAAAAAGCATTTTTTCCTATAAAAAACCTCTACTAAGCATCTTCATAAAATATATGCATAATATTAGAAATAATTTTTAGATGGACTCTATTTCTCGAACTATAACTTTAAAATTTAATGAAGAAGAAAATAATATTGTTGTGAGCAACAATATTATTGCAAAATCAGTTCTGGAGGATTATTTTCCTAGAGGGAGTAATCTAAAATATTCTGTGGAGGGAAAATCTTTTCTTTTACAACGACAAAATGACAATATTTGTTTACTGCCAAATGTTGACAGTTATGAAGTTACTTCGCCGGGAGGTACGTGATTCTTTATAAAGACAGTTTTTGCTTTCGTGAAGACATTTTTTAACAAAGATATTATGCTGTTTTAAAAATTAATAAAAATCTGTATTATTATCTTACTTAATATTTCTGAAGCTAATTGTCATACACTAAAATAATAGTTTCAGGTAGTCCTGATTCCGATGACAAATCTAATCCTAGAAAGAAGAAGTTTAATGAGATGCTACAGAAAATCAACATTATCAAAGAATCTACTTCCAAGAAAGCCAAAAAAAAGAAGGTATTTGTGTTTTTCTAAAATATTGCGTAATATACTCTTTAAGGGTGGCCACAGTGTCAGGGAAATGTCAGAGGAAAAAAATTTTTTCAGGGAAATGTCAGGGAAAAATTTTCTCTTCAATTGAAAACAGTGAAACTTCACCTAGACAAGAATTGAGCGGTTCTATATTCATTTAAAGTCATTTAAAATATAGCCTATGCAAAAGATTTGATTAATTATGACGTATGTTCTTGTTTTTCTTTTTTATATTATAAAATAATTTTATATACATTTATTAAGAATGTAATATAAAACTAATACTACTTTTAAGCAGAGCTGTTATTGATTTAAATCATTGGGGCATTTGTATTAAAATCATGTTTTAAATAAAAAAAAAAGTTAACAATTCTCCGGATGTTTAATACTGCATGTAAAACAACGCAAACCAAAAATAAAACTCGCAAATTTATGGATAAATTTAAAGAATTTGAATATTTTAATCCTTATAAAATTTAAAAAATCGTGCTAATACATACAGATAATCAAATCACCTGCGATTTACAAATTTTTGGTAGAACATAGCAAAAATTAGTATTAAATTTTTATAATCTCTTTAATTCATTATAATTTAAATAAATTCCAAAGGTCAATTAACTCACATTCCACTTTGTTCCAACTTTTAAATTTCAATTAATTCAAAATTAACTGCATATTAATTGATGCTAAATAATTAAATCAATTAATTATTTTCTATATTCTCAATAATCATTTTTTTACTTTTTACAATATTTCTAAGAGATATTACATTTTTGAAACTGTTTAATTATTATTTTATAATTTCTTATTTTTACAAAATTTTAGTATTTTTACTCCTTTTACTTTTGATATTTTTTTGTATTTTTATTTTAGAATTTTTTTTAATTTTCTTCTTTTTATGCAAATTATTTAATATTATTTTACACAATTTTGTTATAATAAGATTAATTAATTGTTATAATAACTAAACTTTTTATTTCCTTAATTTTCATAATTATTTCCATATTTCTAGAAATAAATACGCTTATTTTTTTGTAAATTTATTCAATTTGTTTTTTCATCTTGTCTATTTTTTCCGAGATTTTTTGCAAATTTACTTATTCTTTCATACGATTTTTAGATTTTCTTTAATTTTTCTAAATTTATTGTTTGTCTTGTTGTAAGTGTAATATTTTAAAATAGTTTTTGGTTTAATTTGCTTAAACTATTTTTTTAAAGGATTTTTAAATTTCTTTTGTGAACTTTTTGTTTATCTTGATACATACATTTTTTATATTTATTTTTATTAACTCTAATTTTGTAGTAGATTCTGACCAAATTTTATTATTTTTTGTACTTTTTACATTTTTGTACAGTTTGTTTGATTAAGGAAAAGAACATTTCTCTACTTTCTTCCTATTCATTAAATTTTCTTGATGTTTAACTATTTTTTTAGTCCTTCCTTGCGTTTTAATTAATTCTTTGATTTTTGTTATCATTTTTTCTTCTTTTAAATTGGTTAGTTTTTATTTTATAATTAAAATTTTTTTAATATTTGATGCTTTTATCTTCATTTTTTAAATTAATCAATTTTCTACTTTTTCGAAAGCTTTTATTCTTTTATTTTATATTATGTAAATTTAATCTTGTACTAAATATTCTTATGTTAACATCGTTCTTCTATTTCATAGAATTTTTTTCTTTTTAATTTTTTTAAAAATTTTCCAAAATTGTATTTATTCTTTTTTATTTAAGTTGTAAAATAATTCTTTAATTATTTTAATTTTAAATTTTTGTTCTCTTTAGTAATATATTTTACAGTTTTTTTTTAATATCTTCTTATTTATTATTTTAATTTGAAGAAAATGTCCGTAATTAATTTATTCTTTTAAAAGAGTTTCTAAATTTTTTGTATATATTTTTATGTCACTGTTTCATTCTTGTGTTGTTTTTTTAAATTTTTTCTTCATTTCTTTAATAAACTCTTTACAAATAAACATTTGGAGATTTTCCATATTATATTTAAAAAAAAAAATGGATTTTTTTTTAGCTGTTTGTTTATTATTTATAATAAAAATTTTATGTCAGGGAAATTTGTAAATTGACTTTTGTGGCCACTTTGTCTTTGAAGACTTCACAACCTGTCTCTTCTTTTCCAAAAATTTTCCTTATTTAATTTTGGATCGTAAAAATACATTATTTGAAAAATTATCCTGAAGGTTTTTTTATTCTGAATCAAACTTTTAAACAATTTTAAATTTCTCTCTTAAATTAATGTTGAAATTGTATAACAGAAGGAAATTTAAATATACATTATTATTTTCTGGAAACATTGAATTGGGAACCGTTACAAAATGAATGGTGTATAGTAGGTTTTTTCAGAATATGTAAAAAGTTGCCATTATTCAAATTATTCAATTATTATTTCATCTAAATTTGGAAAAATACATTTTTATTAAATAAAAATTATTAAATTTTTTAAAAATACAGAGTTGTAATTTTTTTTAAGTTATTCAGTGTAATTAATAATTAAAGTGACGTCAATATTTAAATTTTATTTCACTAAATTTTAAAAATTATCTCTGTAAATTAAAATGACTAATTAATATATTTAAAAAATATGAATAGTTGATATATTTTTTTCAAATACAAGCTATCAATTTCTTTTACAAATTTGGATAAAATACATTGTTCTTCTTACATTGTCCTCAACTAATTTGTTGCAATTAACAATTAAAATAACATCAAAAAAATTTAACTTTATTCAAATTCTAAAAAAAAGGTTTCCAGATATTTAAATAAATTTATTAATATTCACGGAAATTTAATGTCATACAAGTAACGAAAAAAAGTATTAAAATAATAATTAAATTATTTTAATAATAAATTACGAAACAAATTGTTGAAATTAAAAGAATTTGAAGTTACTTCTTGTAAATAATTACGCAAATAAAGTAATTACAACAAAATAAAATTTTATATGAAGACAGAGAGTTTTTTAGTTATCTCGGGAAGGTAAATCAAATAAAAATTTGGTTATAATTTTTAATTGACTTCATACAAAATTTTGGAATGAAACAACTCTCTGTTTTTAAAATAAAATTTTAATTTAATTTCTAACCAGATTCTAAAATGGAGGAATATATTTAGGATGTTGCCCTTTATTTTTCACTTATGGTCTCAGGGATTTGCGAGCCCTAAAAACCCGCCTTAGAAAAAAAACGAAGAAAGAAAAAATAATGTAAAAAAAATAATGTTCATATGGTTTTAGGGGCTCGCGACCCCTAAAACTTCCTTTAGAATAAATAATCGAAAAAAAATTCGGAAAAAATTTTCAATTTCTAACAAAAAATCCTCACCAGGTTCTAAAGTGGTGGAATATATTCAGAAAATGCCTTCTAATTTTTACATATGGTATTAGGGGTTTTCCTTAAAAACCCCCCTTAGGAAACATTATCGAAAAAAAATATTTTTAATTTTCAATGTCTATAAAAAAATGTTGGTCAGGTTCTAAAATGGTTGAATATATTCAGGAATATGCCTTATAATTTTTCTATATGGAATTAAAAGTTTTGGACCCCCAACAACCCTCCTTAGGAAAAATAATCAAGAAAAAAGTATTTTGAATTTTTAATATTTTAAATTGTTGTTTCATAAATATGTAGTTACATTTTTAAATTTATTTGGGACTTTGAAATTAATACTTAGGATTCTTATATTTTCACAAATTCGGTCAGCACCTAATTCTTTTAAATAAAGGTCTGAATGGAGAAAAGGGGGCGAGTTGTGAAGCTACAGTAGGACGCCTCTTATCTTAAACGGTGGGTCAATTTTTAAGTTAAGAGAATAAACAATTAAAATCGTCATATGTCATATGATTCAGGAGAGAATAATTTAAATGTCAGTGAAAATTTTGTTTTTGGTTATTGCAGGGATCACAGTTCATCCACTTTTTTACCTAATCCTCTTTTTTCCCCCTTTCCCTTTATTTTCCCTTTTTTTTTAAAAAGAATCACCTAAAACACCTAAAATCAAGATTTTTCTCCCTTTTTCCCCTTATTTTCCAATAAATGAACCTCTGAATTCAATAAGGGCGCATAAAATTTCAATAGCGGTAATTTTTCCCCACCACCTTGAAATTGATTTTTAAGAATCAAAATTGTTTAATGACTATCTTGTAGGAAATTCTCTGGCGCATCTTATTTCTTGAGATAATATTTTTTCTCTCTTTTACTGCTCTTAAAAAAAACCCAAAAAACTTAAATCTTCTGCTTTTTAAAAAGCAAAATCTCCTTTTTCACCTAAAATTGAACGAAGAAACCACTGTGATCCCTGTTATTGTGAAAAATTAAATTTGAAATTTGTTTTTTTTCCTTGTGAAGTTAAGTACAGTATATTTAATGACATATTTGTGTTTATATTTTTGCAGTCCTGTATATTTTCTTTTCTACTAATTTTAAAAATAAGGTTTGATACCCTGTAAATATAAAGTATAAGAATATCGAGGAATATAATGCTTTTGTTTGTTTTTATATTTGTTTTAAGAAAGGGATTACTCTCAACAAGTGACAAATTAAAAATTGTAAAAATAAGTTTGTACAGGTTATTATTTTTTAAATTTAGGTAAACATAAGCATTTTGATAAAAGAATGACGTTAAAAAAAATACAATCCACCTATAATTTATTTTTTAAACTGACAGCTCTGAGATTTAAGACAAAAGGATTTAAGTTAAGAGACGTCCTACTGTAGATATTTAAATAAGTTTTTCTTTATTTTCAGTTTTAATATTTATTATTTTTAGTCCAGTTTGAAAATTTTTTAAAACTGTCTTAATATTTTAAAAATAATTTAACTTTATACATTTATTGTATTTTGTTGCAGTTGGTCGATCAAAATGTTCCTATTAACATTAAGAAGAAGAGTGAAGTCAAAAAATCAGTCCTTAGCAGGGTACTTTATGTAAATTGGAAGCACAAAAAAAATCCTCATGCTTCATATGAACCTAAGATCAATTCAATAGGAGGCATGAAGAAAATTTATCTTGACGGACATGTGGATTACCCATTGGAAGTATTAGAGACCAAGATTTTGGAACAATACATTGAAGACAGCAATAGATCTTACTTTAAGGAATGTGATGTCACACTTGCAACATGCGACGATCAGCCTCTTTTGAAATATACTGATGACGATGATGATGAGTGTGATTTCTGGTCTTTTTCTAAGTCTAAACTGCGAGATTCCAGAAAAAGAACTAGAGTAAATATACTCACAGTTAAAGCACCATCTACTAATGCACCTGCTAATGATAGCAATGAAAATTCTTTTCCGCCGAATTCAAACCCATCAAAACCAAAAGATATTATAGCATCTGTCAATGTTACAAACAAAGAAAATAGCGCTGAAAATATTATAAAACAAAATTTAGGGCCCTCTAAACCTCTCATCACAACTCCATCACAATTAAGTGACAAAAGCTTTAGTATTTTGAGAAATAAAGATTCGATTCGTGAGACAACTGATAAATGCAAACCTAACAAGTCAAAACTATTATCTAATTTGAACGGAAGCTCATCAGTTATACCATCTCCATCTTTTTCGGAACTGACTGATAAAGCGTTTCCATCTCCTCAAAAAGACGGTTCTATTTTGAACGTAAGCTCATCAGTTATATCGTCTCAAAAAGACGGTTCTAATTTGAACAAAAGCTTATCAGTTGTACCACCTCCATCTTTTTCGGAACTGACTAGTAAAGCGTTTTCATCTCCTCAAAAAGACTGTTCTATTTTGAACATATGCTCATCAGTTATATCATCTCCTCAAAAAGACGGTTCTAATTTGAACAAAAGCTTATCAGTTGTACCACCTCCATCTTTTTCGGAACTGACTAATAAAGCGTTTTCATCTCCTCAAAAAGACGGTTCTATTTTGAACGTAAGCTCATCAGTTATATCATCTCCTCAAAAAGACAGTTCCAAGGTACATTAGAGTTTTAAATTTCCAGATTTCAAATATGATGTTGACCAATTAAATTTGTCGATTAAAAAAATAAAGGAGAGCGAGTTGAAATTTTCAAACATTACTTTAGGGAGAGGAGGACAAGGTATTGTGACGAAGGGAAAGTATGTTGGAACGAATGTTGCCATAAAATCAATGGTAAAAAGCGGATTCGATAAGCTTATATTGAGAGAAATAAAACTTCTTGATGGCATTAGGCACCCCAACATTATCTTCATTATGGCAGTCTTATCAACTCCAACGCAATTCCATATCGTTATGGAATTTTTCGATTCCTTGTCCTTGTTTTCCCTGCTTTTCGACAAAACTAAAAAAACTCAAGCAGTGAAGTATATGTCATCAAAAAACAAAATCGCTCTGCAATTGTGTACTGCGGTTGCGTACCTGCATTTACAAAAGCCTCCTATAATACATAGGGACATTAAACCTTCGAATATTCTAATTAATGAATTTGGAGAGTTAAAAGTTTGTGATCTTGGTTTAGGGAGATGTTCGTCAGTCGACACGATTTTCCAGTCTACTAGACAGGGATCCGTAAGGGGCACTTATTTTTATATGTCACCAGATCTCATTTTAAATCATGCTGTTGCGAATACAGCCACAGATGTTTGGGCTGTTGCTTGTACCTTAATTGAACTGTACAGTGGAGAACCGGTGTGGAAGGTTAAAAATATGAACAATGTTTTATTAGCGCTAATGGAAATATTCAAAAACCGTACGGTACCTATCATGAACAGCATTCCGACTTTCTTACAAAAAAATTTAACTAAATGTTTCAGCTACGACGCAAAAATGAGGCCACATATTTGTGTTTTACAAAGTTTGTTATTAACTCACCAGAACTGCTAGAAGTATACTTTCAACTTGTCAAGATTATATTTAAGAGGACACTAAATCTCATCGTCTTTAGGTAAAAAGAAATGTTTAGGTTTGTTACATACTTTCAACGTTTATGTTACATTAAATGATTATTTTATATCACAAGTATTATTATTCTAAAAAGGAACGTTATATTAGTTTAATATTTCAGGGGCAAATTCACCGGTAAACCGGAAAATAACTGGGATTTTAATTTTTTTTTTAATTGGTCATTCTGCCCACTGTCTTGTGATATTAGATTTATTAAAAATGAGTTTTATATTTATAGATATGCTAGGTTACAATATTCGGAAATATATTGTAATAATAGAGATCGTTCTACTAATAACATGTCTTTGTGTTCCTACTATTAATTAAAAAATGTTATCTACGTCATAAATTTTATAAGTCTGAATGAATTATTTTTAAAAAAAGCAGTAGGATCATGAATCAAAGATTATGCTCTGCTTTAATTTTTCGTTTAGTCTATTGTAAAATTTGTCGTTTCGTTATATAAAATAATTTTGAGATTTTAAAAACAGTTTTCTAAATACTGTCAGTGTTACCTTCATTTTTGTTTAAAAAAAGGCCAACGCAAAACTGCTTTTATAAATATAATAATATTATGTTTTCTTCAATTGAAAAATAAAATAGTTTCAAACAGTTCTGTTATGTATATTAATTTCTCTATTAAAATGTCTTTTAAAATGTGACTTAAGGGTGTTGCAAAGAGAGAATTTTCCAGGCAGCGTACAATTTTGACACTTAGCCAATTTTTTCAGAAACAAAAAATGTAATTAAAAATATGACCATGTACCCATAATTTAAATTTTATGCAGGTTCTAAAACTAATTTGACATTTTAAAAATCTGTATTATTTGGGCTTCAGTTTGTAAACAAAATATTGAAAATTGTGTACTTTTTTGTTCATAATTTTCAATATTTTGTTTACAAACTAAAGCCCAAATAATACATATTTTTAAAATGTCAAATTAGTTTTAGAATCTGCATAAAATTTAAATTATGGGTACATGGTCATATTTTTAATTACAATTTTTGTTTCTGAAAAAATTGGCTAAGTGTCAAAATTGTACGCTGCCTGGAAAATCCTCTCCTTGCAACACTCTTAAATGATTAATTTGGTTTATTCGGATTTGAAACATATTGGTTCGGAATGGAATAACAGAATTTAAAAAGATTAAAATTTAACTGCAGAGTGAAAAGGATTAATTCGGAATGATTGGGAAAGAATTTTTCCTCAAGTACATTTTTAGATTCGAATAAACACTGATTGGCTCGAAAAATTTCTTATTAAAACTGATTGAAATGCAATCCGATACGGTCACCAGGCGAGTTTAAATTGTTACTTAGGCATACAAAATTTTAGCTTTTCACTCTTTCTAGCCATGAATATATCTGCGTTTGGTACAATGTTAACTTTATCAAAGTTTTCAATTAAGTCAAAATGGTATTGTTCTATCTTTAAATCAGTTCTCTTTTTGGAAATATACATTCGCTCAAACTATAACCATATTAATTGATCAACAATCCCGAACTATCCTTTTAAAATTGTTTCAAAACTTGCTGATTGGCGATTCAACCGGGAAAACGACTCAGATTTGAGAATTAACCAGTAAATTAATAATTAAACTTAAATTTTCTTGGTTGTTATACTAACATGTAATGAAGATTCATATAAATATTTGTTCTTGCTATTTACTAAATTGAGGGCGCGGATCGTATAGATCCGACTCTTGGCGTTAGAAGGGAGAAACCTGGTGTAGCGTACGCGCGGATTCAGGAAACTTCGGGCCAAGCAAGGAGTCGGTTCTACGATCCGGCTCCTTAATTGATCTACCAAAATTCTCATTTTTATTTACAATAAGTAATCAAATTAGTTTTAAGAAGAAACAACCAAGAACTAAATCATAGAAATAATTAAGTGATTTAAAAGCATAATAATAAGAAAATTGGGAAAAGCTACGAAAATATATGAAAATTTAAACATTTAATATAACAAAATAAGTGAACAATTTAAAACACTTAAGAAAATTTCTTTAAAATTATGGAAATTATTATAAAAAAATTTTCTAATTTAAAAAAAAAACAATTTAAAAGGATTTACTAAATCTAATATTTGAAAGCTTACATAAAAGCAAATACAAATTAAGAAAAGTGAAGGGAAAGACAAAACAAATTATGATTATATAAAAAAACAAACGCAATAGAAGAATAAAAAAAAAAATTGAATATTGACCAGTTAAGAATTCTTAATTTGTAGAAAATCACAATTTTGGGAAACTAGCATTTCGCTGCAATTTTTTTTCACAATTCAAATAATTTCTTATAATCTCCTTTAGGGGCTGTCCATAAATTACGTAAGGCTTTTTTTGAAAATTTTGACCCATCCACCCCCGTCTGCAAGACACTTTTACATACATTAGAGCCATTTTTTCTGCTGGTCGTAAGAAATAGCTTGACCTTACGTAATTTATGGACGGCCCCTTATGGATTTTAAAATACACTATCGGTGGGGTTGATCAGGGATGAAACCCCACGGATCTAACGAGAATTTTAAGCATTTGATTGCTCTCCATCCAACTTCATCACCAACCTTCAGCGAACTAAGTAAACAGTGTTCCATCGATCGAAGTTCCACCGATGGGACTTTGAGTGTATTTTAATTTTTCGGAAAAATATAATATAAAATGATCAAAAGAATTTTTCTTTAATTTGTAGATAACATACCATAATTATTTCAGACCCAAAATTATAAAAAAAAAGTAAAGTTGAAAAACAATTTAATTAAGTTAAATTATACTGACTTTTTTTTCCTACGTATTAAACTTGCTTCATAATTTGAATTCATTTCTATAATAAATGATGTATTCTAAAATATAACTTTTTTACCGTCAAAAGAACAATTCCTAGGTTTGACAACATTAATTGAACTTGGTGATTTTATGACCAATAAATTGATCGTGAAAATTTACCAAAAATTAATCAAAATAATTTGTGGGCCAATTTCAATAATTACTTATTACAGCTGGAAAAATTGAAAGCCCTCTGTTAAAGAATATAATTTAAAAATAAAAATAAAGTAGAAGAAAGCAGAAAATATTTAATAAAGATGAAAAATCAACTTAAGAATTTATAATCCACAATAAAGAGTAAGTTAATATGTAAAATAATTAGGTCTAATTATTGAATTTTGAATTAATTGATGTTTGCGCTTTATTTAGATTATAATAACTAATTAGAATTAGACTTTTAGAAACTCTAAATTCCCGGTACTTTTTTCAAATGTCACTTGTAATGAATTGTCACTCACAATCTATTTTGTTTATATTTTTTAATTATTGTTCAATTGACAAACTATCAAGTTATTAAATATATTTTTTAAAACATGCATCAAAAAAGAAGACAATATTTGAAAACAAAACAAAAATTGTAATCAATAACATGAAATTGGAAAATTTTATCTGATTAACATTAGATATTACTTATTCACTTATATTACATAAAATTTTAAAGTCTTTAGTAATCTTCACATCGATGTGCATATATCCTCTTTTCCCAATTGTTTCTGAAGAGCACTTAGTATATATACATATAAGTTAAATGCATCTTCAGCTGTTAGCACTTCAGGAATTTCAATATTTAAAAGGTGTACTAATTCTTGAAATTCTGTTGAAACTAAAGAAGGCTCTTTCACGTACTCTTTTAGGCACTCTAAACTTTCCAAATCCAAACATTTTTCATACCGAGTACCACCAAATTTTTCTGGACATTTATATAGTTCATCAGGTATTCCGCCTAAAGTATCATTGTTATTTTGTTTTCGTATTCTATGTTGGTTCCATTCTTTTCTTGTCAACTCAATGTCAGTTTCGATAAGTCCACCGAAACAATATCGAAGACACTGGACATGAAGCGGATTGTCGGCTTTAAATAAATTTTCTTCTTCCATTGTTTTAAATAATTGAATATAAAAGTCACCCATGCGTTGTCTGAATTGTCGCCAAAACGATTCAATTCTTTGGTTTCTAGTGCTCTTACCACGTAAGAAGCTTTTCACGCCTGCAAATTCATCTTCATGGTGAAATCTTAAAGCTATGTGGAAATCTTCCATTAATGTGGCTTCTGTGCCCTTATCTGCCCTTATCAAAGTAGGCAGTAATCCATACTTTTCTATTGCAGTCAAATAGTAGTTACCTATCACATTAGGATCGTTATTTGTGTTCGACATTCGCAGCCACATAATTTTTTTAGAAAAGCCATCTATGCACCCATAGATAGGGAAACCGAACCTTTTCAATTTGTCGTGGTTGTCTGTGTGCCAAATGTAATTGGGTCCCGGAGCACTGTATACCCTTCTTTTTAATCTATATCGACATCGACCTTCGACACCCTCAGGATCAATTTCTCGGAGTAATAGTCGTACAGTCTCTTGCTTCACAATTAGATTATAAGTTGTTTTTAGTCTTTTACACATAGCTCTGTAACCAAGATTAAACCCACTTCCTTCCAGTTCTAAAAGGATAGCAAGAACCAACTCTACATGTTCACTTTCATCAAGATTTTTTCTTTTTAAATTTAATTCGTTCAAAATGCGAGAAAGAGTACGAAGAGATAAATTTATATTCCATTTTTTTTGTAGTAGATCCAGGATTATATTGTAACTGTATCCTTTGGCAAATAATTTTTTTACTTTTTTAATAATTAATGCATTTTTTCTATTCACCTGAAACAAAGAATAAACACAAATAAAGAAAGTTGCATTTTTCTTACGTATATTGTAACAAGGCAGTTACAAATTTCGCGCGTCTAACGAGAATTCGGCGATTGACACCGGAACTAGCCGAAGGGTTCCGAGGGGGCCAATCGCCAAATTCTCAAAGGAGACGCGTCACTTGTTAGATTCCGCTACTAGTGATCGCTTCGTACGATTTTCGCACGTGTGTGTTGCTGCCCTCGTGATTCCCATTAAATCTGTTCCGAAAACGCTTGAACTTAAGACACGTGTGTGTGACTGTGTTGCCTTTTGAGTCTCGAACGAGAGGAGTTGTTGATTGAAACGAATATCATCGATGTAAGTTTTTAAATATATAGTTTTATTTTATGAACTGGTCGTTTTTCCTCTTGTTTCCCTTCTACCTCCCTTGAAATAATCTTTAATGGTTATAAATTGGCGCCCAACTCAAAAACCCACTTTCTCCAAAATCCCCAAGTCCAAAAAACCCAAAAATTCCAAAAGAATCCACTCACCTGTCACCACGTGTCCAACCTAACCCCGAAACCAAAAATTCCCATTTCCATGAATTCCAAAGGCAGAAGAGTATATTTTAATAATAAATCTAAGATATTTTATTGAAATAAAATAAAGATATTTTTTCACGATATGAAATTTGACAAAATTTTTGAACTCACGAGACGAGACTTGACAAAAAACTGATAAATCGAAAGGATAATGATAGAAATTCGCGCAAAGAGAAAATGCCGGTAAACGAAAAATCGAATTCGTTGAAAAATAAAAACAATTTTACAAAACGAAATTAGTGAAAATCAGTGAAAATAGTGGAAAATAGAAAGTGAAAATTAAAATCAGTGAAAAATTCAGAAAAAACAATTTTATTTAAAATTCGAAAAACGAAAATAGAATTGAAATGAAAGCAAAAATGCTTTTTGATACGAAAAATTAGTGAAAATTAGTGAAAATTAATGAAAATAAAGTGAATAATAACGCGAAAAAGTGAATTAAAATATTATTTACTCGAAATTTAGAATTAAAGATAAAGTGAAATCGCCGGTTCACTCATGTTTTTGTTGTGCAAGGTCAGGCATAGAACGGTGCAAGGTCGTGTACGTGAAACATAAACACGAAAATATTCGAAATAAAGACAAATTTGATATTCTCGAAATTAGAAATAAAATTCATATACACGGTGTCAAATTAAATTCAATTAATAGAATTTAGACTTTTCAAAATATTTCACATACCGGGTGTCGAAAAAATTCGAATTTAAAATAAAATAGTGATTTTCGGAAATAAATCGAGAGAAACAAATGACGTGTAATAGTGACCGATAAAATAAATAGTGAAGTGAAAATTAGTGGAGAATCCGAAAAATTTTCTAATTGACGATTAGGAAATGTATCGGGTGTCTCAATAGTTTGAATTAAATTTTTTTTTTGCTTTTTCGTTTGGAACGAAAAAGAATTGTGCGGAAAGTGTAAAGAAAAATCGAATATAGTGAAAAATTTTAATAACAATTAAAATTTTGAAAATTTTTTCCTTCCTTTTCGGCAAATAAAATAATTTTTTTTTGAAAATTCAAAATGGCTTCAAAACGAGTTTTACGGTCAACAACGCGAAAAAATCAACAGAAAGAAAATGATTTTAAAGAAACAGAAAACGAAACCGGTAGTGAAACAAACTTTGAAATTTCAAGTTCGGAAAGTGGAAACGGTACCCCAACGAAACGGAACAAGTCCCCCGCACCCCTTAGCTCACGCGTACAAGAGCTTCAAGACACTATAGAGAAGCAGCAAACGGTAATGCGCTCTCTAATAGAATTGATTTCGCCCGAAAAATTAAAACAAGCTGGTTTTAATAAAACGTTTCCCCCCCAAAAGCGTGCTAGTAGAAAAGCAACGGAAAATTCGTCTTTGCCCACACAAAGGACGAAAAGAAACGACAAGTCGGAAATTTTAGAAAATGAAGGATCGGGATTACAGAATAGTAAAACGATCGGGAAAACTTCAATATTGCAACAGTATTTAGGTACGATAGGAAAAACTGTTGTAGATAGGGAAAATAAAACGGAAAAATCAAAAGACGAAACTTTTGACATTAATTCATTTTTAGCAACAAATAGCGAGTTGTTAAAAAATCGGAAACAATTAATGGATTACGATGACTTTCTAAGAAAAGAAAGAGAAAAATTACGCGAAAAACAGAAAGCGTTAGAAATCGAACATAGGGAAATGGTACGCGAAAAGTACAAACCGTCAGCACATAGTTCGTTGAATAAAAATGATTCGGAAGAAAATAGTTCGGTCATAGGTGTCGAAAATTTTATGGATAATTATTTAGAGAAAGTTAAAAGAAAAAACGAGAAAAAGAGACAAACGGTCCAATTTAAAGAAAAGAGTAAGGAAAAAGAAGTAAATTACGAATGGCCGGAAGACAGTACGGTAGAAAATAAAACGAAATTTGAAGCAACTGAAAAAATCGGTCATCAGCGAAAAACGGAAAAACAAATCAATCGAGAATTTAGTTCGGATGAAGATTTTTCTGAAAATGTCAAAAGTCAGAAAAATAGAAATCGGAGAAAAAATGTTCGAAAGAATTACGATCAAGGATTTGATAAACGGGATAATGCTTCTCGATGCGACACATCAGAACATTATTCAACGTCAAATCAACGTAATAGGGAATTATCGGAAAAAGAAAAAGAATTAGATAGATTAAATTCAGAAATCGAAAAATTAAAAAATCTGAAAGAAAAATTATCTAAGTCGGAAAATTCGAACAGGGAAAAGAGTAGGGAAAATCCGAGAAATAGATTATTCGAACAAGAAAATTTTCAGGATGATAGAAATCAGCAGTTAGGAAATTTTACGAATCCATTTCCGTTTGGCATGATACAAACTCCTTTCCAGATCATGTCAAATTGGCCGGTAAAATTTCGGAATAATAAAGTAGATAACCCCGTGCAATTTTTAGAAGAATTGATTCGTTTTTCAAGAGGGTACAAAATTTCGGAAATTAACGTTTTGGAAAATATAGACGCAGTGTTAGCAGACGAAGCTTTAGAATGGTGTAGGACAGTTAGGAACAACTGGTATTCGTTTCGTGATTTTCGTGACGAGTTTCAAAGAACTTTTATGGATGAAAAATATGTCGAGGAAATTACGACAAAAATTAAGTTTAATAATCAAAAAGAGGGAGAAGAAATTCAGACTTTTTTGATCGGAATAAGAAAATTATTCGGGAAATTATTTCCAAGAAAAAGTTTACAATGGGAACTTCGTCGAGCATACGAAAATTTGCGCATTGAATATAAAATGTATATTCAGAGAAATGATTTTTAAACATTCGAGGAATTGGAAAGTCTCGGAAAGGAATTCGAAATAGAAAGAAATAAATCGAAAATCCGAGGACAATCTTTAAACATCACAGCGGAAAAGAAAGAGAATCCAAATGTGAAAGAAGACAAGCAGAAACAACCAATGCAGCCACAGAGAAATAATATGAATTTTCGAGGATTTGGTGGAAATAGACGATTTTTACCTGATTCTTTGGAAATTATATTAACAGAAACTGGACAAACCAACCGAAAATAACATTTCCATCGGAAACGCCGATAGAAAATAACAGAGGACAGAAAATGTTGGAAAATACTCCGGAAAAGAAGGAAGAACCGAATAAAAATCTACAAGTTGCAGTACCAATCCATTCTTCTGCAGGGAATGGAAATATGGGAAAATCAACACAGGAAAACCGAAAAACATTTTCAAAATCTCAGAAAAAATGTTATGGGTGTGGTCAGTTAGGCCATTTCCGTAGAGATTGTCAGGTACAGATCCAGGGAAACGAATGAAGGGGGTACTGAAGAACGCAGTATCCCCAGAAAATATTGAATCACCAGAAAGCTGCGAAGCATTGGAAAAAGATCCAAGATTTTTTACGGATATAAAATTTCAAGAAACAATTTTGGAAACTTTAATCGATACGGGAGCAACAAATTCTTTCTTAGGACACAAATATGCAGTTCACTTACAGTTATGGGGCGTAAAACTGGAATCAGTCAGTGTGAAAAAAGTTACGGTAGCTAATGGAGAAACGCTAACCATCATCGGAAAAGTTACCATACCAGTGCAAGTAGGGCATAAAACAGAAACCCTAACTTTCAGAATTGTTCCAGGAATAGGTAACAGAGCGATTATAGGAATCGATATGTTACGAAGACTGAAAATGAAACTGGATTTTGAAGACGACACTTGGTGGTTACCAGATCTACCAAACGTTCGGTACTCCATGAGAACATTGGATGAACAGGACAAAGAAAAATTAAAAACGGTAATATACCCTAGCAAAAATGTAGGAGTACAGACAGGATGGTCGAGCACCGAAAGAGAAAAACAAGAAACGAAAAAAGCTCCGAAGAAAAATTTCCAAGAGTTCGAAAAAATGAAAAAGGCCAAAAAGGGCGGAAAATTTTCGAAAAATGTTCCAAACAAGTTCAGCACAGAAATTGGTAAGAAATCCTTAGAAGTTATTCCTAAATTGATGGAAATCCCCCTTTCGAACAAATTCGAAATCCTAGCTATGGAGGATGGTCTGGACGAGACGCATGAACCATACACAACCCCAATCCAAAACCCCAGGAAGAAACAAGGATGGAAAAAACCAATGGAAAAGAAAACGAATCAAGAAAAAATTAAAAATGAAAAGGAAACAGTAAATATGCCAAAAAGGAAAATTGGCACAGAAGAAAATAAATATTGGAAACCGTTGAGTACAAAATGGATAAATTTTAAGAATAATGCGATAATTTGTAATAATATACAAGGAAAATTATTACGGGAAACAAGTGCTATGGAAAGCACAGAATTTTGTTCAGGAATAGTAAGACTGACGGAAACTGAACAGGAAAAGTTGAATAAATTTTTGGAAAACAGATTAACGCCACCAGGAGAAACTCTAGGAACAACACACTTGACGGAACATGTTATTGATACACAAGGTGCAGCCCCAATAAAGCAGAGATACTATTATGTTTCGCCGAAAATTAAAGAGGAAATTATCAAGGATATAGATCGTATGCTGAAGGAAGGAATAATTGAGCCGAGCAAAAGTGATTGGTCGAATCCAATCGTAATGATAAAAAAGCCAAATGGAACATACAGGTTATGTTTGGATTTCCGGAAAATAAATGCTACGACGAAAAAGGACTTATATCCTGTGCCTTTAATGAATGAAATTTTAGATATGCTCAGATCAGCAAAATATATCTCAAAAATTGATTTAAAATGGGCTTATAATCAGATTCCGTTAAGTGAAGAATCGAAGGAAAAAACAGCTTTCATCGTTCCAGGAAAAGGCATGTTTCAGTACAGACGAATGCCTTTTGGCCTGTGCAATGCGCCAGCAACGTTTCAAAGGCTTATGGATAAAGTCATAACGCCTGAATTAAAACCGTATGTTTTCTGCTACCTAGACGACATAATAATCGTTTCAAAGACTTTCGAAGAACACATGAAATACTTGGAAATAGTGCTCGAAAGATTGAAGAACGCAAATTTGACTGTAAATTTCGAAAAAAGCGAATTTGGATGCTCAGAAGTGAAATACTTAGGATTCGTTGTCAATGAAAAAGGACTACAAGTGGATGAGGAGAAAATCAAACCAATTCGAGATTTTCCAACTCCGAAAACGATAAAACAACTGCAACGATTCATCGGAATGGTCAGTTGGTACAGACGTTTCATCCCACGTTTCTCAGAAATAGTAGAACCTTTGCAGAAACTATTAAGGAAAAAAGTCAATTGGCAATGGACAAATGAACAGGAGGACGCAAAATCAAAATTGCTTGAACTGTTGACGACAGCTCCAATTTTGAGTTCTCCAGATTTCCAACACACTTTCACGTTAGAGACAGATGCAAGCGATACAGGACTAGGTGCAGTATTGTCACAAGAAATTGACGGAAAACAAGTGGTAATTGCGTACGGAAGCAAAAATTTAAGTGAAGCAGAAAGAAAATATTCAACGACAGAAAAGGAGTGTCTGGCAGTGAAAGCATTTATCGAAAAATTCAGACACTACTTGGAAGGAAGCCACTTTAAAGTTATAACAGACCATATAGCCCTGAAATGGTTGCATAACTTAAAAAACCCAACAGGACGCTTAGCGCGTTGGGCGTTAGGACTATCGGAACACGATTTCGAAATTATTTATCGAAAAGGTTCAATAAATGTAGTCCCGGATGCTTTGTCACGAATTAATGAAGAAAATGTAGAAATAGCTGCATTAAGAAGAGATATTGAAAACGAAACTGAAAATGAAAATTCGTGGTACAAAGCAAAAATGAGAATCGTCAGAGCGAAACCTCACGAAAATGAAAATTGGACGATGGTTGCCTCTGACATTATTGGCCCTTTACCCCTTTCCAAAAACCGAAATAAATACATTTTAGTTTACACCGACTTATTCACAAAATGGGTCGAAATTATTCCAATCAAAAAAGCGGACGGAAAAACGATCGAGACAGAATTCCACAAACGAGTCATTTCACGATGGGGAACGCCCAGAATACTTATTTCGGATAACGGTACAGAGTACGCTAATAAAGTGATTAGGGAAATGACGGAAAAATTCGGAATTAGGCATTCTTTCACCCCAAAATATTACCCTCAAGCTAACCTCACGGAAAGAACTAATAGATCGATAAAAACCGCGATAAAAGCATACTTAGAAAAAGAACAGAATCTTTGGGATAAAGATATCGAAGATTTACAATTCGCGTTAAATACGGCAAGACATTCCTCCACAAATTTCACGCCAGCATTTTTAAACTTAGGCCGAGAATTAAAACCGTTTCAGACATTAAAAAGCGAATTCGAAGATCAAGATGAAATCGAATTCCAAGAAGTTGACAAATGGACAGAACGACTAAGACGATTACAGGTTATAAAAGACGAAGTTTTACGAAACTTAGACAAAGCGAACGACAGACAGGCAAAATACTATAACGAAAATAGGCGGAAATTAGAATTTGAAGTAGGAGATTTAGTTTGGAAAAAAGACAAGTCTTTGTCGAACAAAGACTTAGGCATAGCGAAAAAGTTGAAAAAAGACTACGAAGGTCCATTCAAAATCATTCGAAAAGTTTCACCAACGACATACGAATTAGGGAAAATTCGCGGAAAATCAGTAGGCGTTTGGAACGTAAACGATTTACGAAAATATGTAGATGACGATGAAAATAACCAGAATTAGGAAAATATTCGGAACACACGCGAAAATGTTAGGAAAATATTAGGAAACGACAGAAACACAAAGACAAATTTTCTTATTCATTGACAGATGAAAAGAAAAACAGGACAGAATTTAAACAGTAAAATATTAAAAGACATAGGACAGAATTTTTTTTTCATTGACGAATGAAAAAAATAAACGAGACAAAACGGTTATGTTTCAGAAAATGGCAACACCCAACAACGATTGGAACGCGATACTAAAAAATCTAAGAGAAGAGAAAGAGAAGATGGAGGAGGAAATAGAAAAAATGCTCCAAAAAATGGAATTGCTAAGCAGCATGATGAAGGAACATGCAAAGAAAACTAACAAACTAAAGGAAAAACATGCAGAATTAGAAAACAAAATAAAAATAATAGAAAATATAAAAGAAGAAGAAGAAACCGATAAGGAAGAGTCCGAGGAAACGTCCGAGGAAACAGCTGAAGAAACTTCTGAAGAAACAGAAGACGAAGAGCAAAAAGACGAAGAAAAAGCAATTAAAGCAGAGATGGAGCGAAGAAACGAAGAGGCTAGGGAAAGAGCCAGGAAAGCAGAGATGGAGCGAAGAAACGAAGAGGCTAGAGAAAGAGCCAGAAAAGCAGTACAGGAAGAAAAAGCGAAACAACAAAAATTAGAGGACAAGAGAAAAGAGGAAAGAGAAAAGAACGAAGTACAAATCGACTTTGAGAAGCCGAAATTCTGTGTGAAGAAGGAAAAGGAAGTTCATGCAGGAATGTTACAATGGAGGTGTGACAGACAAAAGAGAATAGACGACGACAAAGAAGAAAAGGCAAGACAAGAGAGGGAATGGAAGGAGAAAAGAGAAGAAAATGAAAGGGAAATCCGAGAATTCATAGAAAAGTTAAAGAAAAAAGAATGAAATTTATTTCAGTTTTTTTTTTCTATTTGTTTGTTCTCTGCTCTCTCAATTACTTGATACCAATTATATTTTTTCGTTTCGTTTATAAAATCCATCATAATAATTTTTCATTTTGTAGTGTTAAATGACACTCACGTCAATAGACATAAAAATTAACAACGAATTAAACCAGATGTAATCACAAAAAGTGTATAAGATTTTATATAAATAAATAAGTTTAGTTTCAAAAATATGAAAACAATTATTAAAATAATAACGAGTAAATAGAGAAAAAGTTTCGACAAAATTTTTGTTTTGTGTTTTTTTTTATGAATTTTTCAGAATGGAACAAGTTAGCTGGACCTGCCGTTTTTGTAAGAGGAAAATAAGGGAAAATTACTACCTGATTCACGATGAATTCTGCGATGAACGTAACGAGAAAGAAAAAACAAACTACTGCGAACCAGCCAAGAATGGAAAAAAATACGTGAAAGCAGATTGGAATCAACGACGCCAGGAACTACAAAAAATTCTTAAGTTAAGCGTAATAGACAAGGTAACAGAAAATAATCTAACTCAGTCAGAAGACACAGAAAATAATGTAGAAATATTAGAATTAGACACTGATTACGACGAATTGTTGGAAAATTAAATGTTTCATAGCTGTTAAAATTTATAAAATATGCATGGGTAATGAAAGCCGCGGGTAGGCATCGCCCCGAAGAGGGGAAGGGGGGTGTAACAAGGCAGTTACAAATTTCGCGCGTCTAACGAGAATTCGGCGATTGACACCGGAACTAGCCGAAGGGTTCCGAGGGGGCCAATCGCCAAATTCTCAAGGGAGACGCGTCACTTGTTAGATTCCGCTACTAGTGATCGCTTCGTACGATTTTCGCACGTGTGTGTTGCTGCCCTCGTGATTCCCATTAAATCTGTTCCGAAAACGCTTGAACTTAAGACACGTGTGTGTGACTGTGTTGCCTTTTGAGTCTCGAACGAGAGGAGTTGTTGATTGAAACGAATATCATCGATGTAAGTTTTTAAATATATAGTTTTATTTTATGAACTGGTCGTTTTTCCTCTTGTTTCCCTCCTACCTCCCTTGAAATAATCTTTACTGGTTATAATATAAATAAATAATGTACTTATTTTGCTCATTTCTCAATTATTTTCTTCAATATTTAATTATTTTTGTCATTTTATAATTTTCCTTTCATTGGTTAATAGTTTTTTTTAACTTTTGATTCCATTCTTTAATCTTTAATTAATTTTTGGGATTTTTAATAAATTATTATCTTCAAATATCAATTATTTTCTACAATTTCCCTGGCGATTTCTAAAAATCGCTTTTCAACCGAATTTGATTAAGTTTGATTAGAAGCAGATTTTTGCTATTAATCAATGAAATTTGATAAAAGAGACCATTGGTAATAAAAAAAATATTAATATTTTAGTTGTTTCTTGCGAAAGTTAAGTTAAATTATGTTTTAATTACTATTATTCAATTACTATTCAACTACACCATAATTTAACCCAAGTCTTGCGAAAAACAATTAAAACATAATTATTTTTTCATTACTAATGGTTTATTTAATTAAATTTCTGCCTCTAATCAAACTTAAACAAAACTTGATCAAATTCGGTTCAAAAGCGATTTCAGCGATTTCGCCTAGGTTTTAAATCTATTCTACAATTTTTAATTATTTTATTTAATTTCTTTAATTCTCGACTTTTTTCAAATATTAATTCCTTTTTGTTTCAATACAATTCTTCAATCATTTTCTCCAATTTCCAGCTGATTTACTTAAATTGCAATTATTCCAAACAGTTATTCCTAAAGTTTACTTAATTTTTAGGGTTCCATACACAAAGTGTACAAACGGAACCCTTATGACGAGATTCGTGCGTCCGTAGACAAAAATCGCATCCTCCCGCTCTTTATCTGCCAAACTATTTGACATAAAAAGCTCAAATTTGGCACACATATGTATTTTCACGTCTAGATTATAGGAAAATTATAGAGAACATGATTAGAGTTGATGCTCATAGCACTGTCAAAGAAATAACAAGAATTTTTAGCATTTTTAAATGACTTGTGCTAAAAACTCTTGCTATATCCTTGATTCCGCTACGGCCACCACATTATCTATAATTTTCCTGTAATTTATACATGACAAGACATTTGTGTATTGAATTCGAGCTCTCTAAGTCAAATAGTTTGAATGTAAACATATAGTTTGGTTATAAACTACGAACTAGTATAGATTAATTTATGTAATTTTATTTTCGGCAGCGTACACAAATAAATACATTTTTTTTTCCACAAAATAATAAAAATTATAAATTTTTTTTTTTTAAATAATTAAAAATTACAATTAGTATTTTAAAAAATTTTAAACACTTTTTGTTTAAACAATATTTAACAATAATTGTAAGGAACCCTTGGTTTTAGTACGGGTGTAACTCGTACTTGCCCGATTTTTTTTTAATTTTGTGTTTACATTTATCATTATTTTTTTAAATTAATTTTTTCAATAATTGTGTATTTATGTAACCATTTTTCGAATTTTGTTTTAAATTCTTAATTATTTTGGGCATTTATCTAAATCAAAAAAAACACAATTCCAAGAAAATGTTCTTACTTTTCCATCCATTTCGTATTCTTCAAAACAGGAAGCAGAATCAACTGTAACGAAACAATTATTATTACTGTCAATAAATCAAGAAAATTGCAATCATATCTTAATTAAGTATACCTCTTGGCAGGATGACTTCATAACTGTCAATATTTGGCAGTAAACAAATATTGTCATTTTGTCGTTGTAAAAGAAAAGATTTTCCCTCCACAGAATATTTTAGATTACTCCCTCTAGGAAAATAATCCTCCAGAACTGATTTTGCAATAATATTGTTGCTCACAACAATATTATTTTCTTCTTCATTAAATTTTAAAGTTATAGTTCGAGAAACAGAGTCCATCTAAAAATTATTTCTAATATTATGCATATATTTTATGAAGATGCTTAGTAGAGGTTTTTTATAGGAAAAAATGCTTTTAATACAATATTTATTATTGTTATTAGACTTTTAATAACAAAGTGACTATTTAGGCTTACATTATGATTTTTATTTATTTTATCTTTTCTTTTTTAATATAAAAGAATAAACACATACAATATACTATAACACAAAAAATATATATCATTAATTTTATTTTAAATTTGTACTTATTTTACTTAACTGAATTAAAATATAAAATATTGATTATAATATAATTATACTATATAATTTAATTTTTATTTGTATAATTTACATTTATATTCATATATATTTATATTTATATGTATATATATATATATTTATTTATTTAATATAAAATATAATAATTACGTAATTATTATAACAATTTAAAAATATCGAACTTTTGTAAGGTTGAGGTTATGTTTAAGTAAAACTTTCTTTTCTAGTTTCTTTTTATAAATAGTTTTTTAAACTAATATATTTTAATTGCAGAGCTTAGTAACAACATATTTATTTTATATAGTAATGATAATAATATATATTTATACATTTTTTTGTCAATAAAAAGAAAGTTAAAAATAATAAAAATCCCTACTGTAAGCCTAAATAAACACTTTCTTATGTAAAAAAGGATTAGAAATTCACAAAATTCGTTAGTCAATTAACAAAATCCCATACAAATTTTTACTTACACTTGACGCCATTCCATCTGACACTCAAACAATAAATATGTTTAAAATAATTTAACTAACGTGGTAAAAGAAAATTCTTTGCGCGCGAAAGTACACTTTCTTTCGCACTGACTTTCGCACTGCCTTTCGCACTGCCTTTCTCACTGCGTTTCGCACTGCAAAGCACGAAAAAGCAGGTTCGTTCACATGAGTTTCGCCTTGCTATTCGCTGCGCACAAGAATAAGATAGGTGGCGCATACAAGCTTCCGTACCCAAGCGAAAAGTATACAAGCGCAGCTAGGTTCAGAATTTGCTTTTCGCTTTACTTCTTATGAGGTTAGCTTTGGTAAGCTTCTTTTGCTGTACGCATAAAAACCTATTTAAAAACAAAAAAATAATTGCATACAGTATATATCTTTATTGTTTTTAATTCCGTTGCTGCAACTACGTTCCGAGATACTCGGATATCAGGTAAAAACATTTTTATAAAAACGTTAAAAATTTATTGACAGATTCGAATAGAAAGGAGACATTTTGTAAGGTAACATACTTTTTCTTACTCAATTTATCAAAAGTGCTTTTCCAAATGTTTATTGTTTCCCTTTAACTGCCAGTCCGTGCTCTCAACATTTCTCATTTTTAACTGACATTTACATCAATATTATGTCCTTCTAAAATTCAATCCAAAAATACCAACACTGTTTAAAAAATCAAATAACATTTCGTCATTTTAAAAACAAAAATCGAATAGAAATATTAAAGTGCAGCTTTATTTATTAATTCTAAGATGAGTTTTGATAATTTATGTGTTAATTTGAAAACAAAAATGGACAAAAATTAACATTAAGTATTATCAAACTTTATAACAGTAAATATTGTTTGATGGCATTAGATGTTTTAGTCCATTTATAAACTATTTAATGATTTTTATCTATTTTGAAATCGATAGTTGCCATATCTAGCCACTGTTTAACAAAATTAGGAATTTTCTTCTTTAACTTTCCGTTTTCTTCAATTTGAAATACCATAACCTAAAATACCAACAATTTTTTAAAAAGTCAATAACATTTCGTCCTTTTGAAAACAAAAAGCGACTAGAAATAATAAAGTGTAACTTTATTAATCCTAACAGAGATTGGACATTTTATCAATTTTTTGAAAACAAACAGTGGACAAAAATGAACATCAGGTATTATCAAACTTTATAACAGTGAATATTGTTTGATAGCATTAGATGTTTTAGTCTAATTATAAACTATTAAATGATTTTTATCTATTTTACAATCGATAGCCGCCATATCTAGCAACTATTTAATAAAATTAGGAATTTTCTTTTTTAAATTTACGTTTTCTTCAATTTGAAGTACCATAACCTAAAATACCAACAATTTTTTAAAAAGTCAAAAACATTTCGTCCTTTTGAAAACAAAAAGCGACTAGAAATAATAAAGTGTTAATTTATTAATCCTAACAGAGATTGGACATTTTATCAATTTTTTGAAAACAAAAAGTGGACAAAAATTAACATCAAGTATTATCAAACTTTATAACAGTGAATATTGTTTGATGGCATTAGATGTTTTAGTCTAATTATAAACTATTTAATGATTTTTATCTATTTTGAAATCGATAGTTGCCATAACTAGCCACTGTTTAACAAAATTATGAATTTTCTTCTTTAACTTTCCGTTTTCTTCAATTTGAAATACCATAACCTACAATACCAACAATTTTTTAAAAAGTCAAAAACATTTCGTCCTTTTGAAAACAAAAAGCGACTAGAAATAATAAAGTGTAACTTTTTGTTAGTAATCCTCACATGAGTTTGGATATATTATCAATTTTTTTGAAAACAAAAATAGACAAAAATTAACATCAAGTATTATCAAACTTTATAACGGAGAATATTGTTTGATGGCAAAAGATGCTTTGGTCCAATTGTAAACTATTAAATGATTTTTCTCCACTTCACAATCGATAGTCGCCATATCTAGCTAATATTTTATAAAATTAAGAATTTTCCTTTTTTAAATTTCCGTTTTCTTCAATTTGAAATACCATAACCTAAAATACCAACAATTTTTTAAAAAGTCAATAACATTTCGTCCTTTTGAAAACAAAAAGCGACTAGAAATAATAAAGTGTAAATTTATTAATCTTAACAGAGATTGGACATTTTATCAATTTTTTGAAAACAAAAAATGGACAAAAATTAACATCAAGTATTATCAAACTTTATAACAGTGAATATTGTTTGATGGCATTAGATGTTTTAGTCTAATTATAAACTATTAAATGATTTTTATCTATTTTACAATCGATAGTTGCCATATCTAGAAACTATTTAATAAAATTAGGAATTTTCCTTTTTTAAATTTCCGTTTTCTTCAATTTGAAATACCATAACCTAAAATACCAACAATTTTTTAAAAAGTCAATAACATTTCGTCCTTTTGAAAACAAAAAGCGACTAGAAATAATAAAGTGTAACTTTATTAATCCTAACAGAGATTGGACATTTTATCAATTTTTTGAAAACAAAAAGTGGACAAAAATTAACATCAAGTATTATCAAACTTTATAACAGTGAATATTGTTTAATGGCATTAGATGTTTTAGTCTAATTATAAACTATTTAATGATTTTTATCTATTTTGAAATCGATAGTCGCCATATCTAGCCACTATTTAATAAAATTAGGAATTTTCCTTTTTTAAATTTCCGTTTTCTTCAATTTGAAATACCATAACCTAAAATACCAACAATTTTTTAAAAAGTCAATAACATTTCGTCCTTTTGAAAACAAAAAGCGACTAGAAATAATAAAGTGTAACTTTATTAATCCTAACAGAGATTGGACATTTTATCAATTTTTTGAAAACAAAAAGTGGACAAAAATTAACATCAAGGATTATCAAACTTTATAACAGTGAATATTGTTTGATGGCATTAGATGTTTTAGTCTAATTATAAACTAATTAATGATTTTTATCTATTTTGAAATCGATAGTCGCCATATCTAGCCACTATTTAATAAAATTAGGAATTTTCCTTTTTTAAATTTCCGTTTTCTTCAATTTGAAATACCATAACCTAAAATACCAACAATTTTTTAAAAAGTCAATAACATTTCGTCCTTTTGAAAACAAAAAGCGACTAGAAATAATAAAGTGTAACTTTATTAATCCTAACAGAGATTGGACATTTTATCAATTTTTTGAAAACAAAAAGTGGACAAAAATTAACATCAAGTATTATCAAACTTTATAACAGTGAATATTGTTTGATGGCATTAGATGTTTTAGTCTAATTATAAACTATTAAATGATTTTTATCTATTTTACAATCGATAGCCGCCATATCTAGCCACTATTTAATAAAATTACGAATTTCCTTTTTTAAATTTCCGTTTTCTTTAATTTGAAGCACCATAACCTAAAATACCAACAATTTTTTAAAAAGTCAATAACATTTCGTCCTTTTGAAAACAAAAAGCGACTAGAAATAATAAAGTGTAACTTTATTAATCCTAACAGAGATTGGACATTTTATCAATTTTTTGAAAACAAAAAGTGGACAAAAATTAACATCAAGTATTATCAAACTTTATAACAGTGAATATTGTTTGATGGCATTAGATGTTTTAGTCTAATTATAAACTATTAAATGATTTTTATCTACTTTACAATCGATAGTCGCCATATCTAGCCACTATTTAATAAAATTAGGAATTTTCCTGTTTTAAATTTCCGTTTTCTTCAATTTGAAGTACCATAACCTAAATTACCAACAATTTTTTACTAATTCAATAACATTTCGTCCTTTTGAAAACAAAAAGCGACTAGAAATAATAAAGTGTAACTTTATTTATTAATCCTCACATGAGTTTGGATATCTTATCAATTTTTTTGAAAACCAAAATGGACAAAAAGTAACATCAAGTATTATCAAACTTTATAACAGTGAATATTGTTTGATGGCATTAGATGTTTTAGTCCAATTATAAGCTATTAAATAAAATCTATCTATTTTCCAATCGATAGTGGCCATATCTAGCTACTATTTAATAAGATTAGTTATTATTTTTTTTTAAATTTTCGTTCCCTTGAATTTTAAATATTCTAACCTAAAATACCAACACACTTTTAAAAATTCAATAACATTTCGTCCATTCCGTTATTGCAACTAAGTTCCGTGATATTCGGATATCAGGGAATAGGATTCTTATAAATACGTTAAAAATTTATTTACAGCTTTGATTAGAAAGAAGACATTTTGTATGGTAACAAACTTTTCCATACTTATTTTATCAAAAGTGTTTTTTCCAAATGTTTATTGTTTCTCTTTAACTGTCAGACCGTGCTCTCAACTTTGCCTTTTTTAAAAACAGTATGTATAAGATTAATGAGAAGTAAACAAATATTCTAATAAATAAAAAATTCACGCTGGCAGATATAATAGAATGGAACGATTAAAGTTTATCATATTTTATATTTTGTATAAAAAGTTACTATTTTTAAAAAAAATTTTTAAGCTACTTTACACTTGTTAAATAATATCTCTGGCCACAAAATAAATAATATAAACATTTCTGATTTTTAACTGCCAATTAAATCAATATTATGTCCTAAAATCCAACCCAAAAATGCCTACATATTTTTTAAAATTTAATACAATTTCGTCATTTTTAAACCGAATATCGACTGGAAATATTTTAGAGCAACTTTCTTCATTAATCCTGAGACGAGTTTAGACTTTGTTTGTGTTTTTCTAAAATCACAAATGGACGAAAATTAACATGAAGTATTATCGAACTTTGTAACAGTGAATATTGTTTTTTGGCATTAGATGTTTCAGTCTAATTATAAACTATTTAACGATATTTATTCATTCTACAATCGATAGTCGACATATCTGGCCCCTTGTTAATGAAATTAGACATTTTCCTTTTTTAAATTTTCGTTTACTTAAATTTTAAATACCCTAACCTAAAATGCGAACACAGTTTTAAAAATTCAATAAGATTTCGTCATTTTCAAAACAAATTCAACATTATACCTTGTGACGTCAGAGGTTGATGACGTTAATCGCTGGAGGGACAACAAACAACATGATTGGTCAAGTTGCTGTCAAACATAAGTTTCTGAGGTTAGCTTGAAATCGTTCTCGTCTTTTTTTGGTCGAAGTGGTTTGTTGTCCCTCCAGAGATCGACGTCATTAACCTTTGACGCCACAAGGTATAATACCTAATAGCGACTGGAAATCATTTAGTACAACTTTCAATATTAATCGTAAGAAAAGTTTGAATATCTGGCGCATTTGCTAAACCGAAGTCTGACCGAGTTTGGTCGGGTTTTGGTTAAATTTGGTTTGAGGCAAAATATTGCAATGAGTTAGTATAATCTGAGGAAAAAATTACAAATTAAGCTGATTTAGAGTGTATTTAGTTGATTTGACCAATTACTATATATTTATTGAAACTGTAATTAACTGTATGTCCCGTTTCTTAATAACGGTTTTATTTCATATAACTCTTGCTCAAATCAAATAAATGCAAAACTAATTTGGCATGATTTTTTTCATCAGATTACACAAACTAATTGCAATATTTTGCCTCAAATTTAACTCAATCAAAACCAGACCAAAGTCGGTCAGACTTCGGTTTAGCCAATACGCCAGGGTTTATGTGTTTTTATAACAACATAAAAGGACAATAATTAATATTAGGTTTTCTTAAACTTTATACCATTGAATATTGATTGGTGGGATAACATGTTATAGTTTTAGTATAAGCTATTTAATGGTTTTCTTTATGTACTTTCCAATAGATAGTCGATTGCTGTCCAGCGAACGACGTTATTTATTTCTGACGTCAGAAGGTACAATACTTAATTAGGTTTATCAAGTACAGATGGAAGAATACAAGATTGATGCTTGATGGTCCATAAAAAATGAATTATGGCCAAAGGAACGAAATCTGTTTTTTAAAAAAACTGTTTAAAAACAAATGTTTTAACCCTTGATTATTAACAAATTATTATATTTGAGATTTATTAAAAACTATTTTCGAAAATTGTTTACAAACAATTGTTTGAACCCTTCATTATTAACAAATTTTATTTCAAGTATCAAAAATTATTTTTAAAAGAATAAAATTTTCATAAAAGTTAATATTCTTTTACAAAAAAGTATTGGATAACCAAAACATAATTTGTTAATAAATATAGTTTTAAAGATTTGTTTTTTTTAAGTTTTGTAAAATTACTGATTATTAAGTAGTTCAAGCTCAGAAATGGGAAATTTAATATGAAGAAGACGGGAGGATATGTTTGCATGAAAGCCAAAGACACGAAATCAGTTTTTAAAATTTAACCTTTTAAAAGCCAGTTTCTGTACCTATAATTATTATAAAATTATTTTTCTTTTATCGAAACCTCTTTTTTTTAAATATTAAAAATTTATATAACAATTTTATAAACGAGGGGCAATTTGGGAGAAAAGCCTCACCAAGAAGGTTGGCTGCTGTCTTCTTTTTTGAAGGAATTTTCGCCCAAGAAAATACAAGGCAAATTCGATAGTAAAAGTCATGGTAGAGGCATTTTTAGCAACAGCGAGCAGCCATCTTGAATTATCTGTTCGGAACTTGAACTATAAAAGCGTAAAATCCCTTGTCAGCAGCAAGCGTATAAGGGTGCCGTCTTATGCTAGGGATTAATGGATAAGGGATTAGAATAGACCAATCAGATAATTGGTCACATTGGAAAGCATTTTCTGATTGGTCTATTCTGATCCCTGATCCATTAAGCCCTAGCATGAGATGGCACCCTAAGGGTAAAGTAACATACACAGGACAAATTTATCAGTGGATTAGAATAGACCAATCAGATTATTGGTCACATTGGAAAGCATTTTCTGATTCGTCTATTCTAATCCCATGATACCCTATTCCTTCCTATCTGACTTCTCCCTTACCCGAACCAGAAAATACGTGAGTGAGAGATGCAGTGCTATCTACATGTCTCTTTTACACTAATAATTTCCTTCTTCTGGTTTTGCGCTTTCCGATTACATTGAATTTCACCCTAACCCCCCATCTACATGGAAACCTATTCTGCGGTTATACGTAAATACGCGGAACGTAAAAACATGGCATTGTAAGAGAGACAAGGACAGAAACAATAACAAACATTGTCTGTTCTTTTCTCTCTCACAATTCTATGATTATACGTCCCGCGTATTTACGCATAACCGCAGAATCAGCTTCCATGTAGATAGGGGGCAATTGACTACTGAAGCCTTAAGCACAACGAATACGGTTACGGAAGCAGGGCATAAGATAATAAAGGACAGAGACTATTTCTGTCCTTTTCTCTCTCATGCTCTGGTCCTGTAACCATATTTCCATCTGCTTAGGCCTTATGGCCTGTTTACACATTCGAAAAAAAAAATTTTTCGCCTTGGAGGGAAGAGGACAGACTGTGTATCTGTTCTCTTTACTCTCATGCAAAAAAATTTTTTTTTCGAAGGTCTAAATAGGCCATTATGCATTTCTGTAATCCAGGTAGACGCCATTTTGAATTTTTCCTCACCCAACTTAATATTTCTATTGCGTAAATTACATGTGCAGATTTGAGAGATGCGTAACAACCCACCTCTGAACCCAAGCGAAAAGTATACAAGCGCAGCTAGGTTCAAAATGTGCTTTTCGCTTTACTTCTTATGAGGTTAGCTTTGGTAAGCTTCTTTTGCTGTACGCATAAAAACCTATTTAAAAACAAAAAAATAATTGCATACAGTATATATCTTTATTGTTTTTAATTCCGTTGCTGCAACTACGTTCCGAGATACTCGGATATCAGGTAAAAACATTTTTATAAAAACGTTAAAAATTTATTGACAGATTCGAATAGAAAGGAGACATTTTGTAAGGTAACATACTTTTTCTTACTCAATTTATCAAAAGTGCTTTTCCAAATGTTTATTGTTTCCCTTTAACTGCCAGTCCGTGCTCTCAACTGTGCCTTTCTTAAAATATTATGTATGAAATTAAAGAAAAGTAAACAAACTTTTTAATAATTAACACATTTCCGCTGGCGGATAGAATATAGTCAAACGATTAAAGTTTATTATATTTATTATTTTTTAAAAAAAGATACTAGAACAAATTAATCTAAACATTTCTCATTTTTAACTGACATTTACATCAATATTATGTCCTTCTAAAATCCAATCCAAAAATACCAACACTGTTTAAAAAATCAAATAACATTTCGTCATTTTAAAAACAAAAATCGAATAGAAATATTAAAGTGCAGCTTTATTTATTAATTCTAAGATGAGTTTTGATAATTTATGTGTTAATTTGAAAACAAAAATGGACAAAAATTAACATTAAGTATTATAAAACTTTATAACAGTGAATATTGTTTGAAGACATTAGATGTTTTAGTCCATTTATAAACTATTTAATGATTTTTATCTATTTTGAAATCGATAGTTGCCATATCTAGCCACTGTTTAACAAAATTAGGAATTTTCTTCTTTAACTTTCCGTTTTCTTCAATTTGAAATACCATAACCTACAATACCAACAATTTTTTAAAAAGTCAAAAACATTTCGTCCTTTTGAAAACAAAAAGCGACTAGAAATAATAAAGTGTAACTTTTTTTTAGTAATCTTCACATCAGTTTGGATATATTATCAATTTTTTTGAAAACAAAAATAGAAAAAAATTAACATCAAGTATTATCAAACTTTATAACGGAGAATATTGTTTGATGGCAATAGATGTTTTGGTCCAATTGTAAACTATTAAATGATTTTTCTCTACTTCACAATCGATAGTCGCCATATCTAGCCACTATTTAATAAAATTAGGAATTTTCCTTTTTTAAATTTCCGTTTTCTTCAATTTGAAATACCATAACCTAAAATACCAACAATTTTTTAAAAAGTCAATAATATTTCGTCCTTTTGAAAACAAAAAGCGACTAGAAATAATAAAGTGTAACTTTATGTATTAATCCTAGCAGAGATTGTACATTTTATCAATTTTTTGACAACAGAAAGTGGATAAAAATGAACATCAAGTATTATCAAACTTTATACCAATGAATATTGACTGATGGCATTAGATGTTTTAGTCTAATTATAAACTAGTAACTGATTTTTATCTATTTTACAATCGATAGTTGCCATATCTAGCCACTATTTAATAAAATTAGGAATTTTCCTTTTTTAAATTTCCGTTTTCTTCAATTCGAAGTACCATAACCTAAAATACCAACAATTTTTTAAAAAGTCAATAACATTTCGTCCTTTTGAAAACAAAAAGCGACTTGAAATAATAAAGTGTAACTTTATTAATCCTAACAGAGATTGGACATTTTATCAATTTTTTGAAAACAAAAAGTGGACAAAAATTAACATCAAGTATTATCAAACATTATAACAGTGAATATTGTTTGATGGCATTAGATGTTTTAGTCTAATTATAAACTATTAAATGATTTTTCTCTACTTCACAATCGATAGTCGCCATATCTAGCCACTATTTAATAAAATTAGGAATTTTCCTTTTTTAAATTTCCGTTTTCTTCAATTTGAAATACCATAACCTAAAATACCAACAATTTTTTGAAAAGTCAATAACATTTCGTCCTTTTGAAAACAAAAAGCGACTAGAAATAATAAAGTGTAAATTTATTAATCCTAACAGAGATTGGACATTTTATCAATTTTTTGAAAACAAAAAATTGACAAAAATTAACATCAAGTATTATCAAACTTTATAACAGTGAATATTGTTTGATGGCATTAGATGTTTTAGTCTAATTAGAAACTATTAAATGATTTTTATCTATTTTACAATCGATAGTTGCCATATCTAGAAACTATTTAATAAAATTAGGAATTTTCCTTTTTTAAATTTCCGTTTTCTTCAATTTGAAATACCATAACCTAAAATACCAACAATTTTTTAAAAAGTCAATAATATTTCGTCCTTTTGAAAACAAAAAGCGACTAGAAATAATAAAGTGTAACTTTATGTATTAATCCTAGCAGACATTGTACATTTTATCAATTTTTTGACAACAGAAAGTGGATAAAAATGAACATCAAGTATTATCAAACTTTATACCAATGAATATTGACTGATGGCATTAGATGTTTTAGTCTAATTATAAACTAGTAACTGATTTTTATCTATTTTACAATCGATAGTTGCCATATCTAGCCACTATTTAATAAAATTAGGAATTTTCCTTTTTTAAATTTCCGTTTTCTTCAATTCGAAGTACCATAACCTAAAATACCAACAATTTTTTAAAAAGTCAATAACATTTCGTCCTTTTGAAAACAAAAAGCGACTTGAAATAATAAAGTGTAACTTTATTAATCCTAACAGAGATTGGACATTTTATCAATTTTTTGAAAACAAAAAGTGGACAAAAATTAACATCAAGTATTATCAAACATTATAACAGTAAATATTGTTTGATGGCATTAGATGTTTAAGTCCAATTGTAAACTATTAAATGATTTTTCTCTACTTCACAATCGATACTCGCCATATCTAGCCACTATTTAATAAAATTAGGAATTTTCCTTTTTTAAATTTCCGTTTTCTTCAATTTGAAATACCATAACCTAAAATACCAACAATTTTTTAAAAAGTCAATAATATTTCGTCCTTTTGAAAACAAAAAGCGACTAGAAATAATAAAGTGTAACTTTATGTATTAATCCTAGCAGAGATTGTACATTTTATCAATTTTTTGACAACAGAAAGTGGATAAAAATGAACATCAAGTATTATCAAACTTTATACCAATGAATATTGACTGATGGCATTAGATGTTTTAGTCTAATTATAAACTAGTAACTGATTTTTATCTATTTTACAATCGATAGTTGCCATATCTAGCCACTATTTAATGAAATTAGGAATTTTCCTTTTTTAAATTTCCGTTTTCTTCAATTCGAAGTACCATAACCTAAAATACCAACAATTTTTTAAAAAGTCAATAACATTTCGTCCTTTTGAAAACAAAAAGCGACTTGAAATAATAAAGTGCAACTTTATTAATCCTAACAGAGATTGGACATTTTATCAATTTTTTGAAAACAAAAAGTGGACAAAAATTAACATCAAGTATTATCAAACATTATAACAGTGAATATTGTTTGATGGCATTAGATGTTTTAGTCTAATTATAAACTATTAAATGATTTTTCTCTACTTCACAATCGATAGTCGCCATATCTAGCCACTATTTAATAAAATTAGGAATTTTCCTTTTTTAAATTTCCGTTTTCTTCAATTTGAAATACCATAACCTAAAATACCAACAATTTTTTAAAAAGTCAATAACATTTCGTCCTTTTGAAAACAATAAGCGACTAGAAATAATAAAGTGTAAATTTATTAATCCTAACAGAGATTGGACATTTTATCAATTTTTTGAAAACAAAAAATGGACAAAAATTAACATCAAGTATTATCAAACTTTATAACAGTGAATATTGTTTGATGGCATTAGATGTTTTAGTCTAATTAGAAACTATTAAATGATTTTTATCTATTTTACAATCGATAGTTGCCATATCTAGAAACTATTTAATAAAATTAGGAATTTTCCTTTTGTAAATTTCCGTTTTCTTCAATTTGAAATACCATAACCTTAAATACCAACAATTTTTTAAAAAGTCAATAATATTTCGTCCTTTTGAAAACAAAAAGCGACTAGAAATAATAAAGTGTAACTTTATGTATTAATCCTAGCAGAGATTGTACATTTTATCAATTTTTTGAAAACAGAAAGTGGATAAAAATTAACATCAAGTATTATCAAACTTTATAACAGTGAATATTGTTTGATGGCATTAGATGTTTTAGTCTAATTATAAACTATTTAATGATTTTTATCTATTTTGAAATCGATAGTTGCCATAACTAGCCACTGTTTAACAAAATTAGGAATTTTCTTCTTTAACTTTCCGTTTTCTTCAATTTGAAATACCATAACCTACAATACCAACAATTTTTTAAAAAGTCAAAAACATTTCGTCCTTTTGAAAACAAAAAGCGACTAGAAATAATAAAGTGTAACTTTTTTTTAGTAATCCTCACATGAGTTTGGATATATTATCAATTTTTTTGAAAACAAAAATAGACAAAAATTAACATCAAGTATTATCAAACTTTATAACGGAGAATATTGTTTGATGGCAATAGATGTTTTGGTCCAATTGTAAACTATTAAATGATTTTTCTCTACTTCACAATCGATAGACGCCATATCTAGCCACTATTTAATAAAATTAGGAATTTTCCTTTTTTAAATTTCCGTTTTCTTCAATTTAAAATACCATAACCTAAAATACCAACAATTTTTTAAAAAGTCAAAAATATTTCGTCCTTTTGAAAACAAAAAGCGACTAGAAATAATAAAGTGTAACTTTATGTATTAATCCTAGCAGAGATTGTACATTTTATCAATTTTTTGACAACAGAAAGTGGATAAAAATGAACATCAAGTATTATCAAACTTTATAACAATGAATATTGACTGATGGCATTAGATGTTTTAGTCTAATTATAAACTAGTAACTGATTTTTATCTATTTTACAATCGATAGTTGCCATATCTAGCCACTATTTAATAAAATTAGGAATTTTCCTTTTTTAAATTTCCGTTTTCTTCAATTCGAAGTACCATAACCTAAAATACCAACAATTTTTTAAAAAGTCAATAACATTTCGTCCTTTTGAAAACAAAAAGCGACTTGAAATAATAAAGTGTAACTTTATTAATCCTAACAGAGATTGGACATTTTATCAATTTTTTGAAAACAAAAAGTGGACAAAAATTAACATCAAGTATTATCAAACTTTATAACAGTGAATATTGTTTGATGGCATTAGATGTTTTAGTCTAATTATAAACTATTAACTGATTTTTATCTATTTTACAATTGATAGTTGCCATATCTAGCTACTATTTAATAAAATTAGGAATTTTCCTTTTTTAAATTTCCGTTTTCTTCAATTTGAAGTACCATAACCTAAAATACCAACAATTTTTTAAAAAGTCAACAACATTTCGTCCTTTTGAAAACAAAAAGCGACTAGAAATAATAAAGTGTAACTTTATTAATCCTAACAGAGATTAGACATTTTATCAATTTTTTGAAAACAAAAAGTGGACAAAAATTAACATCAAGTATTATCAAACTTTATAACAGTGAATATTGTTTGATGGCATTAGATGTTTTAGTCTAATTATAAACTATTAAATGATTTTTATCTATTTTACAATCGATAGCCGCCATATCTAGCCACTATTTAATAAAATTAGGAATTTCCTTTTTTAAATTTCCGTTTTCTTCAATTTGAAGCACCATAACCTAAAATACCAACAATTTTTTAAAAAGTCAATAACATTTTGTCCTTTTGAAAACAAAAAGCGACTAGAAATAATGAAGTGTAACTTTATTAATCCTAACAGAGATTAGACATTTTATCAATATTTGAAAACAAAAAGTGGACAAAAATGAACATCAAGTATTATTAAACTTTATAATAGTAAATATTGTTTGATGGCATTAGATGTTTTAGTCTAATTATAAACTATTAAATGATTTTTATCTATTTTACAATCGATAGTCGCTATATGTAGCCACTATTTAATAAAAGTAGGAATTTTCTTTTTTAAATTTCCTTTTTCTTCAATTTGAAATACCATAACCTAAAATACCAACAATTTTTTAAAAAGTCAATAACATTTCGTCCTTTTGAAAACAAAAAGCGACTAGAAATAATAAAGTGTAACCTTATTAATCCTAACAGAGATTGGACATTTTATCAATTTTTTGAAAGCAAAAAGTGAACAAAAAATAACATCAAGTATTATCAAATTTTATAACAGTGAATATTGTTTGAAGGCATAAGATGTTTTAGTCTAATTATAAACTATTAAATGATTTTTATCTATTTTACAATCGATAGCCGCCATAGCTAGCCACTATTTCATAAAATTAGGAATTTTCTTTTTTAAATTTCCGTTTTCTTCAATTTGAAGTACCATAACCTAAAATACCAACAATTTTTTAAAAAGTCAATAACATTTCGTTCTTTTGAAAACAAAAAGCGACTAGAAATAATAAAGTGTAACCTTATTAATCCTAACAGAGATTGGACATTTTATCAATTTTTTGAAAACAAAAAATTGACAAAAATTAACATCAAGTATTATCAAACTTTATAACAGTGAATATTGTTTGATGGCATTAGATGTTTTAGTCTAATTAGAAACTATTAAATGATTTTTATCTATTTTACAATCGATAGTTGCCATATCTAGAAACTATTTAATAAAATTAGGAATTTTCCTTTTGTAAATTTCCGTTTTCTTCAATTTGAAATACCATAACCTAAAATACCAACAATTTTTTAAAAAGTCAATAACATTTCGTCCTTTTGAAAACAAAAAGCGACTAGAAATAATAAAGTGTAACCTTATTAATCCTAACAGAGATTGGACATTTTATCAATTTTTTGAAAACAAAAAGTGAACAAAAAATAACATCAAGTAATATCAAATTTTATAACAGTGAATATTGTTTGAAGGCATAAAATGTTTTAGTCTAATTATAAACTATTAAATGATTTTTATCTATTTTACAATCGATAGCCGCCATATCTAGCCACTATTTCATAAAATTAGGAATTTTCTTTTTTAAATTTCCGTTTTCTTCAATTTGAAGTACCATAACCTAAAATACCAACAATTTTTTAAAAAGTCAATAACATTTCGTCCTTTTGAAAACAAAAAGCGACTAGAAATAATAAAGTGTAAATTTATTAATCCTAACAGAGATTGGACATTTTATCAATTTTTTGAAAACAAAAAATGGACAAAAATTAACATCAAGTATTATCAAACTTTATAACAGTGAATATTGTTTGATGGCATTAGATGTTTTAGTCTAATTAGAAACTATTAAATGATTTTTATCTATTTTACAATCGATAGTTGCCATATCTAGAAACTATTTAATAAAATTAGGAATTTTCCTTTTGTAAATTTCCGTTTTCTTTAATTTGAAATACCATAACCTAAAATACCAACAATTTTTTAAAAAGTCAATAATATTTCGTCCTTTTGAAAACAAAAAGCGACTAGAAATAATAAAGTGTAACTTTATTAATCCTAACAGAGATTGGACATTTTATCAATTTTTTGAAAACAAAAAGTGGACAAAAATTAACATCAAGTATTATCAAACATTATAACAGTGAATATTGTTTGATGGCATTAGATGTTTTAGTCCAATTGTAAACTATTAAATGATTTTTCTCTACTTCACAATCGATACTCGCCATATCTAGCCACTATTTAATAAAATTAGGAATTTTCCTTTTTTAAATTTCCGTTTTCTTCAATTTGAAATACCATAACCTAAAATACCAACAATTTTTTAAAAAGTCAATAATATTTTGTCCTTTTGAAAACAAAAAGCGACTAGAAATAATAAAGTGTAACTTTATGTATTAATCCTAACAGAGATTGGACATTTTATCAATTTTTTGAAAACAAAAAGTGAACAAAAAATAACATCAAGTAATATCAGATTTTATAACAGTGAATATTGTTTGAAGGCATAAAATGTTTTAGTCTAATTATAAACTAGTAACTGATTTTTATCTATTTTACAATCGATAGTTGCCATATCTAGCCACTATTTAATAAAATTAGGAATTTTCCTTTTTTAAATTTCCGTTTTCTTCAATTCGAAATACCATAACCTAAAATACCAACAATTTTTTAAAAAGTCAATAACATTTCGTCCTTTTGAAAACAAAAAGCGACTTGAAATAATAAAGTGTAACTTTATTAATCCTAACAGAGATTGGACATTTTATCAATTTTTTGAAAACAAAAAGTGGACAAAAATTAACATCAAGTATTATCAAACATTATAACAGTGAATATTGTTTGATGGCATTAGATGTTTTAGTCCAATTGTAAACTATTAAATGATTTTTCTCTACTTCACAATCGATACTCGCCATATCTAGCCACTATTTAATAAAATTAGGAATTTTCCTTTTTTAAATTTCCGTTTTCTTCAATTTGAAATACCATAACCTAAAATACCAACAATTTTTTAAAAAGTCAATAATATTTTGTTCTTTTGAAAACAAAAAGCGACTAGAAATAATAAAGTGTAACTTTATGTATTAATCCTAGCAGAGATTGTACATTTTATCAATTTTTTGACAACAGAAAGTGGATAAAAATGAACATCAAGTATTATCAAACTTTATACCAATGAATATTGACTGATGGCATTAGATGTTTTAGTCTAATTATAAACTAGTAACTGATTTTTATCTATTTTACAATCGATAGTTGCCATATCTAGCCACTATTTAATAAAATTAGGAATTTTCCTTTTTTAAATTTCCGTTTTCTTCAATTCGAAGTACCATAACCTAAAATACCAACAATTTTTTAAAAAGTCAATAACATTTCGTCCTTTTGAAAACAAAAAGCGACTTGAAATAATAAAGTGTAACTTTATTAATCCTAACAGAGATTGGACATTTTATCAATTTTTTGAAAACAAAAAGTGGACAAAAATTAACATCAAGTATTATCAAACATTATAACAGTGAATATTGTTTGATGGCATTAGATGTTTTAGTCTAATTATAAACTATTAAATGATTTTTCTCTACTTCACAATCGATAGTCGCCATATCTAGCCACTATTTAATAAAATTAGGAATTTTCCTTTTTTAAATTTCCGTTTTCTTCAATTTGAAATACCATAACCTAAAATACCAACAATTTTTTAAAAAGTCAATAACATTTCGTCCTTTTGAAAACAATAAGCGACTAGAAATAATAAAGTGTAAATTTATTAATCCTAACAGAGATTGGACATTTTATCAATTTTTTGAAAACAAAAAATGGACAAAAATTAACATCAAGTATTATCAAACTTTATAACAGTGAATATTGTTTGATGGCATTAGATGTTTTAGTCTAATTAGAAACTATTAAATGATTTTTATCTATTTTACAATCGATAGTTGCCATATCTAGAAACTATTTAATAAAATTAGGAATTTTCCTTTTGTAAATTTCCGTTTTCTTCAATTTGAAATACCATAACCTAAAATACCAACAATTTTTTAAAAAGTCAATAATAATTCGTCCTTTTGAAAACAAAAAGCGACTAGAAATAATAAAGTGTAACTTTATGTATTAATCCTAGCAGAGATTGTACATTTTATCAATTTTTTGAAAACAGAATGTGGATAAAAATTAACATCAAGTATTATCAAACTTTATAACAGTGAATATTGTTTGATGGCATTAGATGTTTTAGTCTAATTATAAACTATTTAATGATTTTTATCTATTTTGAAATCGATAGTTGCCATAACTAGCCACTGTTTAACAAAATTAGGAATTTTCTTCTTTAACTTTCCGTTTTCTTCAATTTGAAATACCATAACCTACAATACCAACAATTTTTTTAAAAGTCAAAAACATTTCGTCCTTTTGAAAACAAAAAGCGACTAGAAATAATAAAGTGTAACTTTTTTTTAGTAATCCTCACATGAGTTTGGATATATTATCAATTTTTTTGAAAACAAAAATAGACAAAAATTAACATCAAGTATTATCAAACTTTATAACGGAGAATATTGTTTGATGGCAATAGATGTTTTGGTCCAATTGTAAACTATTAAATGATTTTTCTCTACTTCACAATCGATAGTCGCCATATCTAGCCACTATTTAATAAAATTAGGAATTTTCCTTTTTTAAATTTCCGTTTTCTTCAATTTGAAATACCATAACCTAAAATACCAACAATTTTTTAAAAAGTCAAAAATATTTCGTCCTTTTGAAAACAAAAAGCGACTAAAAATAATAAAGTGTAACTTTATGTATTAATCCTAGCAGAGATTGTACATTTTATCAATTTTTTGACAACAGAAAGTGGATAAAAATGAACATCAAGTATTATCAAACTTTATAACAATGAATATTGACTGATGGCATTAGATGTTTTAGTCTAATTATAAACTAGTAACTGATTTTTATCTATTTTACAATCGATAGTTGCCATATCTAGCCACTATTTAATAAAATTAGGAATTTTCCTTTTTTAAATTTCCGTTTTCTTCAATTCGAAGTACCATAACCTAAAATACCAACAATTTTTTAAAAAGTCAATAACATTTCGTCCTTTTGAAAACAAAAAGCGACTTGAAATAATAAAGTGTAACTTTATTAATCCTAACAGAGATTGGACATTTTATCAATTTTTTGAAAACAAAAAGTGGACAAAAATTAACATCAAGTATTATCAAACTTTATAACAGTGAATATTGTTTGATGGCATTAGATGTTTTAGTCTAATTATAAACTATTAACTGATTTTTATCTATTTTACAATTGATAGTTGCCATATCTAGCTACTATTTAATAAAATTAGGAATTTTCCTTTTTTAAATTTCCGTTTTCTTCAATTTGAAGTACCATAACCTAAAATACCAACAATTTTTTAAAAAGTCAACAACATTTCGTCCTTTTGAAAACAAAAAGCGACTAGAAATAATAAAGTGTAACTTTATTAATCCTAACAGAGATTAGACATTTTATCAATTTTTTGAAAACAAAAAGTGGACAAAAATTAACATCAAGTATTATCAAACTTTATAACAGTGAATATTGTTTGATGGCATTAGATGTTTTAGTCTAATTATAAACTATTAAATGATTTTTATCTATTTTACAATCGATAGCCGCCATATCTAGCCACTATTTAATAAAATTAGGACTTTCCTTTTTTAAATTTCCGTTTTCTTCAATTTGAAGCACCATAACCTAAAATACCAACAATTTTTTAAAAAGTCAATAACATTTCGTCCTTTTGAAAACAAAAAGCGACTAGAAATAATGAAGTGTAACTTTATTAATCCTAACAGAGATTAGACATTTTATCAATATTTGAAAACAAAAAGTGGACAAAAATGAACATCAAGTATTATTAAACTTTATAATAGTAAATATTGTTTGATGGCATTAGATGTTTTAGTCTAATTATAAACTATTAAATGATTTTTATCTATTTTACAATCGATAGTCGCCATATGTAGCCACTATTTAATAAAAGTAGGAATTTTCTTTTTTAAATTTCCTTTTTCTTCAATTTGAAATACCATAACCTAAAATACCAACAATTTTTTAAAAAGTCAATAACATTTCGTCCTTTTGAAAACAAAAAGCGACTAGAAATAATAAAGTGTAACCTTATTAATCCTAACAGAGATTGGACATTTTATCAATTTTTTGAAAACAAAAAGTGAACAAAAAATAACATCAAGTATTATCAAATTTTATAACAGTGAATATTGTTTGAAGGCATAAGATGTTTTAGTCTAATTATAAACTATTAAATGATTTTTATCTATTTTACAATCGATAGCCGCCATATCTAGCCACTATTTCATAAAATTAGGAATTTTCTTTTTTAAATTTCCGTTTTCTTCAATTTGAAGTACCATAACCTAAAATACCAACAATTTTTTAAAAAGTCAATAACATTTCGTTCTTTTGAAAACAAAAAGCGACTAGAAATAATAAAGTGTAACCTTATTAATCCTAACAGAGATTGGACATTTTATCAATTTTTTGAAAACAAAAAGTGAACAAAAAATAAGATCAAGTATTATTAAACTTTATAACAATGAATATTGTTTGATGGCATTAGATGTTTTAGTCTAATTATAAACTATTAAATGATTTTTATCTATTTTACAATCGATAGTCGCCATATCTAGCCACTATTTAATAAAATTAGGAATTTTCTTTTTTAAATTTCCGTTTTCTTGAATTTAAAGTACCATAACCTAAAATACCAACAATTTTTTAAAAAGTCAATAACATTTCGTCCTTTTGAAAACAAAAAGCGACTAGAAATAATAAAGTGTAACTTTATTAATCCTAACAGAGATTGGACATTTTATCAATTTTTTGAAAACAAAAAGTGGACAAAAATTAACATCAAGTATTATCAAACTTTATAACAGTGAATATTGTTTGATGGCATTAGATGTTTTAGTCTAATTATAAACTATTAAATGATTTTTATCTATTTTACAATCGATAGCCGCCATATCTAGCCACTATTTAATAAAATTAGAAATTTCCTTTTTTAAATTTCCGTTTTCTTCAATTTGAAGCACCATAACCTACAATACCAACAATTTTTTAAAAAGTCAATAACATTTCGTCCTTTTGAAAACAAAAAGCGACTAGAAATAATAAAGTGTAACTTTATTAATCCTAACAGAGATTGGACATTTTATCAATTTTTTGAAAACAAAAAGTGGATAAAAAATAACATCAAGTATTATCAAACTTTATAACAGTGAATATTGTTTGAAGGCATTAGATGTTTTAGTCTAATTATAAACTATTAAATGATTTTTATCTATTTTACAATCGATAGCCGCCATATCTAGCCACTATTTAATAAAATTAGAAATTTCCTTTTTTAAATTTCCGTTTTCTTCAATTTGAAGCACCATAACCTAAAATACCAACAATTCTTTAAAAAGTCAATAACGTTTCGTCCTTTTGAAAACAAAAAGCGACTAGAAATAATAAAGTGTAACTTTATTAATCCTAACAGAGATTGGACATTTTATCAATTTTTTGAAAACAAAAAGTGGATAAAAAATAACATCAAGTATTATCAAACTTTATAACAGTGAATATTGTTTGAAGGCATTAGATGTTTTAGTCTAATTATAAACTATTAAATGATTTTTATCTATTTTACAATCGATAGCCGCCATATCTAGCCACTATTTAATAAAATTAGGAATTTTCTTTTTTAAATTTCCGTTTTCTTCAATTTAAAGTACCATAACCTAAAATACCAACAATTCTTTAAAAAGTCAATAACGTTTCGTCCTTTTGAAAACAAAAAGCGACTAGAAATAATAATAAAGTGTAACCTTATTAATCCTAAAAGAGATTGGACATTTTATCAATTTTTTGAAAACAAAAAGTGAACAAAAAATAACATCAAGTATTATTAAACTTTATAACAATGAATATTGTTTGATGGCATTAGATGTTTTAGTCTAATTATAAACTATTAAATGATTTTTATCTATTTTACAATCGATATTCGCCATATCTAGCCACTATTTAATAAAATTAGGAATTTTCTTTTTTAAATTTCCGTTTTCTTCAATTTAAAGTACCATAACCTAAAATACCAACAATTTTTTAAAAAGTCAATAACATTTCGTCCTTTTGAAAACAAAAAGCGACTAGAAATAATAAAGTGTAACTTTATTAATCCTAACAGAGATTGGACATTTTATCAATTTTTTGAGAACAAAAAGTGGACAAAAATTAACATCAAGTATTATCAAACTTTATAACAGTGAATATTGTTTGATGGCATTAGATGTTTTAGTCTAATTATAAACTATTAAATGATTTTTATCTATTTTACAATCGATAGCCGCCATATCTAGCCACTATTTAATAAAATTAGGAATTTCCTTTTTTAAATTTCCGTTTTCTTCAATTTGAAGCACCATAACCTAAAATACCAACAATTTTTTAAAAAGTCAATAACATTTCGTCCTTTTGAAAACAAAAAGCGACTAGAATTAATAAAGTGTAACTTTATTAATCCTAACAGAGATTGGACATTTTATCAATTTTTTGAAAACAAAAAGTGAACAAAAAAAAACATCAAGTATTATCAAACTTTATAACAGTGAATATTGTTTGATGGCATTAGATGTTTTAGTCTAATTATAAACTATTAAATGATTTTTATCTATTTTACAATTGATAGTCGCCATATCTAGCCATTATTTAATAAAAGTAGGAATTTTCTTTTTTAAATTTCCGTTTTCTTCAATTTGAAGTACCATAACCTAAAATACCAACAATTTTTTAAAAAGTCAATAACATTTCGTTCTTTTGAAAACAAAAAGCGACTAGAAATAATAAAGTGTAACCTTATTAATCCTAACAGAGATTGGACATTTTATCAATTTTTTGAAAACAAAAAGTAGACAAAAATGAACATCAAGTATTATCAAACTTTATAACAGTGAATATTGTTTGAAGGCATTAGATGTTTTAGTCTAATTATAAACTATTAAATGATTTTTATCTATTTTACAATCGATATTCGCCATATCTAGCCACTATTTAATAAAATTAGGAATTTTCTTTTTTAAATTTCCGTTTTCTTCAATTTGAAGCACCATAACCTAAAATACCAACAATTTTTTAAAAAGTCAATAACATTTCGTCCTTTTGAAAACAAAAAGCGACTAGAATTAATAAAGTGTAACTTTATTAATCCTAACAGAGATTGGACATTTTATCAATTTTTTGAAAACAAAAAGTAGACAAAAATGAACATCAAGTATTATCAAACTTTATAACAGTGAATATTGTTTGAAGGCATTAGATGTTTTAGTCTAATTATAAACTATTAAATGATTTTTATCTATTTTACAATCGATATTCGCCATATCTAGCCACTATTTAATAAAATTAGGAATTTTCTTTTTTAAATTTCCGTTTTCTTCAATTTGAAGTACCATAACCTAAAATACCAACAATTTTTTAAAAAGTCAATAACATTTCGTTCTTTTGAAAACAAAAAGCGACTAGAAATAATAAAGTGTAACCTTATTAATCCTAACAGAGATTGGACATTTTATCAATTTTTTGAAAACAAAAAGTAGACAAAAATGAACATCAAGTATTATCAAACTTTATAACAGTGAATATTGTTTGAAGGCATTAGATGTTTTAGTCTAATTATAAACTATTAAATGATTTTTATCTATTTTACAATCGATAGCCGCCATATCTAGCCACTCTTTAATAAAATTAGGAATTTTCTTTTTTAAATTTCTGTTTTCTTCAATTTAAAGTACCATAACCTAAAATACCAACAATTTTTTAAAAAGTCAATAACATTTCGTTCTTTTGAAAACAAAAAGCGACTAGAAATAATAAAGTGTAACCTTATTAATCCTAACAGAGATTGGACATTTTATCAATTTTTTGAAAACAAAAAGTGAACAAAAAATAACATCAAGTATTATTAAACTTTATAACAGTGAATATTGTTTGATGGCATTAGATGTTTTATTCTAATTATAAACTATTAAATGATTTTTATCTATTTTACAATCGATAGCCGCCATATCTAGCCACTATTTAATAAAATTAGGAATTTTCTTTTTTAAATTTCCGTTTTCTTCAATTTGAAATACCATAACCTAAAATACCAACAATTTTTTAAAAAGTCAATAACATTTCGTCCTTTTGAAAACAAAAAGCGACTAGAAATAATAAAGTGTAACTTTATTAATCCTAACAGAGATTGGACATTTTATCAATTTTTTGAAAACAAAAAGTGGACAAAAATGAACATCAAGTATTATCAATTTTTATAACAGTGAATACTGTTTGATGGCATTAGATGTTTTAGTCTAATTATAAACTATTAAATGATTTTTATTTATTTTAAAATCGATAGTTGCCATATCTAGTGACTATTTAATAAAATTAGGAATTTTTCTTTTTTAAATTTCAGTTTTCTTCAATTTGAAGTACCATAACCTAAATTACCAACAATTTTTAAAAAATTCAATAACATTTCGTCCTTTTGAAAACAAAAAGCAAATAGAAATAATAAAGTGTAACTTTATTTATTAATCCTCACATGATTTGGATATTTTATCAATTTTATCAAGCAGTACACAGGGTGTAAAAATTGATCTGTAACAAAATAAAAAAATTTTTCTTAATCTACATTAGAATGACTACAGAAATACGTAGGGGATTTTAAAAATATTTATTTTTGTTAAATTGGCGAGAATTCAAAGTAAAAGTCTATTTTTTGACCAAAAAAATGAGTACTTAATTGTGTCTAAAAAATCGAAATTATAAAATATCAAAAATCGGCTACGTATTTCTGTGCGGAATGTTGTTTTAAATAAATGATAAAAATGGAGAATCGCAGTCCGGTTCCCGGAAAAAATGTGCGATAAAAGCTGAAGTTGTTTTTATTAATATTATTTTATGTTTATAATATGTTCGCTTCTATACAACAGTGGTCACTAAAATTAACAGCGCAGCTCTAATTGCGACAAAAAACTACTGCGCATGATATTAACATTGTTAATTTTTTTAATGTTTATTTAAAGTTTCTCAAATACTGGATGGAACGTTCTGGTACCAGTGAAACGTTAAACATTCCTGTCCGATATGCCAAAGACCAACCGGGCCGTTCCCAGAACGTTCCTAGAACGGTTGGTGCTATTACGGTTATCAAAAGTGTTTTTTCCAAATGTTGATTGTTTTCCTTTAACTGTTAGACCGTGGTCTCAACTGTGCCTTTCTTAAAATACTATGTATGAGATTAAAAAGAAGTAAAACAAATTTTTTAATAAATAACATATTTACGCTGGCGGATATAATAGAATTAAACGATTAAAGTTTATCATATTTCATATTTTTTATAAAAATTTACTATTTTTTAAAAATTTTTGAAGATACTTTACACTTGTTAAATCATATGTCTAGCCAGAAAAAAAATAATATAAACATTTCTTATTTTTAACTGCCATTTACATAAATATTATGTCTTCTAAAATCGAAACCAAAAATACCAACACTGTTTTAAAAAATCCAATAACATTTCGTCATTTTCAAAATAAAAAGCGACTAGAAATAATAAAGTGCAACTTTATTAATTAATCCTGAAATGAGTTTCGATATTTTATGCTTTTTCTTAAAACAAAAATGGACAAAAATTAACATCAAGTATTATCATCTTTATCACTGTGAATATTGTTTGATTGCATTAGATGTTTCAGTCCAATTGTAAGCTATTTAATGATTTTTATCTATTCTACAATTGATAGTTGCCATATCTAGCCACTATTTAATAAAATTAGGCATTTTCCTTCTTTAAATTTCCGTTTACTTCAATTTTAAATACTATAACCTAAAATGCCAACACTGTTTATAAAATTCAATAACATATCGTTAATTCTGTTACTGCAACAAAGTTCCGAGATACTAGAATATCAGATAAAAGGATTTTTAAAGAAACGTTATAAATTTATTGACCGTTTTGATTAGAAGGGAGACATTTTGTAAGGTAACGTACTTTTCCTTAATTATATTCCCATATAGCACCAACCGTTCCAGGAACGTTCTGGGAACGGCCCGGTGGGCACCTTGGGAACGTTCTGCTCATACGGTCCCGCATATAGGACGGGAATGTTCCACGTTTCACTAGTACCGGAATGTGCCTAAAACGTTCCGAGAAACTTTAAATGGACATACAAAGAATCGCAGTCCGGTTTCCGGAAAAAATGTGCGGTAAAAGCTGAAATTTTTTTTATTAATACTATGTCATGTTGATAATATGTTCGCTTCTATAAAAGTGTGGTTACCAAAATTAACTGCGCAGGTCTAATTGCGATAAAAAACTACTGCTCATGTTATTAACATTGTTAATTATTTAAATGTTTAGTTACAGTTTCTCTTAGTGACACTTTGAACATTCGCTTCTGATATGCCAAGGGCCTTCCGGGCCGTTCACGGAACGTTCCTAGAACGGTTGGTGCTATTACGGTTATCAAAAGTGTTTTTTCCAAATGTTGATTGTTTTCCTTTAACTGTTAGACCGTGCTCTCAACTGTGCCTTTCTTAAAATATTATGTATGAGATTAAAAAGAAGTAAACAAATTTTTTAATAAATAACATATTTACGCTGGCGGATATAATAGAATCAAACGATTAAAGTTTATCATATTTCATATTTTTTATAAAAATTTACTATTTTTTAAAAATTTTTGTAGCATTAAATGTTTGGTAGCATTAGATGTTTCAGTCCAATTATAAGCTATTTATTAATTTTTATCTATTTTGTAATGGATAGTCGACATATCTGGCCACTATTTATATTATGCTTTTTTCTTTTTTGAATTTCCGTTTTTTTTAAATTTAATATACCCTACCGTGAAATGCCAATACTTTTTTAAAAATTAATAACATTTCGTCTTTTTCAAAGCAAATAGCGACTGGAAATAATTTAGTACAACTATATTAATTAATTGTGAGTTGAGTTTAGATATTTTATGTGTTTTTTTGAAAACCAAAATTGACAATAATTAACATCAAGTATTATCAAACTTTATAACAGTGAATATTGTTTGGTGACATTAGATGTTTTAGTCCATTTATAAGCAATTTAATGCTTTTTATCTATTTTGCAATCAATAGTCGACATATCATGCCACTATTTAATGAAATTAATCTTTTTCCGTTTTTAAATTTCCATTTTGTTGAGTTTTAAATACCTCTTACACCCTAACCCAAAATACCAACATAGTTTTGAAAATTCAATAACATTTCGTCATTTTCGAAACAAATTGGGCATTATACCTTGATGACGCCGATCGCTGGAGGGACAACAAACAACTTCATTGGTCAAGTAGCTGCCAAACATAAGTTTTTGAGGTTAGTTTGAAATCGTTCTAGTCGTTTATTGGTCGAAGTGGTTTGTTGTCCCCTCAGCTATCGACGTCATCAACCTCTGAAGTCATATGGTATAATGCCTAATAGCGACTGAAAATCATTTAGTACAACTTTAAATATTGATCCTGAGAAAAGTTTGGATATCTGGCGAATTTGCTAAACTGAAGTCTGACCGACTTTGGTCAGGTTCTGGTTAGAGTTGATTTGATGCAAAATATTGGTATTAGTTTGAATAATCTGAGGAAAAATTATAATACACCCTGATTTAGGTTGTATTTAGTTGATTTGACCAATAATTTCATTAAATAAAACTATAATTAACAATATGTCTCGTTTTTTAATAACGCTTTTATTTAATATAATTCTTGCTCAATTTAACTGAATACAAACTAATTTGGCATGATTGATCATTGTTGTCATCACATTACACAAACTAATTCCAATATTTTGCCTCAAATCAAACTCGACTAAAACCTGACCATAGTCGGTCAGACTTCGGTTTAGCGAATTCACCAAGGTTTTATGTGTTTTTTTAACAACATAAAAGGACAATAATTAATATCAGGTTTTATTTAACTTTATACCATTCAATATTGATTGGTGGGACTAGATGTTCCACTTTTATTATAAGCTTTTTAGTAATTTTTTTTATCTATTTTGCAATAGATAGTCGATTGCTCTCCAGCGAACGACGTTATTTATTTTTTTATCAGTAGGTATAATACTTAATTACGTTCATCAAGTTCAGATGGAAGAATACAAGATTGATTCTTGCTGCTCCATAAAGAATGCATAGTGACTAATGGAACAAAATCAATTTTTTAAAATACCTGTTTAAAAAGAAATGTTTGAACCTTTGGTTATTAACAAATTATACCTATTTGTGATTTATTAAAAACTATTATTGAAAAAAATAAAATTTAATAAAATTTTCATAAAAGTTTATATTATTTTACAAAATAGTATTGGATAAATAAAAAATAATTTGTTAATGATTATAGTTTTAAAGATTTGTTTTTTAAAAGTTTTGTAAAAATATTGATATTAGGTAGTTCCAAGTTCAGAAAGGGGAAATTTAATATTTAGGATACTGGAGCACAGCTTGGCATGAAAGCCAAAGGCACAAAATCAGTTTTCAAAATTTAACCTTTTAAAAGCAAGTGTCTGAACCTATATTTATTATAAAAAATTTTTTTTATTTATCGAAACCTATTTGTAAAATAATAAACATATATTTAACAATTTTATGATTTTATTATTTTAAAAAATTGATTTCAATTAAAGAAAAATAATTTGATAATAAACATAGGTTTAAAAAATTGTTTTTAAAAAGTTATTTATAATTTACTGATTTCGTCCTAAGATGGTCCGATGTTACCCAGGAAATTTATTTAGACTTAATATTTAGAGTCAAAAATAATTTTACTGGAGGAAAGGATCAACCGGGGTTCATTCCCCCTAAAAACGTCCATTAGCGTTATTAGGAGGAATGATGTATTAATAATAATAATAATAATAATAAAAATACTGATTTCGTCCTATTAATGGTAATCTTTGGGAATCGTTGAGAATCTGAGAATCTTGGCAATCTTATGGAAATCTGTGTAGAAATCCTATTGAAGTTTTCTCAGTGTGTATTGCACTCACACTTACTAACGTGTAGATGAAAGTCGACTATTGGCGATTAAGTCCGAAGTTTAACGATTCTTTCTATTCTTTCTCAACCATCCTAACTGACATTAGTCTCAGGTTATGTTGATCTGTTTTTGTTTTGGCTACATGCTTTGCCACAATTTTAACTAGAAGAATGCGATATTGCAGATATAATTAAGGGGAGGTTCTAGTCCAAGTCGACAAAAAAAATTATTATTTTTTTAATGCTTTATTTTCATTCTTAGGGTCTTGAAAATGTGTATGCAAAAGGATATTCCTCTATCTAATTTATTTTACGAATTATAGCATATTAGACAAAAAAGTGCGTCGGCCGAAAAACAAGTAAAAACGCGCGCTCGTACCGCCTATTGATTGGTGTATTTCAAAACACACCGAAAATCAGTGCTTAAATTCAGCAAAAAATGCTCTTCGAGGATAAGGAAGGAACCTTATATGGTCCTGGAATAACTGATTAGAAGTAAAATTAAAAAAACTTTATTAATTAATACTGACATAAGTTTGGATATTTTATTCCTTTTTCTTAAAACAAAAATGGACAAAAATTAACATTAAGTATTATCAAACTTTATAACAATGAATATTGTTTGGTAGCATTATATGCTTCAGTCCAATTATAAGCTATTTAATGATTTTTATTTATTTTGCAATAGATGGTCAACATATCTGGACAATATTTAATGAAATTAGGCATTTTCCCGGTTTTAATGATAGAACGTCCAAGGCTGCGTACTGCCGGTAGGACGCGCTTTCACACAGTAAACGTCCTTCCGGAAGGACAATTAATTTTTGTGAAAAAATATTTTAATTTCATTTAATCATCATCATCATCACCACCATTATCATTATCATCATAATTTATCATCTTCATCATCAAAGGAATTGAGTTTATTATTACTTTTGTAAATATTGTTATAATTAACGTAACGTGGCGGCCGGTGGTAAATGGCTCAGGCGCGAGTCCCTCGGAAATCGCTCTATAAAATCAATATGAAGCAGATAAGTATAAAAATGAATATATGGTTTTTTAGGTAATGAAACAAGCTTTCAGATGACGTAAATATCGATTTTTTTAATTTATGTATAAGGGCTAGATAGTCTTTTTAAAAAAACGGAAACGTCCTGCCGGCAGTACCGCGCGTCGTCTTTTTGTGACTAAAAATTATGTGAATTTTTGGAAAATTTAACTTCTTTTAGCTACCAAGCTTCGGAGTTTGAATTTACAAATTCCATGTTTACATGCGCTGAATGCTTGATTCTTTACCTTTCCAACCATATATGTATACTACTTTTTGTTTAACTGAATCCATGTTAATTTTATGACGCGATTTCGTACGTACTCGTGGAAGGCTTTTTTGTCCTGCCGGAAGGACGTTAGACGTTCTATCATTAATTTTCGTTTTCTTGGATTTTACAGAACCTAACCTAAAATGCCAACACAGTTTTAAAAATTCTATAATATTTCGTCATTTCCAAAGCAAGTAGCGACTGGAAATAATTTAGTACAACTTTATTAATTAATCGTAAGTTGAGTTTAGATATTTTATGTGTTTTTTTGAAAACAAAAATGGACAAAAATTAACATCAAGTATTATAAAAGTTTATAACAGTGAATATTGTTTGATGTCATTAGATGTTTTAGTCCAATTATAAGCAATTTAATGCTTTTTATCTATTTTGAAATCTATATTCGACATACCTGGACACTTTAATGATATTAGGCATTTTCCTTTTTTAATTTTTTTTTTCTTGAATTGTAAATACTTAAACCTAAATTGCAAACACAGTTTTAAAAATTCATTCACAGTACGTAATTTTCGAAACAAATAGCGACTGGAAATGATTTACTACAACTTTATTAATTCAATCAACATTTTATTAAAAGTAAAATTAACTATAATTGAAGTATAGTTACACATAACCTTTAACAACAAAGCAGAAAGTACGTATCTTTTATTTGAGGGAAGTCTTGGAAACAGCACATCTTCGTAAATTGAGAAAAATGGATATTTAAATTGAATATCTTGGACATTACAATTAATATTCTTTAATATCTAAGTTATTAATTTTAAATTCCTACATATTAATATCTTGGTATTGGTTTTAATATCTAGGGGAGAGGGACCCAAAATGGACATAGTGTACATTTAATGCTGTAGTATCCAAACAGAATAAGATATATTAAATTCTATTATACCGGATGAAAATACAATGTATTACGTAACTTATAGCCACAGAGATAAAATTTTGTTTTAAACATAAACAATTTTTAATCAAAAACCAATCAAAATATTGTTGTTACAACCAACAATGTTCAAGTAAAAAATATTGTTGGGAAAACTAAACCTTTTTTTCTCAGTGTATATAAACAACATAAATGACAAAAAACAGAAGGCGCCGTTGCCTTAAACAAAAATTGTATATGAAATGTCCATCTTAGGGCCCACTCCCTAAATATTAAATTGTAATGTCCATAAATAGCCATTTTTCTCACAGTAGTTTTTTGTATATACAGAAAATGAGTAGTTTCTGAAAACACCACTAAAGGTACGTACTTTCCAACCTTCCTTAAAAGTTACGCGACTTCCAAATCTTCGAAAAGAGTTGCGTACGTTTCACTTGGGATAAACGATTTGCTTTCATTTATTTTGAAATCTGAATAATACACAAGCAATTTTAACGTGTTTTGTAATTATAGAGTTCTAACTATATTAGTAAGTTTCTTTTATTTTATTGGAGACATGATAATATTTTGAGCATTGGATCGTAAAGTTTGACGATGGCGAAGTTTTCAACTTTTGATTCCATTTTTTTATATATTATAAGAAAAATCAGTATCTTGTACCTACTTTGGCCATGCTGAACACGAATCTGAAATTGTTTATGTAGTTTTGTAGTCATATTTTTGTGTGGTTAATATGAAAACTATAACTATACAGTGGGGATAAATGTTAAAACGTTGGTGGGAGAAAAAGACAGGTGTTTTATTTATTAAATTTATCGTTTACATATCCCTTAAGTTATCTGCTTCTTAAGAAGGCAAAAAAAGTAGATTCAGTAGGCTAGAAAGACGTTTTAAAATTTCGCCCCATGCATAAAATTCGCCCCGCCCAGAGGCTAAATAATAAAAAATTGAAGTTGAGAAAACGGACAAAACATACGTTTTTGTGAAAATATCATAAACTATATTTTAAAATATAGTTTATTAAACTTTTAGCCTCAGTCTCCACTAATTTTATTTATATAATTCGAAAATTATTAACAGGAATTATAATTTTAAAGATTTTGACATCTTCAATTATTTCTAAAGTTATTTAACATTTGTGAGATTCTCATATGCTTTCTTTCATTTTTAAAAACTGTACTACAATAAAACTCACGTATATCGGATTTCAAGGGACCGAGAAAATTTTCTGATATAAGCGGGAATCCGATTTATCCGGGTAAAAATATATGATATATAAATTCAAAGGACCGGCAAGAATATCTGATGTAGGCGGGAATTCGATATATGCGGGTCCGATATACGTGAGTTTTACTGTATTTAAAAGTCATATATTTTCAATATTTTAAATCAACTATACGAAAACAAATTTATTTCTATAAATTTTATTTCAATAGAATACATTTTTTAAAGTTTATTTTAATAGAAAAATAAAGAGACAATTATTAGTTACTTTTATCTTCTTGTCTTTTTTTCACTAAAAAATTTGCTTTCTCTTGTTATTTTTTTTTATTTTTTCTATGCACAAATATTGAAAATGGATAATAAAGGTAACGCTTATTATTATTGGGTATGAAGTGTCCAAGAAATTGACTGCTGGTTACTGCGCCTGATATACAATATTTGTTCCCATGTGTAAAATATATTCTATACCCTTTTGGAGTGTGAAGTTGATTCTCCTAGAAATTATGAAGTTTCTCATTTAAAAGTGAATCCAATCAATTAGAGATTGTTCTAAACTATATTTTAAGTTCAGATTTGAAGGTACAACCTTTTGGAAAACATACTTTACACATTTAAGAAGTTATTTTACATATTCAAGCACTGAAAACAAAAATCAATTTTTCCTAACTTCTTGAACAGTCTCCTCTCTAGAAAAGTTTCACTTGTCATTTTTATGTAGTGCATTAAATTGTTACTTTTAATAGAAGAGTTTTAAGAACTGATTGAATTTTTTTTATTTATCAGCATGGAAAATGACACAGAAAGTGAGTATGATCACTCCGAAGGATCAACTATTGATAATGAAAATAATCACGTTTTTCCTGCTGACAATGAATTACACCACAATGATGGACCTTATGATGATGATGACGTAGAATCAAATGATGAATTAAACAGTACGAATAGTTCACTTGATAATGACGATGAATCTAATGATGAAGGTGGACCTAATGATGATGATGATGGCGAAGATGAAGTAAATGTTGGTAATGGACGTAATGATGTTAATGAACCTAATGATGGTAATGGACTAAATGAAGGTAATGCAGCTAATGACAATCATGAACGTAGGAAACAAATTATTGGGAAGTATCTTTTATTTTTGAGAGGTTGCACAAACTCCACGTATGATGACGTACTCGGAACATTAGAAAATATGAATGAAGTAGTGACAGTTATTACAGAAGAAGTCGTACAAGAAATTAGAGGTCGTTTATTACAACTTGCAGGGTTAGATTTAAATGAGTATGTAGATGTTCAGGGAATGTTAGCAAATATAAATGTTAGTGAAGGTCTTCACAGCATTTATCTTCAAAACAAGTACTTCAAAGAGCAGTTCAATGTTGTTTTTCCTCAAAAGGTTAAGTTAGGTAGTAAGTTTATTCCTCATAGTTCACGCACTGTAGAAGAAAATCAACCAATTAAAAGAAGCCCTGATGAATTTATTCATATTCCTATATCGGAAGTCCTTCCTACTTGGTTAGCAAATGGAACTTTCGGTAATGTCGTCAATCGACAAAGAGCTGGAGAAGATGGATTCCTTGAAAGCTATATGGATGGTAGTCACTTTAAAAATCACCCATATAAGCTGCGGAAACCTAATTCTAAGTTTCTTAAACTTTATTATGACGAAATTGAAATGTGCGATTCGGCAGGCACAAAAGCAGGTTTAAAGAATAAATTAGGTATGTTCTATTGGACGGATGAAGACATATCGCGAACACATAGTTCGCAACTGAAATTTATAAACGTCGTAGGTATCGTTCCAAATCCTCATACGAAGGAATATGGCATAAACAAACTTCTGAAATACATTGTAGATGACATTAAGAAGTTAGAAGCCGGAATTGTTTTACCCAATGGCGAAGAATTATGTGCTTGCGTATCTGCGGTCGTGTGCGACAATCTTGCAGCTCATGAAGTAGGTGGTTTCCGGAAATCATTTGTTGCTCGTCATCCTTGCAGAGTGTGTATGGCGGAAAATAATCAAGTTAGGACTATGACGAAAGAAGATTCAAGGCTTCTTCGCACTCCAGAAGTGCATAACCGTCAGGTCCAAGAAATTCAAAACGCTGTAGAAGAAGATAAAAATGCTTTGAGGACAGCTTATGGAATAAACGGGGAAAGTGTCTTAAATGAATTAGAGGGATTTCACGTGACTAATTCATTACCCCCAGATCTGACGCATGATGATCTAGAAGGACTTTGCATTCGTACGACAAGATTCTTCCTAAAGGAACTTTGCTGTGATTTAAATTTTATGACCTTAGAATTGTTCAATGCAAAAGTTGCAAACTTCGATTATGGCTCAACTGAGAAAAGTTCCAAACCATCTCCAATTACTAGAAAGCAAATATTAGACAAAACGCATGGCTTTAAGCAAACAGCAGCTCAAATGAGGCAACTGACAACAATGATACCATTCATAGTGTACGGCTACGTTCCTGAAGAATGGGAACCATTGCAAAATTATTTGCTAATGCTTGAGATTATGCTAATAAGCAACGTTGAGAAGATGGAAGCTAACTTTCTCAGTTACTTGACAGGCATTATCGCTGAGTATTTGGAAGGATTTCAGAGAATTTATAATACTCATTTGACTCCAAAGCAACATTCTCTGGTACATCGAGCAGGACTTTTTGAAAAGTTCGGACCTCTGAGTCAATACAGAACAATCCGATTTGAGGCAAAACACCAGCAACTAAAACGCTTTGAGCAAGCAATCCGTAATTGGAAGAATCCATCTTGGACATTAGGTACGAAACATCAGCTAGATCAAAGCTATTTTCTGCAAGGAAATTTGGAACGACCAATTTTAAAAGGACCTTTGAAATGGTTTCCTATTGATTTGCTCGAATTTAAGGTTATGTTTCCAGATGTCAGGCGACTACAAACTACAAGGTGGGTCAAAGTTAATGGAAAAAAATATGAGGCAAAAAAATGTATTGTAGCAGAAAGCTATAGTCAACAAAATTTACCTCAGTTTGCAGCAATCGATACTATTCTCTGGAGAAATGACTCTCCTACTTTTGTTTGTCGGAAAATAGATACTGTTGAGCACAACTTGATCTTGATGGCGTACGAAATAAAATTGCGTCAGGAATATATAGTATTGAGATTAGAAGATCTTTTAAGTCCTCAAGTTTTTCATTCTCATAAAAAAGGGAACAGTTTATTTGTTATTATCAAAGAGGCGCTCGGTCGACTACATTAAAATTTTACACATTTTTTACTTCTTTAACAGTTAGTTTAACAGAGTGTCTAGCAAACTGGCAATTTTAAATTCCCGGATTTCTTGGATCTTAGAAGACAATTTTCCCGGATTTTTGAAAATGAAAATTATAAATTACAATTTTGAAATAATATAATACAAAGTACTTAAGTAGCGTTTTTAACGTTTTTATTAGGTTTCGTATTTTTAAATAAGAAATTGGTTACAATTATTAAAAATAATTTATTAACCAATTTTAAGTAGTTTCTTGTCTTCTCAATTATTTTCTTAAATTTGGAATTACTTTTTTCCAATTCTGAATTATTTTATACAAACTTCAATTATATTTTTATCTTTTTTATTCGTTTTCCTTAATTTTTCGATTTTTTTCTCAATTTAAAATTATTTTCTCAGAACTTAAATTATATTATTCAATTTTTTTAGATTTCAATAATATTTCTGAATTTAAAAATTTTCCATTATTTCAATTCTAAATTATTATTTTCAAGTTTCATTTACATTTTACAGTTTTTAAAAATAAATTCTTCATTTTTTAATTATTTCATCAATTTTTAATTATTTGCTTCAATTAATTACTTCTGGATTTTACAATTATTTTCTTCAGTTGTAAAGTATTAACTTTATTGGAAAATTGTTTTCCCTTATTTTCCTGTATTTTTTATTATTTTTTAAAAAAAAATGTTGTTAGATTCTTTAAGTAATGTAATTATATTCTGCTATTTTTATTGCACTACCTTTTTTAATTATTTTATACTCTACTCTGTTTTACTTTCGTGTTAATTTCTTCAAGTTAAAATAATGTTCGGGTCATGCTCGGGTCATGGCCGAGTGAGTTGACGTGCTTTTGATCTGCTCGTACTTTGATATCGTTTGTTAATAATTTTATGTGCATTGTGTTGCCTTTTACTTTTGGATTACCTGTGGGCTGTGCTTCTGATCAAGAAGAGAAGTGATTTTGTGCACGGACTCATTTATACCCCTGTGAAATTGGTTTTTTATTGTTGCTGTGTTTATACCGGCGTTACAATGGTTTTGTGTCCCGAGTGTTCGCTTGTAATTGCAAGAGTAGATGTTAACTCTATTGCTTGCTCGGAGTGCTTGACGTTGGTGCATCTTGCATGTGCTAATGTTAACATTACTAAGAAACAATTTGATCGAATGAAAAAAGGCCAAGATAAATATTTTTGTGTAAATTGTAGAGTGCACAAGAATAGAGACATCTCTGGGGCTGACGGTGTAACTAACTTATCAGAGACTGATTCAAATGCACCTCAAGATAACCCACATTTATCATCGGATCATATATCACCAGCAACCACTGAAGCCATACGGGTTGCAGTTGAGCAGGGGCTCGCAACTGTCCTTACGCAACATCAGAATAAACTGACCAATATGCTTAATGATTTTCAAAAAAAACAAGAGACATTTAACGAGGAGCTTAAGGTTTCGGTAGAGAAAATGAAAACTGATATTGCAGATAATTCGGAGAAAATTGCTTCTCTCGAACTTCTTCAAGAGACACAAGGTGAATCTATGCAGGAGGTTAAGAAGGAAAATATGTCTCTGAAAAAGAAGATTGACTTGCTTGAACAAAATTTAAACACTCAAGAGCAGTTGTCTCTCTCGACGTCGCTTGAGATTCATGGTATTCCTGTCAAACCCAATGAAGACTTGTCGGCCGTTTTCTGCGATATTGGAAAAGCTCTGGATATTACTCTCAATAGCCACGATATTTCTAATATCTATAGAATACACCGAGGCACTAATCATGGAAATGTTCAGTTTCCTCCAGTTATTATGGTTAAATTGTATAAACAAAATCTGAGAGATATTTTAATTGAACGTCGTAAGCAGAAAACGCACTTTTCCACATCGAACTTGAATTGGCCCGACACTGTGAACAACCCAATCTTTTTACGAGAACCATTGACGCCACTTAACCGTCGTATATATGCAGCTGCGCTGTTACTTAGGCGTAGTAACAAAATAAAGTATCTTTGGATTTCGGGTGGAAGAATTTTTTGTCGTCGGGAAGATGGTGCTTTGAGGCTGCTACTTACCAACATGCAAGACGTCGAGAAGCTTGAATAGCAATCATGGAAGCTTTTCTATTCATCTACCTCCAATGTTTATAACAGTTATGTTTGTTTTTTTTACTTTTACTTTTTAGTTTATTTTTGGTTTTTTTCTAAATATTATGATTTGTTTTGTTTTTATTATTTCTTGGATTTTATGAATAAGATGATTTACGTTACTATGATATCTTATTTTCATACATTAATTTTAAGTGCTGAATTGATACATTCTCTGAGTTTTGTTATTTTTTTAAACGAGTTTGATACATTTTTGCTTATCTCGCTTATCTTGCTTATATATTTTTCTTATCTTAACAAAGGGCGAATGTTATTGCGACATAGAATTGTTTTTGAAACCTTTACTTGCAAGTGATGTATTTCAGGAATTTCGCTCTGAAATCTTCATAATTTATTTGTTATATTTGCCAATATAATGTTTGTCTTAAAAGTCTGTCATGTTAATGCCCAATCTCTTTTAGCACATTTTACGGAGTTTAAAAATTTTTTTAATTCAAATTCTTACCATATTATTGCAGTATCTGAGACTTGGTTATATCCAAAATTTGCTTCCGAACTTTTGAAGCTCGATAATTACGTGCTCTTTCGTAATGACCGCGAGAATCGAAGGGGGGGAGGAGTTTGCCTTTATGTACATATGAGTTTTGAGACCATAATATTGACGTCTAGTAAGGCATGTAGCTATCCTGTTGCCGAGTTTTTATTTATCGAGGTAAAATTAAAGTTGGATAGACTCCTTTTGGGAGTTGTTTATAAGCCACCCAATTCATCTTTTGGAAACGATTTTGAATCTATGTTTTTTGATCTTGTTCCTAATTATGATAACATTATTATTACTGGGGATTTTAATACAAACCTTAATGTAATTAATAATCACACTAAATATCTCACGTCAATAGTCAACTCTGCAGGTTTATCTATAGTACCTCATAATTCCACGCATCACACTGCTACTTCGAGCACTAAAATTGATATGTTTTTTGTAGATAACCTTGATAAGATTTCTACCCTCTCGCAACATTCGGTCCCGTTTCTGTCAAATCATGATCTGATTAATATACAATATGAATTTCGCGATTATGAACATATAAACCTTTCTAGTAAAACTATTCGTAATTTAAACAAAATTAACGAAACGGAATTTTTACAATATTTATCTGAATGCAATTGGTCTGGCTTGTACGCAGAAACTGATATTGAGTGTAAGGTGGCCAAACTTAATGAATTTATCTGTGCAGCTTTTGACAGATTTGCGCCACCCTATGTCCCACAACAACAAAGAAAAACTGCACCTTGGATGACAGATGAAATTAAAACTCTTTTGAGGGAGCGTAATAGATTATACCGACTTTTTAAGAGAACTAAAAATTGTTATATTCATGTTCAATACCGGAAGTTTCGAAATATAGTACAAACTAAAATCAGAGATGCATCTCAAAAATTTAATTATCAATTTCTTAAAAAGGCTAATCTAACTAATAATATTTGGCAAGCTCTTAAAAAACTTAAAATCATTGCTTCTGGGAATGATTCCTTAGATAATAATTTTCCAATCACTGATTTCCTGAACACATTTTCTACATCTCCACAACTGCTTCCGTTTTTATCTTACCCACTTGACCCTTTTTTGCCTTTTGATGATACGAAATTCTTTTTCTCAGACGTTTCCTTTGAAATTTTGATGAAGACTATCTCTGAAATTAAAACGAATTCAATAGGTCCGGACGGAATCTCACTAAAAATGGTTCAATTAGCCCTTCCGGTTATTTTTCCTGCCCTTCTCCATATCTACAATTACTCTCTCCAAACGGGAATTTTTCCTTGTATCTGGAAAAATGCTATTGTAAGGCCTATTCCAAAAATATCAAAGCCTGTCTCTGTATCACAATTTAGACCTATTTCCATACTTTGTACTCTCTCCAAACCTATTGAACGTATTGTGCATAAGCAATTGACTGACTTTCTAATTGAAAATAATTTGAATGATCCTTGTCAATCGGGCTTTAGTAGGAAACATAGTACTACAACAGCATCCCTAAAATTCACTACGGATATTAAAATTGCTATGGATTCGAAGAATATTACACTGGCTGTTTGCTTTGATTTTTCTCGGGCATTTGATCTGGTCAACCATAAATTGCTTTTACTTAAAATGAGAGATTTTAGACTGTCTAATGCTGTTATTAATTGGTTTGAATCTTATTTGAATAATCGGAAATATAGAATAGCTAACAGTAAGGGTGATTTATCAGACTGGGAAAATACCGAATGTGGTGTTCCTCAGGGCTCTACGCTTGCCCCACTCCTTTTTAATTTATTCGTTACTGATCTCGGTGGTCAACTAAAATATTGTAAATATCATAAATTCGCTGACGACTTTAAACTCTATATTTCTGGATCTCTTGCTTTCTTAACAAATCTGATCACTAAGATGCAGTACGATGTTAATCTCGTTGTTGATTGGGCAAGGGAAAATGGTCTTATTCTTAACTCAGCAAAAACACAAGCGATAGTGTTTGGGTTGACGAATATACCATCGCTAGAAACTTTAAATAAGGGCACACTCATCCAGGTAGGAGGAGAAGATATAAAGTTTCAGGAGACTGTTAAAGATCTTGGACTATTGCTTGATAGAACGCTGTCATGGAGGGAGCACGTGGTTGAAATCTGTAGGAAAACGTATACCACATTACGTACACTATATAGAAATCGGGAATCCCTATCTACTACCACACGTATCTTATTAGTGAAAAGCCTAATCATTCCCTTTTTCGACTACGGATGTGTTGTATATGACGAAATTACTGATGAACTAAATGAAAGATTGGAAAAAGCACTTAACGCATGTATTCGATTTTCTTTCGGTATTTCTAAATATGAACACATCACGCCATTTAGACAAAGAGCTGGGTTTTTGAGGGTGGCTGGTAGAAGACAATATTTTATGGCAAATCTACTTTGTAATGTTCTTCGGAGCGAGGTTCCTGATTATCTGTTTAAATTTTTTGAATTCAAGCATTTTAATAGGACAACCACACGTGTACTTCGAGAGAATAATTCTGTCTTGAAAATTCCGCCCCATCGTACATGTAAATTTCAACGATCGTTCGCAATTAGAGGCGCAAGGTTATGGAATAAAATCCCTGAACAAATTAGGAATGCAAACTCGCTACTTATCTTTAAAAACCTTATGTTTAAATTTCTATCTAACTCAGAGAATTCAATATTCGAAATAACATATTGGTAACTTTTTTCATAAGAATGCCTGATTTTTTATTCATGTATGTGTATGCCTCTATAGGTGTACTTATGTAGATAAACGCAAGTTAACATAGTTTTTATTTCCTTTATTATGTAAAGGTTATTATGTATCTACGATGCTATAATTATTTGGGAAAAAGAAAGAAAAAAAAAAAAAAGGAAAAAGAAATACTTTGATTGAACGCCTTCAGCCAAAAATTTGGATTTTGTCATTAGTAGCACATTAGCATAACTTTTACCTGAACATGTAAACTAGGTCATGTATTTTTATATCTCTATATTATGTATATGTTTCTTTGAGGGCTCTTTAGCCCTAGAAACTTTAATAAATAAATAAATAAAATAAATAAATTTTTTTTTAAATTTATATTATTTTCGCGATCATTAACTGTTTTCTTAAAATATTAATTTTTTTATTTCAATCGAATTTTTCATATTTTTAGCAATTTCTTTACCATTTTTAATTATTTAAGTTGCAAAATTATTCTTGAAAAATTCAAAAGTTTGTCTGCCGGTTATTTTTCAATAAATATTTCTGATTATAGTTTACACCATACTTAAAATGGTACAGATAAAGAGACTTTTTAAATTTTTTATTTCCGATGAACCGTTGCAGGGGAAAATAATATAAATTAATTAATTGCAAATCTGACAGGTACCTATAGTCCTTTCCAAATACAATATATTTTCATTACATACCTGTGTTCAACTTTACAAACTTTGATTACTATCTCGTCAATTAATAGTTTTAGTACGAAAAAATATGTAACAGAGTAATGGATTTTCATAATAATCAATGTTAAACAGTTAAAAAATAAATCCATCATAATTTTTTCCCAAGAACATACAATTTTCAAAAATTTAACTGCAAAATTTTAGAAACTTTATCTAGTAATATACCAAGTTTTATCAAAATCTGTTTGATTATTCGATTTGCGGTAGAAGTTCCTTAAAATGGAAAATAAAATTTGAATTAGATTTAAAAGTAGGGAATTATGTTATAGGATGCTGTTAAAGTGTTGAAAAATATGCAATATTTATTTTATGTATTCGACTTACATTGACTAAAATTCTATCGACTATTGTTTGAATCGTCAATATTGTTTATTTGTATACTCCTTATGCAATTTTTGTAATTTAATATTCTGCCTTTCATTATTTTTTCTTGTAATCTAACTACAGCGAATTGTCGTTTCAATTGTTCTCGTATGTCACCATTTACAACGTTCTGTGTAACTTCGGTTTCTTTATCCTTAATTTTGATTATTAGATATATATATTTATAAAAGTAATAAATAAGTAAACGAACATTATTGTCCAAAAATATATTTTTGAATATATTCTTTTATTGTTTTCAAACGCGTTATTTTCGGAACAACGTTTTCCGAACTGGCGACTATGATTTCTCAACAGCGACTTGCTAGATATCGTTCAAATTTATAGGGCGTGTTCAATACAAGTGTGACTATGACCCGAAATAGAACAATTGAAGAAGGTCAAGTCAATTTTTTTTATACGACAAAACAGACATATAAGAATTATCTTTTTTTTTTTTTTTTTGCGAAGGATGTGAAAACCTGCGATCAGGTACCCTGTAGCCCGCACTACAGGGTTATGCGGGAGTGGCGATGTTCTGCCGACCCGCTAAAAACACACCCTTACTTGGGGACCTTAAAACCACTCCTGGCTAGCACTTTCCGCACGTATCGCCATCAGGAGTGGTCTTATATCCCCTACTCTATTGCCTTAGCGACTTTATCCCTAAACCTACGGGACCTACCTTTTTCGGCGACCATCCAGATCTTTGACCCTCATAACGTAATGTATGAAGGTCTCGATGGTCCGCCAATCCTCAACCGAACGAGTCATAAGGAGGATCATGTTCTCCGGTGTAACTCGATGGTTTACACCGGCAAACATGACTGCCTCTGCGCGTCCCAACGCGTACAACTGAAGAGTGTGTGTTCTGGGTCGTCCACTGGGAACTTGCAGTACACACACTCCGAGCTGTCTGCTTTCTTGAACCGCTCCAGATAGGAGCCAAAACACCCATGCCCACTGAGAGCTTGGGTCAAATAGTACGAAACTACTCCGTGCTTCCTATTTAACCATGTGGCGAGTGTTGGTATCAGCCGGTACGTCCATCGGCCTGTCTCCTCCCCGCTCCATCTTTCTTGCCATCTGTCGACGAGTCTGTTGTCGTCCGTATAACGGGTGGACATTCTATCTTTGAAAAGGAGGAAAGCTTCCTCCCTTTCTTGCGCTAAAAGATCTGCCGGCGGGACGCTGGCAAGGACAAAAGCAGCACAAGTCGGTACTGTCCGATAGGCCGAAATGATACGTTTCGTAACATTTCTTTGCGCGGACAGTACCCTTTTGCAGATAGTTTTACTTCTATCGTCTCGCAGGATAGGAGCCCACACTGGTACTGCGTAAAGCAGCTTTGAAAGGGCAACACTCGCCACTAGTCTTCTCTTTGGTTCAGAAGGCCCTCCAATGTTTGGCATTAGACAAGCTAATTTTGCCGCACATTATTCGGCCTTCTGACATGCTACTGCAATATGGTGTTTAAAGTTCAGGAACTTGTCCAGCTCCACACCAAGGTACTGAATATGTCTCCTCCAATAAGAATTATGTTTAAAAAAAAATTCAAACCCGCGTAAAACATTCAATTTTTAATATTTTAAAAATATCCTACTTCCGGCGATAGCCACAACATCGCAGATCGAAATGCTACTTCATTTTTTCTATTTCTCTTCGGACCATTAATCGGAATCATGGTCGACGATGGACAACGTTTTTATCACCAGAGGCCACTTCGCAGTGTTATACGTCGTAAACATTAGAGTATTTTGAATTGAAAAAATTTGTATTTGCAGTTAAAATGTCACTTAACAAAATGTCCGTCCCACGGGTGACCCCCTTAAGGGTTGAGAAAATTCTGTTACCGATAGTAAGATTAATTTTTTTAAAAATTTATTCTATTTGTCGGCAAAGATTGAAGAATGAGTAACATGAAAGGTTTTTTCTAATTAATGAAATGGATTCATCAATATCCTTCTACTTAAAGATGTTTTATATTATTTCCGTAAACGTGTCAATCTACATTCACGATTATTGCTTCTTCATACAGGAAGTACATTTATAAATGTGGTAATCGATTCTCAGTTCTGCAGGTCTTATCTGTTTATTGGAAATGGGTGCGACTTTTTTAAATCCTTAAACTTTTTCTAAATATCCGAGTATGTACTTCTCTGCAATATACTGTCCTGCGAGACAAGGTGCGCATATTTACGAATGATTTATAATATACTTGCTTCGTTTGCATAATATTGAGTTAATGCATTTAGAATTGATAACTTACTTTTGATATGAATTGATCTGGTAAATCTTGCCTGCACTGTTTGGGTAGAAGAAAAATAGTTTACCTCTATTAAAATTAAATTTTAATTTTTTATTTCAATATTGTGTACGCTGACCCTTCGACTCTTATCTTACCTTTATTAGTAATAAAATAATTTCAATTTTCTTTTCTTACAATAGTTATACTACTCTATCGCAACTTAAAGCATATATTGTGTCGATTACATTACCATCTTAGGTTCACTATAGTTGGGTATGAATTCCATATCTTGTTTGTTAAATACAAACAATAATGTATTTAATTCACTTTGAAGGAAAATTAATGTATTATTTTGCTTTTATCGGCTTCATGTATATGCAACATCATAATTTGCTTATAGCCTTCAATTGCCTTCATCTCACGGATATACCAAATTTTGACTTCGTTTACAGAAAAAACAACTTTAATCTTGCCTTCACTGGTTGGATATACCAAATTGTGACTTCGTTTACAGGAAAAACAACTTTAATCTTGCCTTCACTGGTTGGATATACCAAATTTTGACTTCGTTTCCAGGAAAAACAACTTTAATCTTGCCTTCACTGGTTGGATATACCAAATTTTGACTTTGTTTCCAAGAAAAACAACTTTAATCTTGCCTTCACTGGTTGGATGTACCAAATTTTGACTTCGTTTCCAGGAAAAACAACTTTAATCTTGCCTTCACTGGTTGGATATACCAAATTTTGACTTCGTTTCCAGGAAAAACAACTTTAATCTTGCCTTCACTGGTTGGATATACCAAATTTTGACTTCGTTTCCAGGAAAAACAACTTTAATCTTGCCTTCACTGGTTGGATATACCAAATTTTGACTTTGTTTCCAAGAAAAACAACTTTAATCTTGCCTTCACTGGTTGGATGTACCAAATTTTGACTTCGTTTCCAGGAAAAACAACTTTAATCTTGCCTTCACTGGTTGGATATACCAAATTTTGACTTCGTTTCCAGGAAAAACAACTTTAATCTTGCCTTCACTGGTTGGATATACCAAATTTTGACTTCATTTCCAGGAAAAACAATTTAATCTCACCTTAACTGGTTGAGGATACTAAATTTTGACTTCATTTACAGGAAAATTAATATTAACCTTCATTTGTTCATGATTTTATTTTACCTTCATTTCTCGGATGAACAATTTAAATCATTGTCCTCATTGGTTTGATATATCAAATTTTTACTTAATTTTCAGAAAAACCCATTTAAATCTTACCTGCAATTGGCTAGATATATAACATTTTGATTTGCTTATGAGTTTATTTTACCTTTATTTTTCGATTAAAAGATTTAAATTTTGTCTTCACAGTCTGAATATGAAATTCCTTTTGTAATCTTTATTAGCTCAAAAAACTTTTGCTGTCTTGCAAATGGAAATTTTAAAAATGTATATTCTGTTCGATTTTCCTGACATTACAAGTTTTTAAGATGTATTTATTTTTTATTTTTTAATCACCTATTATGACAAACATTAATATTTATTTTTTATTTTTTTATGGAGGCAAGGATGAAATGTTAAAGAAATGTCACAGCAGAGTAAGCATATGTGAAATCGACTTCCACTTGTGTTTACACGATGTTGATCTACAGAAGCAATAGAGAACATTTTAAATTAAGTGGAAGAAAACTTTGACCTTTGAAATAAGCTTCAAAAAATTTAAATATCTGATTAAGGGGTTAGTCGCAGTCAGAAGAGGGAAAAACGTGTGTTTTTTAGGAAATTTTTTCTCTGAGATATATGTACATTTTTTTCTAAAATTTTATAAATTGAAAAGTGTACACTTTTATTAAAATTTTCTCAAAATGTTTTTAAAAAAATATTAATAATTACAAAAAATATAGCCTTATTGCTGGAAGATGATTTTTAGAAACTGATTTACAATGACCACTCTTCTTCCTCAGGGAGTTGCATAAAATCAGAAGTAGAAGATTATTTCTTTACTTTATTAGTATTTACGCTGCTTAATCGTAGCTTATTAAAGAAAAATTATTTTTGACAAAATGGCGACCGGTCAAAGTCAAATTTTGATTTTCGACACAAAAATTACCCGTTTCCTGTCAAGAAAAGAAAATTTTTTGAATGAAAATAAAAAATCTACGATCAAGCAGTGCGTTTTGTTATATTAAAAAAGCCTGCACAATATACAGTAATTCGGTCAAGCTGTTTTTGAGTAATCGTGGTCACCGCTTTCAAAAACATGGTTTTGAGAAAAACACGTTAAAAGTTTCAAGTTTAGCTCACAAACCTATTGTGCGACTCGACAAATAACTTGCTTACTCTCTCAACTTTAATTGAATTGATTCCAAACTTTGGGAGGACATTTTCCAGATAATGTATTTTCATAAAATGGTAAGCAAAAAAATCGATTTTTTGAAAATTATGACTGCAACTAACCCCTTAATATGATGTTAATCATGTGCGTGTCAAACAGACGAAAATGAAATAAACAATGTTATCGTCGCATTCTCTCAAATCATACATTTAGTTATTACAATTTTTGAACCAATCAAGATGTTCAAGTCAATTCGAGACAAAATTACAATGTTTTTATTAATTGTCAATTCTGACACAATGCTTATACTTCTGTGGTCTCTCTATTTAATAAGATGATCCAGAGTTGATTATAGCGCAAGATATAGCTTCTAATCAACTAAGACCGTAGTATATCCTACAAGTGGTGCCTCTGTTTCTGCAAAAAACTACGGATCTAGAGGAAAAAACCTCAAAGAAAAATGAATAGACCTTTTCATTTAACTTTTGTGTCTTCTTCTAATGCATGTGCTATTGCATTAGGTGGAAAAAGAAAGAAGAAGAAAAATGAAAAGGTCTATATAATAGTTACATGCATCGAACATGAACAATATTACTCTTTTAAAAAAGAGTAAAATTATATGCATTACGTGAATATTCTGCTTCTACGTCGGCAAAAAGATGGAATAAGTCAACATTAAAAAAAATCAAAAAATTTCAATTGGTCAATTATTTGCAAATTGTGATTTGATATATGAACTATAGAACAATTAAAAAAAATTTGTGGGACAATTGATTTATCTCGAAGCTACCATTCTATGATATACATTTTTATGGTATTTACACAGTATGTTCATCAATAATTGTTAATTACCTGAAGCTTTTGCCGCTCGTGCCCTCAATGCCATACTTTCCACGCAAATGGGACAAAAATGTTGTTCGCACCACGGGCGCAAGGTAATTGTAGCTCGGGCTAGATTAGGAAAACCTCAGAGATTTTTTAGGGACCTCGGCTTCACCTCAGGCTTTTTTCGGGTCCCCTCGGTTTCTCTAATCTTGCCCTTGCTGCAATCAGCTGTTTTGCGCCGTTGATACTAAAATAAATATTTTCGCAACTAACTTTATGTTGAGTCTGTTTCATTTCATCTTGGTTCCTCACGAATAAAACAATGCTTCATCAAATTTACAAGCTTGTTAAATGGTTAAAATTAACTTTCCTGTATCCAGCAATATCTAGCAATCACAGAAAAAACAAGGTCTAATGTTTTGGAGGCTAAAAATTATTTATACGGTCTAACAGCCAAAAAGGCTGGCTAATGTCAGAAGCGTTGAGCTATTGTTTGAAAACACGAGCTAAAGTCCGAAAAAGTGAGCTAATCGCGATTTTCATGTATTGTTCATTTGTTCAGAACAGATGTCAACCTAAAAATGCTGTCCAATGTGATCTTTTAACATGTTTTTTAGGAAAGCCAGCTAATTTTTTGGGAAAAGCATGCAGTGAATGTAAACTGCAGAAAAATAGGATTCTGAAAATAAATTTTTTTTGGAGGAAGCATAATTTTTGGGGTCCGTCATTGATGACTTAGGTCATCAACAACACAAATCAACAAATGTGAAAAAATTTTCATCAGAAGGAACAAATAAGGATTAAGTGAAAAAGAAGACAGTAATTAAATATTATTTGTATTTTGCGCTGCTATCTTTTTCTGACATAGTGCCCGGTTTCCCTGCACGACGGAAAAGGGATGACGATGATGAACCTGTAGGTTGTTTGTCAACACTTTATTCTTTCCACCTAAAATACTGAACCTTAATAATTATTCTCCTGAAAAACAGCCGAAAAGAAAACTGAAATAGGAAACATTTTATTTTAAAACTGATTTGTTTTCAAATAAAATCCTATATTTCTTCCGTCGAGACATTAGTTGCTGACACCTGAAAAAAACACTCAGAAAAAGACAGCAGAACACTATTAAATAGAAGACACTCTCACGAATTATAAAATTTGTCTTCTATTTTTCATTTGGCTTTCCTTTATGTGAAAGAAACACCAACAGTTAATTGCAGTTAATAACAATTTTGACATCTGTTGTTGACATAAACATGTCAGCAAGGTTGTGCAGTGATGCGTCACCAGGGTTGCACAGCTACGCGTGGCTCAAACTATTTTACATTTGTTACGTACAAAATGCAATATGTGCAGGGTTCGGAACGTAGACTACTTTAGGTAATAAACGTGGTTTTTTAAACGTCATTTATCTAGTAATTTACTCTCATTTATCTAAAAATAAAAAGTGACTCGTAAATTTCTGATCTCTGAATATATGTAAAACATGTATGTTTAATAAATTATAATGAAACGACAAAACTTGGAAAAGGACAACTAATACCTTGAAAATCTTCTACATTTGAACATAAAATATCAGAATAAAAACATCTTTAAGGTTAATATTTTTACTTTACAGCAGCTTTGTGCATGTAAAGTACATGATGCGTTCTACATATGTGCATTATTAGGTTATTTAAGTTGGAAGGTGAAAATTCAAGATGGATGCTCGCTGGTGCCCAAGCAATGCGTGATAGTAGAATATATTTTTAAAACAGTGTTTATTAACAAAATATTTTCCATTCAGCAGAAGCTATTTTTTAAAATAATAAAAATTGGCATACAAATTTCATTGAACTTTATTATTTTAAAAAGTAGCTGTTACGCCGATTTCAGACAGCACCAAACTCTGCATCTTGTTAAGAGCAGTTTTTGAAAAAGCACGTTAAAAGGATCTAAACATATAGGTAAGACAAGGATGGAACAACAACAAACATTTCGCTGCCATTGTCTCTCTCAAGATTTTGCGTTTTGACGCAACAACCAGTGTTGGACAAGTAAAATATTTCAAGTAAATTATATAGTTTTCTACCGTAATTTTACCTCAGAGTAAAATCCCATGTGAGCAGAAAGCGCAAAACCGAAAGCAGAAAATCATGAGAGTGAGAGAGACAGTGATATCTATCAACCTCTCTCACTCTCATGATTTCTGCTTTCAGTTTTGCACTTTCTGCTCAAATGAGATTTTATCCTCAAAAGTTTTCTACACAATGTGATTTAGGATGAAGTCTCATACGAAGGACCAGGGCATCAGAGGATTAGAATAGACTAATCAGATAATTGTTCACATTGGAAAGTATTTTCTGATTGGTCAACTCTAATCCCCTCATGTTCTAATCCTTCGTGACTCACTTCACCCTTAGACGTAAACAGAACCTATAACCAGCAATTTTTTAATTCAGGCTTTTACATAAAGATGGTCTTTTACAGTTTTGACAGTCGGCTACGCCAAAAGTCATTTAAGAAAAAGAAGAAGAAGATAAAGAGGTTTTGAAACTTTTCTTTAATAGCTTACAGTACGCTTCCATTTAATTGGATTAAATTGATTATTATTAAATTTTATTATTATTAAATGGATTATTAAATGGATTATTATTTATTAAATTTAATAAAGAGTGGGAAGGGTCAATTAAAATGTTTCATCCGGTCACGACGAGGTCAATTACATGGAAGCGTACTGTACTACATTTTGACACAATTAACTTACAATTATTTACAGAAAGAGCACTAAAATATATCTTCATATTTGTTTGAGGTTATGAGAGTCTGTTTATGCCATTTTAGCAGGCAGTCATTTACCTGGGTATTTTACCAGTTTTTTTACGTAAATTACCCGATTGAGGTACTTTACCTGTCATTTACTCAAAATTGCTGAAAAGTCCATCACTAGTCACAACCTTCCATGCAGGGATGTAAAGTTACGCGTAACTTGGAATTTTTTACGTAAATTACGTAAAAAATGTAATTTACGTAAAAAACATGTAAAAAAATATGTCGAACAACTGGTTCTTAACTTTTATTGCTGTTCATAGTCCTATTTCCTTTTTTTTATTACAAAGGAGAGTTTTTACCACTAAAAGTTCATTGGTCTTTCGTTTCTTGGTATTTTTAGAATAGTTTTCACAAACCGGAAATTATGAAATAAGGTTCATTTGTTTACTTAAATACACATTGCCACCATCTTGAAAACGTAAATTACGTTTTGTAAAGAATTAAGCATGTAAATTACCTATGTAATTTACATGTAAAAAACTATGTATTTTACGTTAGGTAAATTACCTTTACATCCCTGCTTCCATGTGAGCAGATACGGGGTTAAGCCCAAAGCACAATAAATAGGATAACGGGAGCAGGGTATGAGATAATAAAAGAAAGAGACTGTTTCTGTCCTTTTCTGTCTCATGCTCTGGTCCCGTATCCGTATTCTACCTGCTTAGGCCTTTAGGCCGGACTCCCAAGATAGCGTTTCAATGTGCGGTTACACCTCGCTTTGGCAGCCAGTTGTCAAGGGCAACCCTGTAACAGTAAGAAAAGCCTAACGCACAATGAATCGTAATCGCTAATCCTTAATCGTAAGAATGAGAGGAAGTAGGACAGACATATATCTCTGTCCTGCTTCATCTCATTCTTACGATTAAGGATTAGCGATTACGATTCAATGTGCGTTAGGCCAAAGACAGAAGATTCGCTGACTTTCTTACTTTTACACGGTTGCCATTGGCAACTGTCTGCTAAAGCGAGGTATAAACTTACTTTTAACATCCGTTTTGTAACTAGACTGTGTGCAAAAGCACAGTCGCGGTGATTGAGGGCGCAAATACATGTCTGCGTCGAACGCTGCGTTCTTGCGTTGTATGGTGAGGGAGAGAAAGACAGAAATATAGTCACATCTTTGTCACTCTCACCATTCAACGCAAGAACGCAGCGTTCAACGCAGACATGTAATTGCGCCCTGATGCCTTTACATTTTTCCACTAGATTTTTTATGAAAACACATGATGAAATCTAGTGGAAAATGTTAAGGCATAATGTCTTCGACTGTGTATCTGCATCTCTTTTAGGGTAAAATCCCATGTGAGCAGAAAGCGTAAAACCGAAAGCAGAAATCATAAGAGTGAGAGAGGTAGGTAGATAACACTGTCTCTCTCACTCTCATCATTTTCTACTTTTGGTTTTGCGCTTTCGCTCAAATGGTATTTTGCCTTTACTCTTATGGTCTAGTTACAAGATGCACGTTAAAACGCCGTCGTTTAAGTTTACCCTTAAGCTGCAATCACGAAACTCCGTTTTGCGTAGCTTTATAACCACATAGAAAAGGGCATACATATGTGATGCTCCGCGAGAGAAGTGACCTATCGCAAAAAAAATCAATTTTCATTTTTTTATTCTAAAATTTAATTTTTGAGTTGTTCTTTTGTTTCCATGTTTTAAAAAAAATTTCATTTATTACACTTTTTGTTATAGTGCTTCAAACCTAGGAGTGCTAAGTGTATCGCATTTTTTGGATTGTTTTTTAACATTTGGTCTCATAAAAATGGCTTTTATTGATTTCATTTTTTTATGGTAATTGGTAGTTTTTAACTTGCTTTTTGAGTTTCAAAAATCAAAATTTAGTTCCTGCATTTAGTTTTTTTGTTATGAAGTTTCAAATATAGGCATGTTAAGCTTCTCCATTTTTCTTTCTCCTCTTTGCCCGTCCGTCCTTTAAAGTTTACTTTCTCGGCGATAGGTCCCTTCTCTCGCGGAGAGTCACATATACTTTGTTCTCTTCTATCTCACTACAACGCAATGGAAAACAAAGATATGGGGCTGTGGCCTTGTACATAAATATTTAGAAATTAAGAGAAATTGAGGGTTATCTACGTATAAGTGTAATATAAAAATTACAAAGTAAAGTGTATTAAAAAAAAACCAACTTATGCTTCTTTACCCAAACATGGCTTCGTCTACAAATTCCGTAACAGGTTTGTTACACATTTTTTACCCCCTCTCTTCCTCTTGTCACAGGAAGTAACATTAGAATAGCCCCCTCCCCTTCTCTATATTACGTAACAATTCGTAAACACCTCATAATGATGTTTTTGAAAAATTTATCACTGTTAAGGTAATTGATTTTACATAATTAAAGTGACTTAACTAATTATATTAATTTTCTCATAGTTTGTAACATCTTTATATCTGATACATTTAAATTTAATCTAACGGTCTAATATATTCATTTTTGGAAATAAACTTTGCAATTTATTTTCAAAAAATGAATTACTATCAATGTATTGAATTTTTAATATAATAACAAGTTCTGTTTTGGTGGAATTTCTCTACTTTTCAATGTTTGTTTCAATACTGTTTAATTTTTGGAAATTATTAAGTACTTTGTACTTTCTTATGTATACATTGATAGTCTAAATGTTAGATGACAAAATGTGAAACCATCTCACTCCCTTATGACATTTCTGTCCCCCCCCCTCTCTCTCTCTCTCTCTCTCTAATTCAATTAATGATTTCGTGATGAGTGACTCAAAATTTCATTTAAACCTTACTCGAGTTTTTCTACGTATGTATGTTTACTGGTATATTGCATCAAGTAACATATGTATTACCCTTTACGTTCAAATCACGTAGAAGCTTCAAACGTAAAACGTTTTCTGCTTTTGATGAGAGTGACAGCGCTAGTGATAACTTCCTATCTCTCTATCCTATCTCTCTTATCTCAGAAAACGTTTGACGTTTGACGCATTCATCTGATTTCTCCCTTAAACAATGTAGTTTTTCCGATAGGTAATTTACCTTAAAAGCCCGAAGTTACGCGTAACTTTAGATCCATGTGATCAACGGAAAGCAAACACGTCTGTTTCAACGCGTGAAGAAAAGGGCACGTACAATATGTCAGGTGAATTACATAGGTGTTTTACGTATATTATTTATGTAATTTATCTCATAAGGGTGAAATCAGATGAAACTTGTATGTCATTTGTTTTACATTTAATCACGTGACAGCGCGCGGAACTTTAAAATCTATACACACCCATGCTCATAAATGATGTTCTTCCTGTTTATTTTTTGAACAATATACAAACAATAAACCGGAAGGACAGCATTTCTGAGCATGAGTGTATGTGACGCGCTCCGAAGAAAGGTACATAAGAAGCGAAAAATCGATTTTTGGATTATGATTGATTTAACGTCATTAAAGGTTCCTTTTTCATTATCAAAAGTCAGAAAATGTTTCTATTCAATATTTTTCAAATTATGGTAATTAAAACATCAGCTGTTTGTACAGACTACCATGCGCCCTTCTTTTTTCTTTTCGCTCTCCTGACAAATTCCTATTTTGCTTTTTATGAACCTTTCTTCGGAGCGCGTCACAATATGTACTATATAAAATATAAATTTACACACATACATTATACACTTGGCCTGTACAGTCGGGGACATTGATGCCTTCCCTTTTTTCCACTATAGATTTTTTATGGAAACACATGAACAAATGTAGTGGAAAATGGGAAGGCATCAATGTCCCAGACTGTATATTACACATTTTTCTACGGTGCCTACGTATGTTACGTTGAAAAATATTTAAACGCAGAAAAACTAGAGTGACGCGTCGCTGCAGAACCCTGTGAAACACTGAAGTCTATAAAAAAACGTTTATGTTTAGAAACTTTAACTCTTCATAATTAGGCATTATTCCTTGTGACGTCAGAGGTTGATGACGTTTTCAATTTTCCACATATTAGCGCTAATTTTTTAACATGATGACGACTGTCTTCTTAGAAATTGTTTTACTTGTATATTTTGATGTACAAAATAGGTACTCTAATTTTTCTTATACAATGTTTGCTTCAATTTATTTGATTTAATTAAAAAGAAGACACGATTACTTTTAAATCAATGTTTTCAAATGTATGTTATTACTGAATTTAATATAAATTTTAATAACTGCAAATACTTTTTACAAATTTATGTTTTCAACAGGATTCTACACGCAAAAAATTTATTTATTAAAATATATTCAAAAGTCGATGAAAATCAGAACATAGAGACATTTTCATAAAGCTTGAAATATTATTGCATATTTATTCATAAGCACAATAGAAAGAATCGTCAAGCAGTCGATTGAACTTAAATTCTGGTGTAGTAAAACAGAGTGAGAAATAATTGATTAGTAAGTACACTGTAAAAAATTAAAAATTTATTACAGACATAATTGGTAAAAGGGTTAAAATTTTCTGTAATTTTACTACCTTAATTGCAGCGAAAGTGCAAATTTGAGGTAATGCTAGCGGGGATTTACGAACAAAAATTGTAATTTTACAGTTTTTGTTCGCACACTCATTGCGTTCAGCGTCGCAAGAGTACATGGCGCTGCGATCGCGCATTTCAGACATGCCAATCTTCTACATTGAATGTTGGTAATAAATGGTTACTGCATTCATTGTGTCTATTTTACTAGAAACTGTAAAAATACAAAAGTTTGTGAGATTGCTTTTTCGAACGTAGTTTTACAATTTAAAAGTGAAATACCAAAGTTTAATTGTGGAAATTATGTTTTAAATTGCATTTTCACAGATTTGTATTTAATAATTACCAATCGTTTGTATAATTTCAATATTAAATGTATTGAAAGTAGCAGACGAAATTTTACTTTGTTTTAGCGCCAACGCGTAGTCAGTCAGGCACGATATATTCGTGGGAGATGTAAATTATATTTTATCTCTAATATAATAATAGTTGGCGACATATAGTTTATTCTCGCGAAAAATATTAACTTTGTTGGAAATGGCCCTAAACTTCATGGAAGAGTAACATGAATTTTCAATATTTCTAAATACATGTGTGGGTTGGCCGAGAGGCTTAATGGCACGGATTAAATTTACGTATATAGGTTAAACATAAGGGTTTCGATCCCCTATCCTCCCAAGATTTTTTCAATAAGTTGAATAATTACAGTTTTTTGTGAAATTACAATTTTATGTTGTAAATACACAGAAAAATGAAGTTCTACCAATTTCTGTAATTTTACAGATTTTGTCTGATATTCTACATAACCTATTCGGAAATAAGCTATTTTCACGTTATATCGCTACCTTCACAGTTGGTAATATTCGGTCCTACATTCAAGGTAGTAAATTTACAGGTTTTTTTTTTACAGTGTAACCAAAGGTTGTTTACGAAATGTTCGAAATAGTTCCAAACGTTGATCTCTACCACTTAAAATTTATTCAACAGTCGAGGAATCGAAGAAACGCAACGCCTATTACACTATCGTTAAGTGTCACTCATTTAAATCCAAAGACTCTTGCGTATTCTTGAATGGCCGAGGGGTATAAGGGGGGAAATAGGTGTAATTTTTTCAAAAATTCTATTTTCTTTTTTTTTCATAAATCGCTTGTAAAACTATTGAAAAATGTACTCTGAAAATTTCAAACGAAAATTTCGATCCGTTTAAAAGTTATAAACAATTAAGTGAGTGTCCCTCGATTTTGGGGCCGAGCGCGCTGGAGCGAAAAATACATTTTGACCAAATTGCAAGTAATGAATGTTTTTAAGGTAATTTTTTTTTCATGAAAACTAACATCAGATTCGTATTCAGCGATCCCAAAAACCCCCGAGTAACAAGTTTTAAGCGAATTTAAGCATTTTTAAAAAAGTTGTCAGCCATATTAACATTTTCTGACACTTTTTTTCAAACGCGTTTTTCTCGAAACGACTTTTTTCGAATTTGTGTACACTCTAGTTCAAAAAGTTTTTAATCAATCAATCTGAAATTTGGCATGTGGTTTCGTTATATAAATACGCATTAGGTGAACCTCAAATCCGGAATAAAATCTTTGTTTAATCATGGTTTTTATTATAAAAAATAGTGTAAAAAAGTGGTAAAAAAGCATGTTTTTTGTTCAAAGTCTTAAAAAAATTAGTAATTTACTTATTTTTTTACCGGATTGAGGTTTACCTAATAGGTACACATATAATAAAAGTATATTCTTGGTATATTTAATTTCAGATAAAAATTGTGATGTCCAGGATGAACACAATTTACTAAGAGGATTGCGCGACCTACTATATGCGGCTGCTGTTATTATTATTATTATTATTGGTGAAACCGGTTAATTATTATCAGAAAACACTCTTAAATATATGTATAAATTAATCTTTTAATATCAATAAATTATATAAATTCCTTATGTGTTAAAAAAAATTCACAAAAATCACTGAAAAAACGGCGTTCTACACCTATTTCCCCCCTAAGCCGCCGTCTCAAGTATCGTCGTGCGTTAGAACCCGCGTTCGAAACCCGGTTGCGAGATTTTTCGTTAATAAATTAAAATTTGCGTTTATATTAGGATAACATAGGAATTCTGTAAATCTGTTTCTACATAATGTGTAAAAGTGATGAGGTGGGGAGGAAATGGTATGTGTGCGATCTAGAAAAGACGAAAAGTTCGTTAAAAAGTTGTTTGAATTTATTTTTAAAACGTCAATCTCAAATTTTCACCGACGTGTTGCACGTTTTAATCGACTGCCTTTAAGTTTTAATCGACTGTCTTTAAGTTCTAGTCGACAAGTTTAAGTTTTATACAAATGTCTCTATGTCCTGGGTTTCATCGACTATTTGAATAAAATTTAATAAATTAATTCTTTCCGTGCAATTAAGTTTTAATAAGTAGATGAAATTAGTATTATTTTTTTGTAAGGAATGTTTCTAGTATAATAAACATACAATAATTAAAATGAATCAAATTATTTTTTTTTTAGATAAATGTCTTTATACAATATAAGTAATGAGAATTAAATAGACCTCCCGTGTAGAAAAGTTGGGTGGGCGCCAGTTGGGCCCCATATGGGTTTTCCAAATTTAAGGTGGGCCCCAGTTGGGTCTTCCCACTGGGAAATTAGTTGGCTTGTAATGCTCAACCCGGTTAGTGCCAATTCACTAAAAAAGATCGTAAGAATGTAAGATCGTTAAAAAATATTCATTACAATTTTTAACAATATTTTCCACCAAGATTTTCTTTAAAAAAATAAAAAATTAAAAAAAAAATATAAAAAAAAATATAAAAATAAAAAAAAAAATAAAATAAAAAAATAAAAAAATAAAGATATAAAAATTAGTTAATAACATTTGTTGCATGTATTTTTTAATTTATTTAAACAAATCAATATTGTTTATTTGAAACTTTTCATCTAATAGAGCTAGAAAATTGTAACTTTTTTCTAATTTTGCAACTATATAAGTTAAGTAAAGCCTAATATTAGAAAAAAAACTAAAATATAAAATTATTAAAATTGTTTAAACAAATTAATATTGTTTATTTGCAACTTTTCATCTAATTAAGCTAGAGAGCTGAAACTTTCTCTTAATTTTGCAATTTTTCAAGCTTATGAAAGCTTAATATTAATAAAAAACAAAACTCCACAATTATAAAAATTGTTTAAACAAATTAATATTGTTTATTTGTAATTTTTTATCTAATTGAGCTAGAGAGTTGAAACTTTATCTTCATTTGGCAACTTTTCAAACCTATAAAAGCTTAATATTAATAATAAACGAAAATTCACAATAACAAATATTGTTTAAACAAATTAATATTGTTTATTTGCAACTTTTTATTTTATTGAGCTTTAGATTTAAAATTTTCTTTTAATTTTGCAACTTTTTAAACCTATGAAAGCTTAATATTAATAATAAACAAAAATTCACAATTTTAAAAATTGTTTAAACAAATCAATATTGTTTATTTGCAACTTATCATCTAATACAGCTAGAGTGTTGTAACTTTTTCTTAACTTTGCAACTTTTAAAACCTATAAAAGCCCAATACTAATAATAAACGAAAATCCACAATCACAAATATTGTTTAAACAAATCAATATTGTTTATTTGCAACTTTTTATCTTATTGAGCTTTAGATTTAAAATTTTCTTTTAATTTTGCAACTTTTTAAGAATACCAAAGCAGAATATTAATAATAAACGAAAATCCACAATTATAAAAGTTGGTTAAACAAACTAATGTTGTTTATTTGCAATCATTCATCGAATTGAGCTAGAGAGTTTAACTTTTTCTTAATTTTGCAAATTTTAAGCCAATAAACACCCAAAACTTATAGTAAACGAAGATCCATAATTATGAAACTCTTTAAAATAAATTAATATTTTTTATTCGAAACTTAAATACAGTTTGGGTACTGTATTACAGTATTGATATTAACAATATTAATTTGTTTAAACAATTTTTATAATTGTTGATTTTACTTTACAATTAATATTGGGTTTTACTAAGATTGAAAAATTGCAAAATTAATAAAAAGTTACAACCCTATAACTCAATTAGATGAAAAATTCCAAATAAACAATATTAATTTGTTTAAACAATTTATATATTTTTGTATTTTAGTTTTTTTCTAATATTAGGATTTACTTAACTTAAATAGATGCAATATTAGAAAAAAGTTACAACTCTCTAGCTCTATTAAAAGAAAATTTTCAGATAAACAATATTAATTTGTTTAAAGGTTTAAACAAATTAAAAAATACATGCACCAATTGTTAGTAACTAATTTTTATGTAATTAAAGGAATTTTTGGTGGAAAATGTTGTAAAAAGTCGTAATGAAAATTTTTTAACGATCTTACACTTTTTTTTCGTTTATGAAGTTTTATTATGGCCCTTTAAAAAATAGTTAATAATCAAAAATTTGTTAAATAAATTATTGGATCTTATTCTTTAAACTTTCCTGAGGAGAAACAGCTTTATCCGATCGAAAAATGTTAATTTTCATGGATTTTATATCAATTCTATGAAAAAGTTTTTTCCCCGTGCATTTTGCATGGTAAACTTTGAGCCCTTTGACCGAATTTCATGAATTTTTAAATTGAAATGAAGGGAAATTGCAACATATAAAGCCAAATTGACGATAAGTTTAGTATTGAAACTATTATTTAGTAACAATTTACGTATTTGATAAAAACTGGGAAGCCCAGGTTGGCCCCAACTGGCGCCCACGTACAAACTGGGAATTACTGGGAACTTTTCTACACGGGCTTCTCAACTTTAATATTTTTGTTTTCAAATAATTTGAAATTCCTGTCCATCATACTTTGTACTTACATGTTAATAACATGATGAATTTCTTAATCTGATCGACTGTCTTGGCGAACTGATCATACGCATTAATCACTAGAGGTGTCAAATATTGATAAAAAAAATATCGACGACTATCGATGGTATCGATAGTTTACTCTCTCCGCTAGTCCATGGCGGAAAATTTAAAAATTTAAACTACAAGGTTCAAAAAAGTTATTGAAGAATAAGTACAATTTTAAAAATAAGACCATAAATTTAATGAATTATGACTTTTTTTAATACTCGTCATTTGATAGAATAAATAAGGATAAACAATAAAGATAAAGCTTAATTAAATTGTTGTAATTTGTAAACATTATTTTAATCATTCCACAATTTTGTTCCTTTAAGTGCTTTACTAAGCTCTGTTTTTCTTAATGCCTTTGGGTTTGTTTCGGCAGCTTCTCTCAAGACCACTATAGATAAAAATTCGAATTGCAGCTGGGTGTCCTCCGGGAAGGCAATATTGAAAATCCAATAAACTGCCAAGAGCAGTATGATGGCATCAAAACATTTTGCACAGAATACCGCATGACTATCTGCATAGCATTGTAAAGTCAAATCATCGAAGGACGTTTGGGAAGAACCGATTAGTCTTGGTCCATCACCGGGACTAGGGATCATGCTTGTTAGTGGAGTTTCATTCTGTAAAGCATAAATCAAATATTATTTATCACTTTCTAGATTAGTAGAAAAACCAAACGCTAGCAAAGTTTATTGTGATTGATCGCGTTTGTTTCAAATGCCAAATTGAGTTTGGCACTGTCAACTTTAACATTAATAATTTATTACGTAAATTATTTTAATTATTTAATTTTTATTCATAAAAAAATATTAGACTTTCAAAGATTAATTAATGCAGTTTGATTAAGGAATAATTTATGATTAGTAAAAATTAATTTAAAATTATATATATTAATATTAATAGGGATTATTTAGTTATTTTATGTTTTCATAATTATTGTTAAAATAATTTTGTATTATAATCGTACATCTTTACGTAAAACAGTTTAATGGTATAAATCATAATAACAAAAAAAAATATTAATGGTTTAGTAAAAATATTACTTTTGCTTACTCCTGTTATTATTAATTTAATATGATATTTTGGATCAATATTAGGAATTTTCTCAATGATTTAAATTATTATTACACGGAAAAAAAGTACTTCAATGTTTCCTTGACTTAGTACTTGAGTTTTGGATAGGGCCAAAAGTCCATTGACGAATAAATACTCATGCACTAAAATTTAAAAGAAAGTCTATAAAATTTTCGTTGACTGTCAAATTTTTAAATTTGTGCACAAAAAAATTAATTTTTCTGATTTATACTAATCACAATACTATTTATTTAACAGAGTCGTACCCACCATAATTTAATACACTATCCTATACTATTAACACAATTTGAAAATTAATTTTTTATTTCAAAGCTTTGAAACTATGTACCTACACCTACACGAACGCGAAACCGAACACTTTAACCCCTCGGCCACCTCGCACTTGAAATCAATTTTGGTTTTCGTTTATATGAATTATCGATCAAAATTAAAGAAACATATAAAAATTCCTTTCCCGCACCATTTTAAGATTAATGTTTTTATAAAAAAACAAATTCAATGCACTTCTTTTATGACATAGAGCGGCATTTTTCTCTGGAAGCACCTCGAGTCACCTCGAGCTGCAGACAGCTAATAATGCGCAGATGCTCACTGCGCATATCCGTCTTAAACGCACTCTAGCAAAGTCAACGAATTTTTCGAGTACTCGTGCAATAGCAGTTCTAATATATCAATCCTTGACTGAACTTTAATAAATCTTACAATTGAACCCACCGCGATCAAAATGGCTTGTGAACGAGTGCGCAGGTCCCCTGGCTCAGCCGTAGACTCGGGAGATTCACGATTCATCCCCAACTTATTCCCGTGTACCTGCTTGGTGAGGAAAACTCATTCCGGAACTTCTCCCACTCTTGAGCCCTGTCTACCCCTCCGTCCAAATACCCCGTTTGACTTTACTACTGCCAAACACCCCTTCCTCTCTATGTACAGTCAAATTCTGCTGGAGTCATGGAATGTGACGGTACATAAAAAATGTGGAGTATGTTTTTATCAGTGATTATTACTATAAGTGATTTTCTATTAGAACTATAGTTGCTGCTAAACCTAAGCTAAATAGAGTAACTATTCGTACAGAAAATTACCACAGTATTTCTTTTTGTAAAAATCACTCTTATCCCAGTATCTTTTTGCCTAAGGGATTTATTCATAACGAAGAAATTTATCTAAGGGTTTTTAAAATCGATTAAAAAGAACTCAAGTTATATGCTGTCCGCCAGTTTAAAAATCCTGGTTTGAGAAAAAAGCGTTTGAAGTTGTGTGTGTAATGAACCGATGTGCATATGTATAACTTTTTTATTTTTTCAAATTTTAATCTGCAATTTAAGAATTATATTCTTGAAGTAATGTAGACCACAAAAATGAAATAAAAAAGTATATTTTTTTATTAAAGCAAACTGTCATTCGATTCATGAACATAACCTCCAATTTTTTAATAACACTGTAGTTTACATTTAATTTTTTGTTGTAAAACGTAAATTTCATATTGAAAATTTATTTACATAATCAAAAGGTAAAGTTCAATACTATCTGAATAAAATTTACTCCTTAACTCAACATAATTATATTTTACTTCTGTCAAGCAGGTGATATACAAAACAACACAAATCCCTGTGTTAAAAATTATCACAAATTTTGATTGGACCGTTTGGAACATATGACTTATGTTAAATTTAACATATAATTTTTAACTGTGTAGCTGCAATTATTACAGTAGAAGAAGGCGTGACGAAGGGGTAGGCAGGGCTCAAGAGTGGGAGAAGGCCCGGAATGAGTTTTCCTCGCCGAGCAGGTGCACGGGAATAAGTTAGGGATGAAAAGTGAACTGTCCCCTCCCCCAGAGGTCACAAACTTGGATTTAAGCTCAGCAAACATCCCCCTATCGAATCCAAAATTTGGTCGATTCGACATTTCCGCGACTGGTCATTTCCACGACTGGTCATTTGATCGACTCGACATTTGAACAACTCGACATTTCCGCGACTGGTCATTTGCTCGACTCGACATTTGAACGAATGGACATTTGATCGACTCGACATTTCCGCGACTGGTCATTTGCTCGACTCGACATTTGAACGAATGGACATTTGATCGACTCGACATTTCCGCGACTGGTCATTTGCTCGACTCGACATTTGAACGAATGGACATTTGGTCGACTCGACATTTCCGCGACTGGTCATTTGCTCGACTTGACATTTGAACGAATTGACATTTGATCGAATGGACATTTCCGCGACTGGTCATTCGATTGACTCGACATTTCCGCGATTGGTCATTTGATCGACTATAATCAAAATGATTATAGTAAAGTAAATATAAAATAATATTAATTTAAAACAATGATTTTTGATTTTAGCCGCTTTTCCGGCGAACGGTTCAAATAAATTTAAAGGTATTTATATAGGGGGGGGGGGGGGGGTCGATTGTGATGAAATGAACTTAGAAACAGGTTTTCAAGTCAAGCTTCTCAATGGCTAATTTTTGAAAATTAGAACTGAGAAAGCGCTGAAAAACCACTGTGATTTCAGTGGCTTTATCTCGTTCGTTTTCCAGTGCTTTTCTTGCGACAGGGATAACTTTAATATAAAACAATTACATAATATTTATTAACTTACACTTAAAATTCCTGCCGTTAGCGACGATTTAATATAATTTTCCTGGCGTTCTAATCTGTTCATGATGAATCCAAATTTATCATAAACAAAGTCTGTCAATTACGAAGCAGAAGAATGGCACTATGTATCACTTAACTATCACTAATTTGAATTCCTTGAACACGAGAATGTCTTGATCATGGACTACTAGGATAAGGAGGTAAAATGAGTGGAGTGTGGTTGTTGTGTCCACAGAAACAGGGCAAGTACTAGGCGTTTCTGTTCGGGCTTCAATCGGCAACAAAAATTTTTGTTTTCTGCGCATGTTAGAGTGAGAAGAGGTGAGGGAAGGGAGGAGCCAGCTAATCAACAGCTTCTCTCTCCTCTCGCTTTTCCCTCTTACGTGCGGAGAAAACTGAAATTTGTTACTGAGCAAAGCCCGAACAGAAAAAGAGGCGTCTACTGCCTAGTGTAACGAGCGTCTGTGTGTCTGTGTGTGTGTGTGTGTGTGTGTGTGTGTGTCGCGAGTGTACCGCGAGAAACAGCACTGTCGTTTTATTAAAAAGTGCGGTTTAACTTTTTGAAATTGATTATTGATATATACTCTGTTCCAGAATGACATTTCCCGGGTATCTTTTTTTTTAAGGGTAGGAAAAATTTTCATATATTGTTTTTTTTAAATTATTTGAATTATTCAGAATTTTGCCTCCTTTTGCTACTTGTACTTTTATATTTATTCTCACAGAACTTCGTTCTGACGACCCAAGCTTATAAGAGTTCCAATAATGTACGTTTTAAGGGTACAATAAAAAATCAATTATTTCTTAACCCGGCGAGCGTAAGGTAGGGTAAAATTTACCCTGTGAAATACTTATTCCTCAATAATTTGAATTTGGCATGATGAATTTCTCTGTAATTTTTAATAGCTGCACGTGTCACGGTAACAAAGCAATAACGATTAAAAAAAAGTTTTTTTTACATTTTTTATTGTTTATTTACAACAATTGTGAACACATATACGCTGACTATAAAACGCACCAACAGTTTTTTTCTTTGTATATTGTAAAACAAAATTTTAAATCATGTAATTGTTTACTAAAGTTCAATAATGTATTTTACTATTGTTACGATTAATTTTTCAATTGTTTAAACAAATTTATAGAAATTCACTTTTTTCTATATTAGTTTTTGCATTGTTACAATCTCGCAATAATAAATTGTTTAAACGAATGAAAGATTTATTATAACATTAATGGATGACATTGATAGGCAATATAAAACAAATATGTTAAAAAATTTTCAAGATTTCAAGCTTTTTTTTTAATATACAAATAGAAAATCTTTACAGGGTAAAATAAGGTCGTGTCCTGAATAACTAAAACCAGATTTCGTTAGATATAGCGCTGTGATTCTTCTCTATATATTGTTATAAAATAATATTCATTACACTATGAAATAAATTATAATTGTTTATAAAAAAATTTATAAATAATTTTTTTCAATTATTTAAAAATTGTTAGTTAAAATAAATAATATCTTTTTTTTTAATAATTGTCGTTCATCGATTGTTGAAACCTGTTTAAAAGAGATTTAGGATGATTTTAGTCCAGTCAAATTGTCGTTCAAAAAGCCTCAACAAAACATTAATTCCGAGGTCGGAAATTTTTTTACCATTAAAAGAGGAACACTCCCTGAGTCTAACTTGAAGTTTGCGACCTCGAAGGGTGGTAACTTTGTCCGACATCTTGAAAAAAGGTGTGAAATTTTGCATCGCAAATATCTCGTAATCTAGAGCATGAACGCAAAAAATGCTTCTTACTAATTTTATAAAGATTAAAATTATATATCGTTTTTATTTAAAACTTTTTTTCCTAATATTAATACATTTTTATTTATAATGTAAAATTTCATAAACCATAGGGGTAGAAAATCTTTTTTTGCTAATTTCGCGATTATTATGGAATTTTCTACAAAAATAGGTCCTATAAAAGTTGTAGATAATAAAGAAATAAACAAATTTACATTTAAAATTTGATTCTACGATAATTAAGAAGCGCTGCAGAACGCACCGAAGTAAGTAATTATTACTTGTGCATTCTCAAGTTGACAACATAAGAGCAATTAATTAAAGATTTTTGTAAAATGCATTAATCCGAGTTCGTCAATGTTTTTTGTAGTCGAAAGATGAACATTCCCTAAGTTTAACTTCAAGTTTGCGACCTCGAGAGGTGGTAACTTTGTCCGCCATCTGGAAAATAGTGGTAAAATTTTGTATTGCAATAATTATCTCGTAATCTAGAGCATTAACGCAAAAAATACATCGTATTAATTTTATGCAGATTAAAATTATCTATCATTTTTGTTTGAAACATTATTTTCTAACATTTATATTTCTTATTTTATAATTCAGGGTGTATACTAACCGGGAAAACCGGGAAATAACCGGGAATTTAAATTGACCGGGAAAAACCGGGAATTAACCGGGAATTTTCCGTCAAACCGGGGAATTTTCTTTCTGGGCTAATAAATTTGACTAATATATCAATTTGTTTTATAAATAAAGATAATAACTTTAGGCTTTTTAAACCAATCTGATTATGCGTTTAAATTTTGTGTAATTATGCGACAATTATGCAATTGAAAAATAATAATAATAATAATAATAATAATAATAATTGCACAATAGTTTATATAGTTATGAGCAATTCTGTTACGTGCTTTCAATTATCAATTATTTTCATCATATTTCAATTATTTTCTTCGATATTCAATAATTCTCGGCTTTTTTCAATTATCGATTACGTTCTTGAAGCTTCAATTCAATTATTCAGTTATTCAACTATTTTTAGAAATTTACAATTATTTTCTTCAACTGACAATTATTCTTTTCAATTTTCAATTATTCTCTTCAATTTCCAATTATTTTCTATACTTCTCAATTATTTTCTTCGATTTTCTACTATTTTCTTCAATTACCAATTATTTGATTCAATTTCCAATTATTGTCTTTAATTTTCAATTATTTTCATCAATTTTTAGTTATTTTCTTTAGATCTCAATTATTTCCTTTAATTTTTAATTATTTATTTAACTTAATATTGAATAATTCTCGGGTTTTTTTAATATTTTTTTTTAATATTCAATAATATTTTTGAAACTTCAATTCAATTCATCAATAATTATTCTACAATTTTAATTAATTTCTTCAAATTACAATTACATTCTTCATTTTTTATTGTTTTTTTCAAAATTCTATAATTCCTGGATTCTTCAATTTATTTTTTCTACAATTATCACTTATTTTCTTCTACATTCAATCCCATTGTTCAATTCTTGAATTATTTTCTTTAATTCTTAATTATGATTTTCGACATTCAATTCCATTCTTTAATTTTCAATTGTTTTTTTCAATATTCAATAATTCTAGGCTTTTTACAATGATTTTTTTAAATTCTCAATTATTTTCTTCAATTTCCAATTTTATTCTTAAATTTCAACTACTTTCTTCATTTTCCAATTATTTTTTCATATTTCTTTCAATTCCTCAATTTATTTCAATTTTTAATTTCTTCTCAATTCTTTCAATTTTTATTTAAATTGATAATTTTTTTTTATTTTTATCATTTCGCAATTATATCCGTCGATTTCTGAATTTTTCTGCCGTTGTCAAATATTGTCTTTAATTTTTAGGGTTCCATACACCTTTGGTGTTCGGCGGAACCCTTATAACGAGACTCGTGCGTCCGTAGCCAAAAACCATTCCCCCCCCCCCCTTAACTTCTAAACTATTTGACCTAGAGGTCTGAAATTTGGTACACATATGTATTTTCACGTGTAGATTACACGAAAAATATAGAGAACATGATCTGGATTGATGGCCATAGCGTTGTCAAGGAGAAACTGCAAATTTTTAAAAAAAAATTTTTTTTCTCTAACTTTGCCATTATTTGAGCTAGAGGGCTAAAATTTGGTACTCTCGTGTATTTTTGCATGCAGATTATGGAAAAATTATGTTTGGAAATAAAATTGAATATTATGAGGTCACAAAAAAAAATTCAAAAAATCACCAAAAAGAGGTTTAGACCCCTATGCTAGAGCTCACCCTAATTGTCCTACAGTACCCCTCAAACCAATAAATTTTTTATTTGTGTACTCAGAATTAAAAAAAAGATATAAAACGCAATTGAAAATTGTTATCACTTTTTTTTCAAAATAATTGAAAAATTATTAAAAAAAACAAAAAAAATTTTTTAATCTTATACAAGGCTTGATCAAGGCTGCTACAGGACCTATAATCAAGACTGTTATAAGCCCTGAAACCCTATAAAAATTTCAGGGCCTCCCCCTAAAAAAAAATTCTTGATTTTTATGTTATTTATATGAAATACAAGCCTGTACCCTTAAGGAAAAGTTTCATGTACTTGAAGGTAGAAGTATTTTCATAATCTGAACGTTTTTAATTAATTTTCTTAATCTGTACATAAAAATATACAAATATACCAAAAATTTTAGCCCTATAGCTCAAATAGCGTCAAAGTTATAGGGAAAAAACTTTTTTTTCGAAAATTTGCATTTTTTTTTTTTTTTTTTTGATAACGTTTTGACTGTCAATCCAGATAATTTTCCAGTAATCTATACGTGAAAATACATATGTGTACCAAATTAGAGCTCTCTGTTTGTTAATAAGGTATATCTTTATTTCATAAATGTACGGAACCCTTGATTTTTGTACGGGTGTAACTCGTACTTGCCCGATTTTTTAAGTGCTTTCTTCAATATTGAATTATTTTCTTTAATTTTTAATTATTTTGTTCAATTTTCAATTGTTTGTTTCAATATTCAGTAATCTTGAATTTTTTTCAATTATTTTTTTTTCAATTATCAGTTATTTATTTCATGTTTCAAAGCCTCCTTTAATTTTCAATAATTTTCTTCTATTTTCAATTAATTATTTAATTGTTCAATTATTTTTTTCAATTCTCAATTAATTTCTTTAAATAACAATTCTATTCTTCAATTTTTAATGTTTTCTTCAATATTAAAGAATTCCTGGTATTTCCACTTTTTTTTTAATATACATTATTTTCTTCTTTTTTTAATCAGTAATTTTCTTTAATTCTCAATTATTGTATTTGAATTTCAATTTTATTTCTCAATTTTCAATTTTTTTTTTTTAATTCAATAATTCTGTGCTTTTCTGATTTCAATTTCATTATTTAATTTTCAATTTAGTTCTTCAATTTTGAATTATTAACTTAAATTAAAAATTTAGTTATTTTTTTTATTTTTTATGTAGTTGACAAATTTTCAATTATATTCTTTGAATTTAATAACCATTGTTCAATTTCTGCAATTATTGTTCAATTGTAGATTAATATTTAATTTTGTCTTTAATTTTGTTTCTAATTGCCAAATATCTTTGTCTTTGTTCAATTATTTCTTTCCATTATTAATTTTTTTTTTAAAGTTTAATATTTCATTCTTCAAATCTCATTTATTTTCTTTGAATTTCAATTATTTTCTTCAATTATCAACTGTTATCTTCAATTTTTGTAGTCATTTGTAGGTCTATTTCTATTTAAAATAAATTTTAAGTTAACAAGAGAAAAAACCGGAAAAAATAGGATAAAAAACCGGGAAATGACTCTTGAATTTTGTGGGACGTTATTAGTTGACACCCTGATATCACTTCTAAGGTAAAATTTACCACTTTTTCAGATTTTGCGATTAAAATTTGTTTATAACAAACTTAACAAAAGTTATGACTAATTTTATTTGAATCCGAATCCAAAGTGAGAATTGTTAGACTGGTTCTACTTTTTGAAATAACCTCAAAAAATTTTAAAAACACAAATCAAAGTAAAATAAAAAGTTTTTGTTGTTGTTCTGCGATAATTAGGAAACGCTAGAGAGCGCATGGAAATGCTCAATCCCCACTTACTCAGTTTCAAGCAATCACTATAAGAGTTGTTAATTAAAGATTGTTGAATATTTTATCACGAAACTTGGCACAATTACCTAAAATGTCATTAGAAAGGTCTCTCTGACCCGAATTTGTTTAAATTTTGGAACAAAATTAATTTTGGTAATTTTTCAAAAAATTGAAAATTTGTTTGAAAATCAATTTTGAGCCAAAATTCAAACAAACTAGGGTCTGAGAGACCTTCCTAATGACATTTTAATTAATTCTACTATGTTTCATGAAAAAATGAGGTCAATGTCCCGGTTTGTGCACACGTACCGATTTGTGCACAGTTACTCGTATTTTTATCAATTAAAACGTAAATCAATAAAAAATAACATTGTAAGTAGTTATTTTTTAATTTTCAAATTATTTTATAATTAAAATACGTTTTTTTATGTCTAAAAATAATATTGTAATGCAGTTAAAAAAATAAATATTTAGAACGTGTCGCCATCTCTCAGCAATCAAGTGAAATATTTCGCCATCTTGTTAAATTCGTCAGCTGGCAGTTTAACAAAACAGTTCACAAACTTGCAAAAAATAGTGGATTTTTATAATATAAAGTGTTTTAAATAGAGTTTTAAAGTTTAATAAAATAAATAGAAAAAATTGGAAATGAAATATAGAAGATTGTCTAGCAACCAGTTGTACAGGTCGAATTTAATTATGTACACGCCTTTGTTTAAGTGTAATGAGGATAATAAAAATATAATTAATTACTGATTATAGGTATTGTATATATGGGAAATAGAGAGAAAGGTGTGTTTTACGAACTATCATGTTTTCAATGGAGATTTAATGTAATCTATTTTGATTTTATTTTTTTAAAATGAAGACTTGAAAATATGTAAAAAAAACTGTTTATTTATGTCACTGGAGAAACCCAGATTTTTCTCCCTTTTCCAAAATAATAAATAATTGGTTTAAACACATCGAAATACTAAAGATATTATATGCACCTAGATGCGGCGATGGATAAAGTGGTGGTAAAGCCACATATATAGCTAACCATGTTTCTTTCAGCCGTTTTGGAAAAAAATCCTAAAATTTTAGAAGAAACTTACAGACATTTTAATGTAATTATTTCTAATCTGTTTTTACTTTTTGCTTAAATTTTAGAACATTCTAAGCTGCTCTGCCCACAAGTTTGCAAATAATGTGGAACAGAATATTTTTTCCAAAACACCAGCTCTGAAACTGCAAGTTTTTAAGTTAAAAAGTGTGGCGAAAGTGATAGTTTTCACAACTCTTAAAAACAAGTGGCGAAAGTAAATTACGGAAAAAACTAGCCGCTTGGAAGAGTAGGCCCACCACTAGTGTTTTATAATAATTAAGCATGCGGAATTGTGTTTCATGAAAATTCCGCATACGGAATAGTGCTTTACGAAAATTTCGCATGCGGAATAGTGTTTTATGAAAATTCCGCGTGCGGAATAATGTTTTATGGAAATTCATCACGATATTAAATTTTTTTAAATTTTTTTTTGTCTAAAGCAAGGAATACGATTTTTTCGATGATTTTTTTAATACTAAAGGTTATTAATTTTTTTGAAATTGTAGGATTTAACTAAGTAGAATATAGTATTAATGTATTATGAAAAATCGCCTTTGAGAATGTTAATGTGTAGAATTTTAAATATTAGAAGTTTGATTTATTATATTTTACAAAAAATCGTATTGTGGAATTTTTAAAATGTAGAGTCTAACGTGTAGAATTTAACTGTTTAGAATCAATTGAATGAAAAACAGATTTATAGGTCCTTTAGAAAACTACATTAACTACATACATTTTATCACTTTTAAGCATAAGTGACGCTTATGGTAAAGTGTTCTGCAAGCTGCTTACAAAACGAACTCGTGGGTCCCTTCAGCAGGTAGACGGGTAAGGGAGGGGCGCGTAAGATTATTTTCTAGTGGCGACAACTATATTAATTTTGCGGAAATAAATATATGGCCGCATCTAGGTGTGTATAATATCTTTGGAAATAGGTACTGTAAATCTCCCTAAGCATCGTTATATTTATAAGGGGTAAAATATATAATCCACAAAGTAAAAAAGAAAAAGTAAACTTAAGCACGAAACCGCAATAAAGGCAAAGAAGAGCTTAGAAGGATTGAAGCAATAAAACAATGTAACTATATTAAAAACTTGAACCGACTCTTCTGCAGACAAAAGGTGGAAGATTTAGATTTTCACCTTTTTCAGCCAAAAAGGTATATTTCATTTTATTTTATTTATCCTATAATAACACTGAAACTTAATATCACTAACGAACCAAACCAAAAAATCTATAAATGTTAAATCACGACGAAAAGAGTGACACAGGTGTATGAATGTGCATCTTGTATGAGATGCAAAAGAAGAGGTGACATGAAGCGTAGGAGAGGGAAAAGGGCCGGAACTTTAGTAATGGGGAGGCCGTACGAATACTTTTGTGACGCAATAGTTGGAGCTAGGGAAAGGGAGGGAGAAGGGTCCAGAACTGTAGTAGTGGGCGGCTGACTCGAACCCTGTTGGCGTGAAGGGAGAGGGAAGGCTACTCGATTGGAAATTCTTATTTGCTTGTCAAGAGGAGAAGTCTTACCTGTGGACTATTCCACCTCCACTCAAGAAAACTTTCTCAATAAGCTTTAAACATTTTTAATAGAGAGAGTTTAGCGAACAACACGGTCTACTTTTTATGGCACCCCAACCCCTCCCCCCTATCAGTTCTAAAAAATATTTTTTATTTTTATAGTACCTCAACCCCTTCTTGTATTAGTTTTTACACTTCTGGCGTGAAGAGAGGGGATCAGTCCGTAGGTATAATTTCTCATGTTGTCGAGCAAATTACATCTGCCCTGCTCGATAGCTTCCCCTCACGCCGTTTGCAGTTCGAGTTCATCCCAACGAATCATTTCATTTTTGAATTTTTTCTGAGTTTCGTGCTCAAATTTCGAGTGGCGCGTTACATCTCATTTCACCTCCCTATTCTATAGTCTTTATGAAAAACTTATAATTCTTATAGAGGAATGATGTTTTCAGAATTATACACTTATAGTACATAGACTTACACAGAAAAAGAAATAAAGAAGGCCCACTGAGAATTATGCATGTCCACATATTCCTGGGCTGTGTAAAGGTGCCGTCCAATTTGCAACGTTAAAGCGTTAAGAGCACAGGCAAATGTGGGAGAATGGGAGAACAGAGGAATGGAATAGCCGAATCATATAATTCGTTAAATTAGAAAGTATTTGCTAATCGGTTTGTTCTATTTCTCTATTCTTCTAGTATCGCGCACGTGCGCGATATTATGACGCAACGTTTTATGTATATATTTAATTTCACCCTAAAGCCTAAAGAAACAATTTTACGTACTAATATAACTGGATCAAAAAAAAAAAAGAGACCAGAGCGCATGAGGGTGAAATTATTTGAATGCCTAAAGCTTTGCATATCTAGATATCGTCCTACATATCGTCCTCATAGCTAGAAGAAGAAGAAATTTCTTTTATAAATGTGTCAACAGAGTGTGCTTATCATTATTTATGCAAAATTTAAAGTTATTACGTATAACGTGTAAATATAACAGGTTTAAAGTCCCATGTGACAGGGAGTGTAAAACCTAAAACAGATAAGTCAATAATGATAGCGAAATATAGACAGTAACATTCACTTATCTTTCTCAATGTCATGATTTCTTCTTTAAAGTACTTTTATATCTCTTCTATGTTCACCTTTTTCCAACGCGATAGAAAAGGAACGAAGTACTATCTGTTCTCTTCTGTCTCATTGCAAAAACTCAGGATGGAAGAGGCACATAAGTGCCTTTACATTTCATTATTTCTGCGCTTATATATGGAAGTTCACAATAATACTGCTTTTTATATCTCGTCATGAGGCTTTACTTTTCTATTACTTTATTACAATGTAATGCTATAAGTGTGTCTCGTTCTCACAGTACTTATGTGCCATGACTAGATATCACATAAAAGCGTTTGAATACCTCTTCCATCCTAGTTTTTTGCAATAAGTTGGAAGAGGACAGACAATGTTTATGTCCTTTTTCATCGCCTTAGAAGAAGGTCATAATGGAAGAGGTATATAAGTGAATTTAAGAGAGTTGAGACGCAAATTTAATGGTTCGTGATTTGTTGCGATTAAACCTGAACCATGAGTGACTTTGTAATGTTACAACATAACCTCGAATCACGTCAATTAAAATCAATTTGAATTTTTGTATATAAATTTTTCACGCATTTTTATAAGGAATATTTTTTCTTTCTGTTTGATCGTGATGCACAGAAAACAACTGTACCTCAACTCTCTTTATGTAGAATCTTTAGTCCTGATTACACAAGATATGTAAATATTGCGAGAAGGGGACAAACTTATGTCACTGCTGTGTAGTGATATGAGAGAATTTACGTTAAGTGACAATTTACAAAAGTGCTATACAAATAAGTAATTCATTAATATTAGTAATACATATATATATATAAGTCGAATTATTTTAAATTATTAAATAGACTCTGTGACAAGTTGTAACTGTCTATTTCAAATTACTTGAAAAAACATAGCAAAATCTGTAAGGGCTCTTTTAAAATTGGGTACGGGGAATTTACATTTCTCTCATTCCAGTATACAGTAGTGGCATAGGTTTTTTTCTCTCTAGCATTACAGTTATGTGCTTCCACTCTAATAGCGCTTAATTAATATAATTAAATTATACATATTAGGAAGAAGCAATCACGAGTCCTTGTGAATTTACTGATTACGGAACTGTGAGGCAAAAATGGGTAAAAAGAAGTTAATGTGAAATAATAATGATGCAATTTCTTGAAATTAGGAGAATATAATTAGTAATAAAAATTTCTAATTTACAGATTTAAAGCAACTTGCAATTAACTGAGAAACTGCGTTGTGGAGATGAATTACTTTGACATTTTACCAATGGAGATTGTAATGAATATTTTTCGTCTCGTAAACGTCCAAAGAAATGTAAGTTTGTTTGGGTATTCAGCATTCAGTTGTAAACTGAATTGTTAAAAAATACATTTAACAAAGATCTCATTGGATTAGAGAACATTAATTACAAATCATAAAGTCATTAAAAATTTTAATTATCGTAAATTTCATTACTTAAAAATTGTCTTTATCGGATATCTCGTAAATTTCTAATTTACATTGATAAAAAATATGGTTCGCATAAAAATGCATGTATGAAGTATATTTATATTTTTTTGAAAGATTACATGTTTAGAAAATGTCAATATGAAAAAATTTCAATTTTTAATTGTCAAATTTATGTAAAGAAACATATAAAACTCTGTTCAACGAGAGAATGATTTTTTAAAACAACGAATTTTGGTTTATTTGGCGTAGAATGTTAAAAAATTGAAAGTTTTTGCGTGGTTTTGAAACTTGGGTCGCCGCCTTTTTCGAAAAAGAAAGGCACAGTTTAAGCCTTGCCCTAAAAACACATGTTCCATATTCTCACTTCCGGTCATTGCTATTTCGTAGGCCCAAGTTTATGAGGGTACTTATAAACGATACTTTAAAGTTTTATAAAAAATTAGAAATTTGTTAATATTTTAGATGTTTAATTTCAAACAATATATTCAGAATACACAGATTCTCACGATTCTAATGATATGTAATTTTTTTATAAATAAAAATTAAAACTTTGTACTGCATTGTATATTTACAATTTATTGAATTAAGTAATTAATTTGTAAATCTGAATTAGTAAACAATAACTAATTACCTATTAGTCAGATTGTTGTTGAGTTTTGGTTTTAGCAATCAGTGAAAAGTAGTTAATTAATTAGTAAAACAATCTAAAAAATAGTTAAAATTTTAATAATTTAATTAGTGAATAGAATTTTGCTAAAATGTTACTTATTTTAACATAGTTTTGAAATAATTAGTTATTCTTTCACTATATGATTACTACTAATGTAACTATTTGAATCAGTTCTAAGATTCTTCTTTCAAATACCATTGAAATGTCCCCCTTATCGTATTAACGTTATAAATAATCCTTTTCTATATTTAGGGCTCAAGGCCCAGCTGTAAAATACAAGACGGGCAAAATTTTCATTCGCTGCTTACACTGGAGGAAGAAAGTAGTAAAACGTCATTTGTAAATTTAGTAACGTCTTAAAGGAAAAAAACTGTTGGACCAAAGTCAGTCTTTCGTTGAATAGAGTATACTTCTCTGTAACTTATTCGGTGAAAAATTGCAGTCATGTAAAATCTAAGGAGCCCAACATTACAAATATATCAGAAATGTAATTTAGCTAAAATTCCATTTATCAGAAAATATTTTTTTTCCAAAATTTTCAATCAATAGAAATCATATTTTTTTATAGAAGCGAATAAATTGGAAATTTTGTTAGTTACGTTAAGCTGGTACAACGGCATTGTTAAAAATGAAAAATTATGCCATATTTTAAGGTTCATTTAAGGCAGATTTCATGCCACATTGGCGAATAGAACACTGTGTATTTATTGGAAAAAAGGGGAACAAGTGCAAGCTAGCTTAACACTAAGGTGGTACCACTACTTAGAAATCACCACTAATTATTTACATAACAAAGAAATAAATATCCTACAATATAAGGTTCGTATAATGCTTCAAAGAAACTTTAGACCTGAGGTGGTTTGCTCGCTCATTCATTGAAATTAATTGTTTTTAATTAAAGCTGTTGGTGCGCGTTTATCGTTCTTGAAAGTTATTGAACTTCATTTTACATTAGCGCTATTTTGGTGCCGTAATTTAAGATTCTAAAAAACCCGTCGACCGAAAGTGGTCTGCTGATTAATTAATTTTAACGGTAAAACTCTAGTTAATACTTTGGGGACTGTTGTAGGTGCATGGTTTGTAGTCGCGTTGCAAATTCTTTCTCTAGTGTATATAATACAGAAAGGAGATATGATCACGGGGGGAGGGGGTGGTTGCCACTGTCAGTGGAACCAAAAGAATGTCGGATGCCACTTTCAGTTGCATTCCAACTCCCCTCCTAGTTTGGTTCTATTCCCGTATTTTATTATATATATATATTTTTATATATATATTTATATATATAAAAATTACTCACTTACAGTGGCATCAGACATTTTTGGTTCTCACTAACTGTGGCATCCACTCTCCCCCCTCTAACGTGATCCTATCTCCTTATTGTATTATATATTAGAAATTAAAAAAAAAAATTGCAGCGCGGTCGCAGTTCGCTCATCTATAATAGTCCCCCGGTATTAATTGCAGTTTTACCAAAAAAAAATTAATTAGCCAGCGCATCACTTTCGTTTCACGGGTTTTTTAGAGTCTTAAATTATATAGCCAAAATTGCGCTGATGTAAAATTAGGTTCTATCGTTTTCAAGAACGTTAAGCTCGCACTAACAGCTTTAATGAAGAAAAAAAATATATTACTTAATGAGCAAACTAATTTCGTTCTAGGGGTTTTCTTATAGCCTTAAATGAGCTTTAAATTATGGGATTTTTATTTTTTTGTTATGTAAATAATTAGTGGTTATTTGTGGTTAGTGGTGACAGCTTAATGTTAAGTTAGCTTCCATGAGTTTTTTTAAAAATAAATTAAAGGCATTAAATTCGTTAATGTGGCATTAAATTAGTCTTAAATGAGCCTTAAAGGCTACTGTGGAGGTTGATGTTTAAAGTGAGATTAGAGGTTGATGAGGTCTAAAAAGTCCGAGATTTAAACGATTACGCAAACATCAATGTTAATAAATTGGATTATTTTTATGTCCTTGTTTTTTATGATACTTCATTCTATTCGAAAAGCCCAAATAAAAAAAAATGTCTGCCTACATGTATGAAAAAATTGCAATTTTCATACGTGAGATATAAACAATATATAAATATACTGAATAACAAAACTATTTACATGTGATACAGAAGTATTAAAAAAACTCTAATGTTTACTTATGACTTTCGCTTCTAGAACTGAAAATATCAATTTTGTTCTTTCACTTTCAGGTTCAAATATTGAGAGTTTGCAAAAAATGGTACGCATTTGGTAGTGATAGTGTACATTGGCAATTCTTTGTACTGTTCAATAAATCTATTGAGTATTACAGCTTAAATAGTATATTATCATATGGAGTGACAACATGTTACTTATCGGATGTATTAGTATGGCAAATGTTTAAAAATGAAGAAGAAATTGATCATGAAATCACCATTCTGCCATTAAAACATATGACTATGAAGTATTGCAATTTTGAGAGTCTCTATGACATAGGAATATTGGCATTAAAATTTGTACAATTGCAAAGTCTAAAGCTTTATGAAATGAAAGTCAGTAAATTTTTATTTGAATCTCTTGCAAATTTACAATACTTAAAAGTTTTGAAACTAAATCGTATTCAAGAAATTGATAAAGAGGGTATGCTAAACATTGGAAACATAACAAGGTAAATATATATTTGTAATTTACTTGCACTGTATGTTTATAAACATGTTAATTAATGCATACTTAATGATAAATGTGCATAATGTTAATAATTATAAAACTGTTTAGGTTAAAATGTCTTCGAATTGAGTACTCTCCTTGTGAGCAGGATGCAGTGGAATCTCTAGCAAGAAATATACCATCGACATTAGAAATCTTAAGTCTAAATAACTATAGCACTTATGACTTAACTGAAAGTAAGTTTTTATTACTTATATTACAATGAGTATTATTATTTCAATGTTATTACAAAATTATATATTTTATTTTCAGGCATATTATAACATTTTACATAACCCCCTTTTTGTATCTCATGAAATTGATATTTTAGATTACAGCGCAACCAAAATTAATATGTATGTACTTTATTTTGTAGGCTTAAAATTTCTTGCTGAAAGATGTAACTGTCTCATGCTGCTAAGTTTGGAAAATCAACGTGGAATAACAGAACATGGCCTAAAACACATACAGCAGTTAAATTCATTGAAATATTTATCAATTTGGGCAATTAAACAAGAAATTGTATCTGAATTATATGTACTGTGCAGAGCATTAAAAAATCTACGTTTTGTTAATTTTTTCGAGTACAAAGTGGATGACGTTTCAATTGCATTTAAGCAGAATTTCGCCAATTTAACTGTTTTACCTTCATTATGTAGTAAGTTAGATGAAGAAATGGAAAAAATTTTATACTGCTAATAGGTAAAGAATTGAGAAGAGATTTGCGCTTAATGTACTTAAAATAGAAATGATAAATAAAATTATAATGTTATCTATTATAAAAGTTGTCTCAAATAATTTGAAATACCTATTCCATTCTATTCTTTTTATGCATTTCATTCTATCTCGAATTATTGGACTGAAAGTAAATTCTCTTTGCTAAAAGTAGACGTACATTTAAAGTAACAGAAAACAAGCGATAAAAAGGATTTTCAATCTCTTTGAATTCTAAATCGCTGCGCCTAATCGTGTATATTCTATTTTCTCTTTTTATATGCACACAATTGTATATTTTTAATTTATTTGTTGTCTATATAAATAAAATCAACATTTTGTCTGTACATTGTAGCAAACTCAAAAATTTTTACATACTTTTTCATATAAAGTGATAAGGATTTCGAAAATGCAAAAAAAATTTCTGTCTGTCTGTCTGTCTGTCTGTCTGTCTGTCTGTCTGTCTGTCACTCGAGAATGGCTTGACCGATTTCAGTGAAACTTGGCAGTGAATTAGAGACTTACTTAATTTAGATTTTAAAAAAAAAATTCATAAAATTATTTTAAGCTGAGATATTTAATTAACACACTTAACATACACACATATATATATATATTATATATATATATATATATATATATACATATATATTCGATTTCCATATTTAAGAATTAAAATTTTAAAATTAATTAAAAAAAATTTATGTTTAATCATAATCATAATAACTTATAGCAACGTTGCTAAGGTAAACATTCCCAAAACAACCGTTGCTATGGTAACTATTCGTATTTGCCATGAAAACTATTTCAATATAAACCTTGACTTTGAAAAACATTTCAATAGCAACGATTGCAATGGAAAACGTGGCCATAGCAACGGTTGCTATGGATCACATTACCATAGCAACCGTTGCTATGAATCATATACCCGTATAATAAATTTTGATATGTTGGTATACTTTAAAACAGCTTAATCTTGCCTTTTCTGAAATACTATGTATATATATAATATATATATCACAAAACTTTGAACGCCAATCATATTAAAACGAGTTGACCGATTTAAATAAAATTTTTTGGTATACCAGGTATTGACCCACGTTAGGTTTGTAAACTCATGGTAAAAACCTTAAAAAATATTATAATAATTCACTGTTTTTTGTTAAATTTCATAAAATATTCAAAATATTATTTATAAGGATTGTAAAAAATATTAACTAGACAAAAGTTATAGATCTAATAAAAATAGACATTTTATGTTGTATATATTTTTTGCAAATAGTGAATAGTTTTCTAAAAAAAAATAAAAAAACGTGTTAAATATTATGAAAATTGTTCACAGCTAGCTATATTGTTCCTAAAGAATGAACAATAATCTGATGATTGAAACAAATGTTATATCTATGTAGCTTGATTTAAAAACAGTTCCTACTTTTTATGACACCCTAACCTTGTATCTTGTATCAGATTATAAGAATTCAGTTTGTTGTAGCACCCCAGCCCCCGGTACCCCTATTAAAAATTAAACTTATTATGGCACTCCAGCCCATCCTTTATCCCTTTAAATTGAGGTAAATTAAAAAAAAAGACTAAACATGTAATTTTAAAAAAATAGAAAAGTCATAGAAAAGTTAAATATTCTTTTACATATGAGAATATTCTTTTTGGTAACAGAACCTTAATTTTCGGGAAGTTTCTCATAGTAAGGTCGGAAGTTTATAACGGAAGTCTGCAGGAAAATTTCTGGACATAGCGAAATGTCCTCCTTTCCCTTCCAAGGGAAAGTAAGTTTTCCTTGGAAACATCCGAGAACCTTGCATTAGAAACTTCTAGGAACCTTCCCTTGGGAACTTTTCAAAAACTTCAATTAGAAACTTCTCAGAAACTTCGGTGAAGATTCCCTTGAAAAATTTCATTGGAAACTTTCGTTGAAACCTTGCAGTTATTGTTTTTTAATTTAAGTAATAAATAATTTTTGTAATACACGATTTTGTAATTTTTAAAATCAATCATGTCAAATCTCTTCAAATGAAATTAATTGTTAATTATGTAATAGTACACCTAACTGTTAAATTGTCAGCTTTCTAAAGCAGAGATGCTAGGGAGCGAGACTAAACGCATCTGCGCATGTCTGCGGAAAGTTCAGCCATTGGTCGAATTGAGCGGTCTCATTTAAAATTGTTTTATTAAAGCCTTTTCAAACTATCCCGCTCATCTCGATCAATGGCAGAACTTTCCGCAGACATGCGCAGATGCGTTTGGTCTCGCTCCCTGGCATCTCTGTTCTAAAGAAAAATTACCATCTTTTTTTTAAAAATTTATTTATCATTTAAGTTAAAAAAAAACTGAAAGTTTCCAAAGGAAGTTTTTAAAGGCAGTTTCCGGGAAGTATCCAATGACTGTTTCCGGGAACTTTCCAGAAAGTTTACAAGGGATGTTTTATGGGAGTTTCTGAAGGAAGTTTCCAGGAAGATTACAAGGGACGTTTGAGAGAAGTTTCCAAACTAAGTCTCGGGCAAATTTCCAGGAACTTTCCAGAGAAAGTTTTCGAGAAATTTCTAATAAGTTTTCAAAAAATGTTTCCGGGTAGATCCCAGGAAGTTTCCAGGGGATGGTTATGGTAAGATTCCAAGGAAGGGTTTCCGAGATGTTTCCAAGGGAAACTTTCCAGGAGGGGGATGTTTCGCTATGTGTAGAAAGTTTCTTAATGATTTCCTTTGATAATTTCAGTCCTTAAAATAGGAAAGTTCCAGGAAACTTTCCAGAAATTCGGGTGCTGTCTGAGATGTGAAGTTTAATATAGGATATTCTAAATTATATTAAAATCGGGGTTCTACTTTTTATAGCATCCCAGCTCCCCTTAATCCGTATAAAAAATTACACTTTTTATGACACTTTTTATGATGATCCGTTTAAAAAAAATTTACAGTTATAATGTCACCCCAACCTTTTCTTAATCTCATCCGTTTATGAAAAACCAAACTCTTTATAACGCTTTGATCCAATGGTATCAATGTAGAAAATTTGACTTCCAACTGTTATGATACTTTTCATTTCGTAAAACCAATTCCAACTTTATAGAAAAATTTACCTTCCGGTTTATACATACCCTGCGCTGAAAGCAGTACATACATATGTGTTATAGAATCTTATCTATTTTTCTCGAAGAATATTTATTTTGATAAAAAAACTCATAGCGCATAAAATGCGTATTTTTATTGGATCTACAGTTTTGGTTTAAAATATTTTTTAAAATTAATAATATTTCATCAGATAATATTAAAAAACTCTGAATTATGGTACATTTTTGTTTTTTTTACATTATAATAAAATTGGTGCCAATTTTCATTATGATATTCGTAATTAGCACCTAAAAATACGTAAGTAACGAATTTTTAAAGAAATCAAAAATATTTTCTAATCGAAAGTTTCCAATAAAGGATATTAGAATTTAATAATTTTTGGAAGAGAATTATGTTGCTTAGAAAAGTTTGTTTTTAATACTTTCTGCATGAAAATAATTTTTGTCAAAAAATACTTTCTGTCGGAAAATGCATGCTGTCAAAAAATACTTTCTGTCACAAAATACTTTTGGTTAAAAAATACTGTTGATGGCACGCCACTAGATTTCGATGCCCGCCGAAGGCAAGCTCGAATGCTAGTAAATTAATATAATAATATATATATATATAATATAATATTCAGTTGGAATCACTATAATGTCTGAAATAAGAGGTTAAACTGTTTATAGAATTCCCTTATGTTAACTGTGTAAGTTAGTTAAAAAAGTTTTGTCATACAAGTCAAGTGGACAAGTTGTATTTTAAAATTTTTTTGAAGCGTCCTTACACGTCAAGAGAAAATCTAAGAATGCTTTAATTCCACCAAAGTGGCTGGTTTTGTTAAATGTCATATATTCTTAGGTTCTCCCGTATTTCGTTACTGACCAATGAAATTACAACGCTCCCTTCCCCATGTGTATTGACCAATTGCGTGCTTCTTACCACTTCTCAAGGAAAAACGCAACGAACATATAAAGAGTACCTGCACGTCTGTGAAATTTCATTGTTCCTTGAGACTAACTTTTTAAAAAAGCTTTAAAAGTTTAAAAAAAAAGGAAAAAATGTTTTATCATGAATACACAGAATTTTTTAATAAATTAAAATTAAAAAAGCTTACTTATGAAGACATTTCAGGGAATTTAAAGCACCTGGAGGCTGGACCATGCCTCTATTGCATGGTTGTTTGCAGAAAATGGAAGAAAGCAGAGAAAACGTGGTGGCGCCAGCTCCTGCCACTATCGAGATCTGATCAGCTTTATCGTCAGTTTTGTGTGGAGAAATTGACAAGAGATTGGGAAGAAATGCTTCTTCTGTCCCGCTCCCGAAAATCATCTGCTTAAGATGATTTAAATAAAAACAATCGGCCCTTTTCAGGGCCACCAAATATTTTTTACGTAGAATTTACTGTTTCAGTATACTATATACCAAAGATTTGCAAATCGTAGGTATTTCGATCATCGGTATTAGCACAATTTTTTAAATTTTATAAAGATTAAAATATTGACACTTTTAAGATTTATCCACAAATTTGTGGGTTTTGTTTATGGTTTGTGATGTTTTACATGCACCGGAGAATTGTAAACTTTTGATTTTAATCGTGATGTTAATGCAAATTTTTCAATGATTTAAATCATGATGTAAATTACGATTTAAATCAATAACAATATCATTTTTAAAGCTTGATGAATTCTCTTTCAAATTCGCTTATAATATTTTATTTTTCATTTTGTTTTAATCATATTAAACTGATTTAAAAAATTCTTTTCAGGCAATAGTCTTTTCCTAATGAAATGGTTTACAAGAAAATTAAAAATTAAATTGAAAATAGTTATCGAAAATTAAGATAATAATCGGAAAATATTTTAAAAAGTTAAAAATTATGATAAATATCTAATTGAAATGACAACATAAATTAATTGGGATTTTAAAAAGAATATTAATTCATAAAATTTTACTAGTGCTTAAAAGATTCTTATTTTACAAAGTCTGTTTTTATATATTGTTTTGAAAAAGAAGTAATTTCTGAGAGTTCAAAATACAAACAATTCCAATACTTTAAAGTGTAGAATAAAAAAAATTTAATAATCTTTCAACACGACATGTAATAGAGAAAGAAGGTGGAAGACTGAACATTTCTCGAGATTACAACTTTCGTCCGTTTGAGAAGGGGTTAGCAATTTCTGATTGTCCCGTGCGCACTTGATGCATCGAAGTCGAACCAATTAGTTTTTCTGCTTACTGTGAAAAATTCTGATTGGTTCGACTTTGGTGCATCGAGCGCGCATTGGCCAATCATCAATTACTAACTCCTTCTCAAACGGACGAGTTCTGTAATCCCGGCAACTCTTCAGTCTTGTTTCATGTTTTGCGCGTGCAGTCACGTTGCTGCAAAAAAAAAAGAAAAAAGAATTTGTTTCAACTTATTTGACACAATTAATTTATTTTTTTTGGATTAAAGGAAATGGAATTACTTGATATGAATAATGTATTATTTAATGATAATATGTTATTTCATGAAAACAAATGAAAAGTATTTCAGTTAAATAAATAATTGATTAAAACAAAATTTTGATTCCATGTGGAGTTTTAAATTTTCATGAAAATATATAAAATGGCAAATATAAAACATTATTGTAAATCTTAAATTATTTGTTTACATTTACAAATATATATTTTCATGTTTTATGTTTGACAGTTCCACATTTGGCGCATAAGAGAAATTCTAAATTATATTTAAATTAAATATTTAATTATATATTTAAATAATTTATATTTAAATCTAAATTATATAAATTATATTTATGTGAAATTTATATTTTTGAGTATAATAATAATAATAATAATAATTTTCTTTTTTTTTGTATTCAATATTAATGAATATTAATGAAATGGTTTGCAAGAGAATAGCTCATATATACTTTGTAACTCAGTTTTTCTCAATCCTGTGAACTATAATTATTTGAATAAATAATTACATTTTTTAAATTTTTACAATTAAAATTTTGTTACAGGTTTATTTCACCTTCTCAATCTGGACCTTCGACTACATTTCTTGCAGATAACTATTACAGCAGTTTAAACGCACCAACGAGCCCGACATTTGTAGTATTTCTCGTACAGTACAATTTGGTAAGTAGCATACTCAAATTTTGACAAATAATCTGTTTACTATTTATCATAAAATAATATATGCACATTATTTATTGCGCAAGTAAATTAGTAAACTTATTTAATTTTTGAATATATTAGACAGATTTAAAACTAGAATTAATTTCAATTTTTATGATTTCAAATTGATTAATAGTAGAGGGAACAAGGTTTAACAGAACAATGCGTGGTTATGTCGCCTGTTAACGGGAGATATAATAAGAATTCATTTCCTTTGTCTGCCAAAGAAAATATGTGGTAAAAAACGGGCGATATAACAAGAATACTTTTTAATGACTGTCATAGAAAAAATAAATACAAAATATTAAATTAAATTTTGTAGTATACAGTTCAGGTTTAAAATATAACAATAATAGAATAATGGCACAATCTCAATCTTATGAAAATTTCTCAAGAGGTGAAAAAGAGTGACAAAAGGGAGTGAGAAATTTGGAATGAATTCGGATCGATCTATAATAATATTCAAATGATTTAAATGTACAAAGATAGATGATCATTTCTTGCAAGTATGGGAATTCCGGGGTATTTTACAGGGTTTATAAAAAATATGATTTCTTGATTTGAATCAAAAATTGATTTTTATAAAATGCAATCAGTATACTAAAATTCGAATGTTTCTTCGTAAGTAGTTCATTAATGAAATGAAGAGAAAATTAAAAAAAAAACCAAAACAAGAGTAAGATATTTACAGAATCCATTTAAAAAAAAAAACCGTTTGAGAGACATTCGAAGAAACTCGAGACTCGAATGTCTCGAATTGAATTGAAAAACTTGAAACAGAGGGCAAGTGAAAAAAACTAGAATCACACTTATTTTAAATATTTATGAGTAAAGAATGTTCTATTAGCCTAAAAATTATGTACTTTTACGTTATTTCTAATGAACTTTAGAATGAATCGAATGAATCTAATTTACCTAACCTACACTGAAGGTAAATAATTGAAAAGTAGTTTTAGAATATAAAATTCAAAGAAACGAATTAGAATTAGACGTAAACTATTGGAAGTTTATGGCATTAATAAAAAAATAGTAAAAGTAATATGAAATTAGAGAAATTAATTTAAAAATAATCCCTTATAGCAACGGATATCCGCTGTATATTCAGGAAATATCCTTGGATGTCTCTAGGATGTCCAGAGGATATCTGGTGGATATTTTCAGGATATCCAAGAAAGCGGAAATTTCAATATCCGATGGATGTCCTATGGATATCCTGTTTGTATCCTGAATTAATGTACATTGGATATCCTGAGGATATTGTAGAAATATCCTGAGGCTATCCTTGGTACATCTGTAGGATATTCTGGATATGTTTTTTGTTGGTTTTGTGATTTCTTTTTAAACATCCCTAGGATATCGTATGGATGTCCTGCACATATCCTTCTGATGTCTTGGAGATATTCTTTAGACATCCTTCAGATGTCTTTCTGATATCCTTTGGATGTTCTCTGAATATCTTTTGGATTTGCAGGTAGTAGTCTACGGATCCGACCTTAAGATACTCGGAAGAATGCCAAATATCAAGTTATTACTTCGGACATTTTCGACTTTCGGATATTTAATAAATTTTATTTAAAACTGAGGGGCTGATAGTAAAAACGATTTATAATAATGATGAGAGCAAAAGAGGATTAAAAGCGGTAAGAGCAAAAACGGGTCAAAAATTTAAAACTATTTCTTCATTTATAAAAGATGATTTCGACTGTTTCGGAATTATTTTAATTTACAAACACTGTTTTAAAAATTTCAAATGTTTTCATGTGAAAATACTTAAAAGACAGTTAATAGTATGTTTTATAAGTAAAGAAATAGTTTGAAACTTTTGATCCGTTTTTGCTCTTGCCGCTTTTAACCCACTTTTGCATCCTTCATTATTATAATTCATTTTCACTATCAGGCCTTCAATTATTATATCGAATTATTTTAATTGTTATTGTTATTATTAAATTTTTTTTGAGTAAGTACTTATTAATGTTATTCATGTATGTCATTAATGATTATGATTATTAATTATAATTTTATCATAATATTATTAATATACCTATAGTGTAATATTGCAAAATGAAAATATACTTTGAAGATAAGTAAAAATATGCAACACGTAAAAGAATTTATTGTCGAAATTTTTAAAGGTAACTTCCATAAATGATATCACGCTTTTTTCGAGAATTTTTAACCTTCGTGTCCCTATGTCAGATTATTTACATGGTTAAAATAGAAAATCTACATGTCACAGATTCACAGATTCACAGACCCCCCTCCCCCTCCAGTGGCGTAGGAATCGGTGGGAGATAATAAAGTCAAAATTTTCGCTGTTCGAGTAGAATATAGTTTTGTATAAAATACAAGGATAGGCGCGCCCACGATCTACAACGATGTGACTGTATCCTATCGTATCGTGGCGAACCACAACACGATAGACTTAGTCGAGTAGTATCGTAGCTCGCCACGATATGATGCGTCTGAAGCCATCGTGTTGAGGCTCGATACGATACGATGGAACTTGTTCCATCGTATCGTGGCTTGACACGATACGATGGACTGAGTTCATTCGTATCGTGTCAAGCCAGGATACGATGGATTGGGATCGATCGTATCGTGTCAAGCCACGATACGATGGAATGAGTTCAATCGTATCGTATCTAATCACGATGCGATAGACTGAGCTCAAACGTATCGTGTCCAACCACGATACGATGGACTAAGCTCAATCGTATCGGATCAAACCAAGATTCGATAGATTGAATTCCATTGTTTCGTGGCGAGCCTACTACTTTTGTCGTAAATCGCGGAGCTTCGTTCAAATTCAAGCCCTCCTTATTATTTCATTTGGCCCTTTTATAGCATAATAAATGAATAAATAAATTAAAACAATAAATAATAAAATTTTTATCAGAAAGAAAGATTCTGTAAAGTGAAGAATATTTTAAATAATTAAATTTTACATTATAAATTGTTTAAACAAATTGTTATAAACAAATAGACAAATAAATTTTAAAAAAAAGATTCTGAAAAGTAGACAATGTTTTAAATAATTAAATTTTACATTATAAATTGTTGAAACAAATTGTCATAAGCAAATGGACAAATATTAAATTTTTCATCAGAAAAAAAATTCTGAACAGTAGAGAATGTTTTAAATAATTAAATTTTACCTTATACATTGTTTAAAAAATTAATTGTTTAAACAAATTGTTATAAACAAATAAACTCATACATTTATAAAAGAAATTAAAATTCTTAAAAGTAAAAAAGCTTTTAAATAATTAAATTTTACATTAGAAATTGTTTAAACAAATTGTTATAAACAAATGGACAAATATTAAAACTTTTATCAGAAAAAAGATTCTGAAAAGTAGAGAATGTTTTAAATAATTAAATTTTACATTATTAATTGTTTAAACAAATTGTTATAAACAAATGGACAAATATTAAAACTTTTATCAAAAAAATAGATTTTGAGAAGTAGAGAATATTTTAAATAATTAAATTTTACATTATAAATTGTTTAAAAAATTAGTCGTTTTAACAAATTGTTATGAAAAATGGACAAATAAATTTTTAAAAGAAGATCTTATAAACAAATTGTGACAGCAGCTTAACGTCACGTAATGTTTCACTACAGAAAACGCTGAAATAACGTTAATATATGTTACCATATGATAAGCGGTAAAATATGAACGATTAAATAGATAGATATGAATTATATTTTAATAACGATCAACAATAGATTTTCTTTATGTTCTTTAAATCTTTTCTCGAATATTCATTAAACCTTTATAATCTTAAAGATCCGAAAATGTCACGTTTTCGACAAAAAAAAGGGGTTTCAATTTTACGACTTGAAAATATTCGGAAACAAACATCTGGTATCATAATTCCGGACCGCGGGTCTCTGCGCCTTTCTGGCAATAAAACATGAAATTTATCGATAGGAAAAACCTATAAAGAATGCAAAATTGTCAAAAAAATTAATTGTTTAGAGAAATTTTTATAAACAAATTGACAAATATTAAATCTTTCATCAGAAAAAGAGATTGAGGTAAGTGGGGAATGTTTGAAATAATACAATTAAATTTTATACAATTAAATTTTTAAAAAATGTATAATGTTAAAAATAACTATTTAAAACATCCACTTTCCTAAATCATTTTTTCTGCTAAAAGTTTAAATATCTGTACAATTGTTTATGAAAATTTGTTTAAACAATTAAAAATGTAAAATTTAATTATTTAAAACATTCTCTACTTTTCAGAATCCTTTTTTTTCGGTTTTAATATTTTTACATTTTTCTATAACAATTTTTTTTTTTCCTATCGGTAAATTTCATGTTTTATTGACAGAAGAAAGAAGCAGAGACCCGCGGTCCGGAATTATGATACCAGATGTTTGTTTCCGAATATTTTCAAGTCGTAAAATTGAAACCCCCTTTTTTTTGTCGAAAACGTGACATTTTCGGATCTTCAAGATTATAAAGGTTTAATGAATATTCGAGAAAAGATTTAAAGAACAAAGAAAATCTATTGTTGATCATTATTAAAATATAATTCATATCTATCTATTTAATCGTTCATATTTTACCGCTTATCATATAGTAACATATATTAACGTTATTTCAGCGTTTTCTGTAGTGAAACATTACGTGACGTTAAGCTGCTGTCACAATTTGTTTATAAGATCTTCTTTTAAAAATTTATTTATCCATTTGTTTATATTAATTTGTTAAAACGACTAATTTTTTAAACAATTTATAATGTAAAATTTAATTATTTAAAACATTCTCTACTTCTCAAAATCTATTTTTTTGATAAAAGTTTTAATATTTGTCCATTTGTTTATAACAATTTGTTTGAACAATTTATAATGTAAAATTTAAATATTTAAAACATTGTCTAATTTTAAGAATTTTCTTTTATTATAAAAATTTATTTGTCCATTTGTTTATAACAATTTGTTTAAACAATTAATTTTCAAAACAATTTTTAATGTAATATTCAATTATTTAAAACATTCTCTACTTTTCAGAATGTATTTTTCTTATGAAAATTTATTTGTCCATTTGTTTATAACAATTTGTTTAAACAATTTATAAAGTAAAACTTAATTATTGAAAACATTCTTTACTTTTCAGAATTTTTTCTTCTTATAAAAATTTATTTGTCTATTTGTTTATAACAATTTGTTAAAACGATTAATTTTTTAAACAATTAATAATCTAAAATTTAATTATTTAAAACATTCTCTACTTTTCAGAATCTTTTTTCTGATAAAAGTTTTAATATTTGTCCATTTGTTTATAACAATTTGTTTAAATAATTTCTAATGTAAAATTTAATTATTTAAAAGCTTTTTTACTTTTAAGAATTTTAATTTCTTTTATAAATGTATGAGTTTATTTGTTTATAACAATTTGTTTAAACAATTAATTTTTTAAACAATGTATAAGGTAAAATTTAATTATTTAAAACATTTTCTACTGTTCAGAATTTTCTTTCTGATGAAAAATTTAATATTTGTCCATTTGCTTATGACAATTTGTTTCAACAATTTATAATGTAAAATTTAATTATTTAAAACATTGTCTACTTTTCAGAATCTTTTTTTTTAAATTTATTTGTCTATTTGTTTATAACAATTTGTTTAAACAATTTATAATGTAAAATTTAATTATTTAAAATATTCTCCACTTTACAGAATCTTTCTTTCTGATAAAAATTTTATTATTTATTGTTTTAATTTATTTATTCATTTATTATGCTATAAAAGGGCCAAATGAAATAATAAGGAGGGCTTGAATTTGAACGAAGCTCCGCGATTTACGACGAAAGTAGTAGGCTCGCCACGATACAATGGAATTTAATCTATCGAATCTTGGTTTGATCCGATACGATTGAGCTTAGTCCATCGTATCGTGGTTGGACACGATACGTTTGAGCTCAGTCTATCGCATCGTGATTAGATACGATACGATTGAACTCATTCCATCGTATCGTGGCTTGACACGATACGATCGATCCCAGTCCATCGTATCCTGGCTTGACACGATACGATGGAACAAGTTCCATCGTATCGTATTTTGCCTTCATTTGACGTTTTTTTCACATGCTCTTAGTTTTAATTATATTTTAAAAGTGGAAAGTATAATAAATATTATTTAATTATCTTAATTTAATTTCAATATTTCACTTAATCTTTTAAAGCAAATAATACTTCTTTTTAAAAATTTTAGTTAATTTAAGATTCAAAGTGTAATTTAAAATGAAACGTGTTGTTTAAATGTAAAATTATTTTTAAGATTGAATTCAAAATGCGATTTTATTAATAGATTACATTAATCCAATTTGATTGGAATTAATTTTTGAAATTTACAAAAAATTAAAATAATTGATCAAATTGTTTTAGTAAATTTGTTTACTTTAATTTAAAACTAATTTTTAAAAAAAATTGTATTGACTTAAAGATTTTAAATTTATGCGGGGATCACAGCTTGTCCCCTATTTTGAAGTTTTGTCCCTATTTCCTCTATTTTAAAGATTTGTCCCCTATTTCTAATTTTCAAAGTTAGATTTATAATTTATTGAAGTTATTTTGTACTTAATTCTGAATTTGTATCATTTAATAAATTTGAAATTTAAATTTTAAACGCTTTTGTAATTTATTTATAAAGTGTACGGGTTATACGGTAATGTAGAGAACACAAAATTTTGTTCAGATTTTTTTTGAAAAAAACTATGTAACACATAGTGTGGGAGGGGGGAGTTAACGTAAAACTACTTTGGTTTTTAAATATTTGTCAATTACCATTTATTTTCCGTAATTTTTAATTAATTTAAACAACTTTTTCTATTTCCACTTATTCTTGAGAAATTTTATAACTATGCTTTAACATTTTTAATTATTTCATTCTCTTGTTAATTATTCTCGCCAGGTTCCAAATTTTTTTCCATTTGTCCATTTTTTCCTTTAATATTTAATAATTTTATCATTTTGCAATTTTTTTTCAATTATCTATCTGTTTCTTAAAAATTTATTTTAAAGATGTTCAATTCTACAACTATTTTCTTCAATTCCCAAATATTTTTTTCAATTTCAAGTATCTCATTCTAATTTTATTTCCATTTTTTTAATATACTTAATGATTCTTTCCTTTTTTAAAATACTTTCTTCAATTTTTAATTATTTTCTTTAAATTTCAATTTAATTTTTAACTTTTCAGTTTAATTCAGTTTTCAATAATTTTTTTCATTCACAAAAATTGTTTCAAAATTACAATTCAATTGTTTAATTCTACAACTACTTTCTTCAAATTTCAAATTCCATTTTTCAATTTTTAATTATTGTCTTTAATATTAAAAGATCCTCGCTCTTTTTCAATTACTTTTTTCTATATTCAAATACTTTTTTCAAATTTTAAGTTTATTCTTTAAATTTCAATTCCTTCTTGCAATTTTTAATTATTTTCTTCAATTTTAATTATTTTTTTCAATTTGCAATCTAGTTCAATGTTCAATTATTTGCAACAATTAGATATTCCTATAACTATCATAGTTTTTGAATTATTTTGTTTAAAGTTACTATTGTTTGATTTTTGAATTATTTTTTCCAATTGTGAATTAATCTACTTTTCAACTATTTCTTTCAATTATTATTTATTTTCCTCAATTTTCAATTGTTTGCATCAATTTTTTCAATTATTCTCTTAACATTTTATAATTATTCTTTAATTTTTTCAATAATTATTTTGTTCGATTTTGGATTAACTACTTAGCTATTGTTAGAGTTTTGTTTTCAATTTTAATTTATTTTTTCAAATTTCAATTGAATTCTTAAATTTTTAATTTATTTCTTCAAGTTTTTATTATTTTCTTGAATTTCAATTATTTTTTTCGATTTTCAATTCAGTTTTTCAATTCGCAATCATTTCCAACAGTTGTTTCTATAATTTTCTTAATTTTTCAATTTTCTAGTTTAAATTTAATGTTTATTGTTTAATTATTTAAATTATTCTTCTTCAATTGTGTAATTATCTAAATATTTTTCGAGTTTTATTTTCAATTTTTAATTATTTTCGTTATTTTTCAGTTATTTTATAAAAAAATTTAATTCTCCCAATTTTCATTATTTAAATTTCCAAAAATTTATAGTTTTGAATGACAAATAACAATGCAAAGTTTCTCGCGCGCTTTAATGTTGCTAGTGTACATAATATTTCAATGTTTACATGAATAACGTTATCTGTTTAAAAATATTAATTTGACATTTTAGCATAATTAAACACTAAATTTTATTCTATTTATCAATTTGAGTTTATGATTGGATTATAATAATCTAATTTAGTTTCAATTAAATCAATACAAATTTATAATTAATTAATTATTATTTTATATCAGTTAAAAATATTTAAAAACTTTTAAAACATTCATATCTTGGCGCCAAGAATGAGTGCGCAGAACTTAGTGCGCAGCTTGAATGAATTTTGAGAAAAAGTTTACAAGTCGAATTTCTCGTAAAATGTTGACCACCAAATGTTAAAAACTACCACCTAATGACCACCTAACGACCACCTAACGATTCCAAAAGGAATTTTTAAAAAATATTAAAAAGTGGAGTGCTACGTGAAGTTAGCACTCCAATTTGTAAAACTACTGTAGTTTTTCTATTTCAAACCACCAAACGACAAAAACTACCATTTAACGACCACCAAACGACCACCTAACGATTTCATATAAAGAAAGGTTGTTTTTAAATACCTCGAGTGCTAACTTCACAGACGTGTTTTTTGGTGAAAAAATGGTATTGTTGGTTTTATCCCAACACTTGAGGTAAAACCACCAATTGGAAGGGTTATGTAGAACGGTTGTGGCTCGGAATCTAGAAGAGATCGATAATTGTGTATTAATAATAATATGTAGCTAAAGGATCAATCTCTTAAACGCAACTTAGTTTTTCTTTTTACCTACTCTGTTTTGAGAGTTAGAGTTGGAAATCTCAAAAATTGGTGGTTTTAATCTATACTCTACCCTACTTTTGGGGGAAAAAATTGTTTTTTTAAAAATCTGGAAAACGGGGAAAAAATTGATTCAAGTCGCTTGAAATTCCTTGCTGTGAGGTTTTTTGTGGTCGCTGATTTCTAATTCGGTGTTAATTTTTGAAAATTCAAAATGGCGGATCCAATATAGTTGACAAAATTAAAAACTTATCGGATTCGTTTTAAACTGGCCACACGAGGATTTTGGGGTTCGCTGATTACGAATCAAGCATCAGGGTTTTAAAATTGAAAATGGCGGATCCAATAGTACGACCTTCTCAACAAGTGAACCCCAAAAATCAGTATGTTTGTCGCACTGAGACTGCGAATTATAGTTTTTAAGAAATCATCATGAAATGGTTCTCAAATTTCTTGATCTCGGAGTGAAACGTAACGTCAGAAGACGACTTTTGAATTTAATAGTAAAACCAACGTTTAAATTTTTGGTGGCCCTGAAAAGGGCCGTTTGAATATTTTCTGACAAGTCATTCTTGTCTAGGGGCTGCTTTGGGAGATGGCTGCTTTTTTCTGCATGTACAGAAAATCCCAATCGCGCAGCTTCCTGTGGAACTTATCCTCCTTACTTAATGGCCGGAGGGCGTCCCACAGTTTTATTTTCTTCATGGTGCCGCACCTGTGGACCATGTCCGACCACCACACTCTAGCCTTGCTGTGCTGTGGATTTTGTTGTGGTATCGTCATTTCAGCTGGAGAACTAATGAGCAACAATTGTCACAGCCGTTCTATTTACGTAGTTCCACGTGTTGACCGCGCACACAATATGCGGCCAATTAGCCAATCTGATTGGCTGGAACTCAACGTGTCAGTGGGGCCTTTCTTCACCGTCCGTGCTCGGCAACAAAAACCCCCTCCTCAAAAAATTGGTCTTCATTATTTGCCCAGTCGTCGTGCTGTCAGTGTCGAATAACAAATACAATATCATTTCTACTGTTCTACAATATTGCAAAATAAATCTATTCCTTCTGCAGATCGCTTTTTTCACGTGAAGACTTAAAGAAAATGGTAACAATATTATCAAATAGCTGTTACAGTAATATAACAGTAATGACATGGAACTAAATGGGAAAATCCACAGAACCGGTCGATTTTCACTTATAAAAATAAAAAATTTTAAATTACCAGCACACCTTTCATTTATGGTTTATATAATTTGAAAAGTATTTAAGAACAATTACCGTCTTGCGTGATCCATTTTATTTTAATGCCGTTCGAGTTAAAAGCCAAAAACGAAAATACCTATGTAATCTTTGTTCAGAAAATCTTAATGAAAAATGTGTATATCTTTCTTTTGTTTTTTTTGCATATATATTTGTAATATTTCTAAAACATTTTGAATAATAAAATATGATAAAATACAATTATTTATATACAATTAATATTTACGATTAACATAATAATTAATAAATTATAATTTCATTTTAGCATTTATTTTTTTATTCTGCAAATTAAATTATCTTAACTAATAAACAGACATTATTGACATTGATTTTGATCCAAGTTTGAAAATAAAACAAATGAATGGTTATTTCATTTTTCATATTTTTAAATACCTTCATTCAGTTAAATTTCTTTTAATTTTAGTTTTATTTTTAACTTTTAGACATTATATATTGAAAATAGAATTTGGCGTTTGTATATAAAAATTATAATAATGTCTTTAAATAATCACACATGATTTCAATTCATTATATTTTAATTTGTAATTGTGCTCCTGAAAAAAGGCAAAGTTTTGAATCGTTCACGATCAAACATAGAGTGTTAATTATTGTAATATTTTCTTTAATTCTAACCGCACACTGTTCTATTATACCTAGATTTGTTCATCTGCTAAAAAACAACAAGTATCAATTTGAAAAATTCAAATCGAATAATCGCCGTTAAAAATATTTATAAAAATGTATAGGTATTTCATTATTTTAAAATAATGAGTAACGCTACTTTCAGCGACTACCATTTCTTTTTAATTAAGGGCACATATTTTTTTCTGCCTTCAATAGATTCTGCACTAAGTAAAGTATAATTCACCATTATTTGGAATTGTTTTAATCTATGCCGAACAAGTTATACCCATAAGAATTAAAATTGATACCTAGAATAACACGACAAATTTGGTTTTTTAAGTAACTTAACTCTATTTTATTTTTTATATAAGACAAAAAGGTTTGCATTTATTCAATTTTCTTAGTTTAATTGGTTATCAAAGATACTATAAATTGGTAGAAATTTGAAAAAGATTAATATGATACTTCTAAAATAAAAAAATCTGTGAGTAACATGAAATCGACCTAAAAATCTCCGAGTAGCCAGTTTTAAGCCATTAAAGCGTGAAGAAGTATCAATATTAATTTGTTAACTTTGAGATCGTTTTTCTCGAATTCTTGTTTTAGCACGTAAGCTCTCTATTCACTGTTCAGATTACGTATATTAACAGAAAAATTTACATAAATAGTATTAATTAAAATTTGTGAATGTTTAATAAACTGATAAAATTATTAGTTCTTAAATTTTCATCTTTCCTAGCGGTATCATGTAGAAACTTTTATAAATTAAGATTCTCAAGAGCGTATAGCGTACTGGTTAGCGTATTAGACTTCGGTGCGTTAGTATGTAGGTTCGAATCCCCCCAAGCGTTGCGATACTTAATTTGTAGAGAAATGCGTGTTTAAGTGTTTTCCAAAAATTTATAAGTGTAATATAAGTTAATAATAAACAGTATTAATCTTGGGTAATTAATTTCGATTTTTTTATTTATATTTATTTTTATTTTTATGCTGAGCACTAGAAGGATATCTGCGGGACATTCTCAGGGTATCCATAGAACATCCTGCAGATATCCACAGGACATCTTTAGGATGTTTAGTTTGAGTTACAAATATCCAGAAAAAATCCATATCAGGATATTTTCAGGATATCTGAGAGAGCGGAAATTTCAATATCCGATGGACATCCTCAGGATGTCCGAGGACATTCTGAGGACGTTTTCAGGATATTCGTGCAAATTATTCAATATCCGTCGGATATCTGACGGATATCCTTTTGTTATGAGGGATAAAAGCAATTGAAAATTGAAAAAAATAATTAGGAATTTATAAAATGGGCCAAATAAGTAAAAAATAATTAAAATAATTAAGAATTGGAGAAAATTATTAAAAAATGATATGAATAATTAAGAATTCATAAAATTAAAAAAAGTTTTTAATTTTTATTCATAATTAAATGAAAGTGTATGGCTATTTATTGCAAAATAATGAAAATAATTTGAAAATTAAAAAAGACTGAAAAATTCATGAAATTGCTTTTAAAATAATTTTGAAATGGTGCAATTGAGTAGAAAATGATAAAAATGATTAAAAAATTAAGAAAGAATTAAATCTTATCTGATAAAAATAATTGAAAAATAATATTAATTATTAAGTTTTGATTACGTTATAATCAAATGAATTAAAGAATATAATTGTAATTTAAAGAAATATCTTTTTCCATTTACAAAAATAATTGATAAATCAAAGAAGAAACTGAAAACTAATGAGAATATTTTTGATAAATAAAATAAGTGTTCTAATTCATTGTTAAGAAAATTTATGTATGTAATAATATAGTAAAAAAATAAATTCAGCAGAATATAATTATAATCTATGGAAAGTTAGTTTTAAAGTTGGTGAAAAAGTTGAAAAATAATAAAAATAATTATCGAAAATTAAGATAATAATCGGAAAATATTTTAAAAAGTTAAAAATTATTATAAATATCTAATTGAAATGACAACATAAATTAATTGGGATTTTAAAAAGAATATTAATTCAGTAAATTTTACTAGTGCTTAAAACTTGTTTTTTATTTAACATCTTTTTTTTTATTAGGGTGTAATATAAGCATATTTTAAACGATTTAAATACAATTACATTTATACGGAAATAATAGCAGATTTTTGAAATTTGGCTGTCGTGTGGAGCTGAACCGCATCCTTCTATTACAAATGTATTGTACAATATAAAAATTTCTTTTCCATATTTTGCTAAAATGCAAATAAATAATAAATTCATAAATTATTTAATGTTCTACTAGTGTTTTATATATTAGTTAACATGTATAAAATTTTATAAAAGAATAACAAATACAATATCTAACAGTGAATATTTCATTTCTACTGTTCTACAATATTGCAAAATAAATCTATTCCTGCTGCAGATCGCTTTTTTCACGTGAAGACTTAAAGAAAATGGTAACAATATTATCAAATAGCTGTTACAGTAATATAACAGTAATGACATGGAACTAAATGCTTTTTTTGTACGCATGCGATTTTCACAAAAATAATTTTTTTTAAGCAAACAATTTTCTTTTTTAAAACTTTTTTTACATGGATTTAGTGCCAATGGATCAAAATTGAGATTTAACTTATTCGAAGGCGTAATAACTAAACACATGACACCTTAATTATAAGTCTAAAGATTGCGTTCAAAACTTGGAAAAATTGAGGGAAAAAATATTTTTACAGATTTTTAAGTATAAAAAAGGTATTATAAAGTGCAATATAAACTTACATTGTTCATAAATATAGACACTTTATGCTGGAAAAAGGCTGAGTTATAATAATAATATTTTCACCGAAAATTATTAAATTAAAGTTAACATTTTACAAAAGAAAACTGCCACGGAGTTGAAATTTCAGCAGTTATAGTGCAATATAATAGAAGTTATAATATATATATTTATGTATATTTGGTTTTCAGTTACTCTCATATATACCTTTAAAATTCACTAATACACTTTAGAATATATTTTTATTTTAGGTGTATTTTTTTAACGTCGCCATGCAGGGCAGTTACGTAAGAATTGCTCATATGTGAAAATATGGTTTTGAGCTGCACTTTAAATTGCTGTCGTAAAAATCAAATTTATAATGGTTATTGGCAGTTACTTTAAATGATTGTAATTAAAAACATATTCTCAATGTCATCTAAATATTAAACTATACTTATTCGACTCGAAATACTGTAACGAGTACTAAAAAAAATATGTAGTAATCTTTTCTAGTGTAGCAGCAGAATTTTTGATTTTTCTGTTGCGATGTGCAGCAAGCAAGCATAATAACTTGTGAATGCGCGGAAGTACGTTCATCACTGGTTAAATTTACTAGGATTTTCATCTTTAACACACACACACACACACACACACACACACACATATATATATATATATATATATATATATATATACATATATATATACACACATACACACAAATGAATCTTTGTTAAGTAATGGAACTTTATTATTTTCAGATGAAAATGAAGCAAATTAGGTTATTTTTGAAATTCTTTGAATTATAAACATCACAAAACTTTCTTTATATTGCAAAGTAAATTTATAAAGTATTTTTATGAAGGTGGTATTTACATTGTTTTCTTGCCGAAGTCTACGATGTCTTTAAAAAATGCGAATGTTAAAAAATGAGTATGTTTCCTCGTTCTTTTTCCATTTTCAAACCACTTTGCTTATAAGGTACTAAAATTTCGCACATATGTTTAGATATGTGTTTAGATTTTTGAAAAGTTATGGACAAATTTTGTAAAGGCGGTCTTTATAATGTTTACTGGTAAAAATCTGTGATTTTTAAAAAAATACCTCCTATTCCTCTTTTCGTAGAGCCCAGTTTTTGGATTACTTTTCGATATATGGTACACAATAGTTTTTTTATGTGTATATTACATGAGAAATATACAGAAGTTTGTTAAAGTTTTTTTTTCATATAATTGTAGATGAAAAATTCCTGATTTTTGAATACATAATTTGAATCAAACATTGGAATAATAGTTGCTAATTTCTGATTTTTACTAAGTTTGTTGTAAAAATCAGCACGATCCACTATCTGCAAAAGTATTGGTCCACAATGGTTAACATTTTTTATAAACACAATTTTACATACTCTAGAATGTTAATTATTTTTAATAATCATTCAAAAATTTATGAAACTTAAATTTTTTTTTTCATGCAATAAAAAAAGAAAATTTGAAATGTATCGAATTGTATCACTCAGAATGATTGTAATCACACTTGTCAGACTTTCATCATTTTTATCAAACATTTCAGTTGTTTTGCATTTTTTCTTTTTTGTGTTATGGCAGATAAAATGGCAGAATACATGGGAATTGGAACATATCTAGCTTTGAAGCGTCGTAATGCTAGTGATTCTTCTGATATTGATGAGGCCCCTGAAGATGTACTTGACGACATTGAACTTTCTACGCAAATGAAGAGAAGGTCAAGTACTGGAAAACGAGTTACCAGTTGTAGTCAGGGTGAAGGAAACAATTCTGACAAGAAAAGATATGCATCGAATTTTCTGAAAGATTGTCGAGAAGGTGGTCATGCGTGTAGCAGTACACAGGTGTCTGCTGCAGATAATAACACTTCTTTTGTAAAAATAGAAGATATAAAGTTCATTCAACTAAAAAGTAACAGTAGTACATGTTCCTTTTCAACTGCCGGCATAGTTACTTGGATTGGAATATTTTATTTTGTAAGTACAATGTTTTTTCAAATAAAACAATTATCATTTGACTTATAAGTGACTTTGAACGTTTACGACGACAGCTCTTGTTTCATAAATGATCATTACTTATTTTAAAGCAATATAGCTTTCAATATGTGTACATACGTTTTTTTTATTTTAAAATTGAGCATAGTTTTTCATTCATATTCAAAATGTTAATGCTAATCTGGTGGAATAATGTGTTAAGCTTTAAAAATGAAAGTTAGATTCATCCATTGACGAATGTCTGAGAAACACTAGCCTTTTTCATTAAATTTTTTTTATAGCTTTTTGGGTCTTTTGAATGTCGATCTGATGTCTTTTGAGTTTCTTCTTGCGCTTTTCAGATTCGGTTTTTTAAAAGAAAAATCTTTTTTCTTTCCTCTGGTAGGTCATTGCGTTGTGTATTTTATTTTTTGGAAAAAGTGAAAATGGAAGATGCAAAATCAGTCACACAAAATTTTAAAATCTATTAAACTTGCTTAGTTCGTGTGTCGTTGGTTTTTTGGGTGGCTGATTTCGTTTTTGAGCTTTTTTTTAAGAAGGGAATTGAAAATCAAACATTGCGAACACAAAATTTAAAATGAAACTAGTGTACTTTCTGTAGAGTGATTCCTTGTTGGTTTTTGGTTTCTTGGCTTTTAATTTGTAGCTTATTTTTTAGAAATTCAAAACAGCGTATCTAAAATTGCACAGACGTTAGACGTTGTGCTAGTCTGTTTGCAAGTTACACCTTTAGTTTTGTAATAGTAAATGAAAATGATTAGCAATCAAAATACCTATGTGATTCTGCTTCTTAGATTTTAAGTATGTTATGTTATTAGGTTTTATTGTTTCTAGATGGTTCTTTAAAAACTTCCTCTTCTAATAATATGTCCACCATAAAATTTTACAGTGTATCGAAGGAAAGTTGAAGTTGCGATAGGTTTCATTATCGAGGTAGGGTGGTTTTTAAGGTTTTTGGGTTTTTATGTAATTAGATGATATCCTTTTTATGTTACAATGTAATAATGCCTATCTGCCAATTTGTCCGTGAAGAATTGTACCCAATCGAAGAAAACTGAATGTAATGAGGTATGAAAACATCGTTGCACGGTGGCTTTTATCTAGGCGATAAAAAGTGAAAGTCAGAAGGGATTCGAATATATGTACATGTTGCTTTTTTAGGGTTGTCGGTTATCTCATGATATCACTTCTATGTGATTTTTATAATATTTTCAATAATTATAGTTATCAGGAAAATGATTTTTAATTTCAGTTTAATAAATGCAATTAATAAGGGATGAAGATATTAAAGTAAGTGTTATTTTTAGGTTTGAAGAGTTGAAGACAACCTCTGTCACACTATTTTCTTAAGTGACTATTATAAAATTCAGAAAGTTTAAATAACATTAAAAAGAGTCTAGTTCCTCGAAAGTAATTTCTACTGATAATGCATGAAGATGTCTATGTCTGATGGTTTGGGTATAATTTATGACAACTTTTAATAGAGTTTTGTGAGTGTTCAGAAAGAGGGTATCAAAATTTTTTTTTATTTTTTTTAATTTTTTTTTAATCATTTTTATTACATGTGCTCATCGAAAGGACTTTGTGTTCTGTAATTATGTATACAGTACTTTGTGCTGTGTATTTACCAGTTTTGATTGTAATTAAAACAACTGTTTGCTTTTTTTTTTAGTTTAATTGTCAATCACTTTTTTCTCTTTGGTGATGATAAATTGTAAATCATGATTAAAGTCCATCAATATATTTTTTAATGCATTTTTGATTAGGTTTATTTTGTTGATTTTTGTTATCTGTGTTTGCTATTTTTTATTTTTAAAAAGTGAGCTTAATGTCGTTGTCAGCTTTACCTAAAACCCCACAGGGTTTTCATTCTTCAAAAAGTATGTAAACAATTGTTATCGCAGTGCCCCCAAAGTTCTCTCCACCTCCGAAAATGAGTTTCCATGAAATTAAATTAATTTAATTTATTGTTGTTTGTCAATTTTTATTTGGTATGGTGAATTTATAAAATGTAATTAGGAAATCAGAGCCATCAACCTGAAGAACTATGGAGAATAACTGTTAAGCAAAAAGTTATTTGTATGAAACTTAATTTTCATATTTTTAAAATGTATTTACAATTCTATTTTTAGTTAAACATAATAATGTATTACTGGTCATTATTTAAGCGTTAAAGTGAATACACATTGATGACTATTTAAAAGAAAGAAAGTAAAATTCTTTGTTTTTGGAATTATTGTTTTATTTTTGTTTTTTCTTTCTGAACAGAAAAACTTTTCACATATATTTCTGCTGTTCTGTCATTAAAATTTTTGAAAAATGATAAGGATATTGATGAATTGAATTTGTGTACATAGTGAAAATTTACGCTTGTTGTTTGTATCTTCTTTTTATTCTTTTTATCTTGACATGATCTTCTTTATTGAGTAGTTTACTTGTATGAAATCATATTATGTAATATGAACAATTAAAATGACTTGTACTTTGTATTAATTTTTGTGTATTGGTTTTAGACAAATTTCAAGTATGAAGGGATTGTCTTACCTGCCCCTTATTTACCTCCGACGGATGCTGAACCGTCAACTTCAGGAAGCCAAAAAAGAGAAAAGGTTGAGAAGTGTAACTTTATGCCGCAGGAGAACTCGTCATGCTGCCTTCAGCGGTTCACTAATAAAAGCAGTTATGTTCTACTTTATTTTAGTGATTTGTTGTGCAACAATAAGACCTGCAATTCCATTACGCTGGGTTCTGCAGTAGCCTGTTCCGGTCTCCAATTGGTTAAGGGAGGCCCTGAGAATGCGGAAATGGTTCTTTGTAAGGGGCTAATTACTTCTTCGATAAGCAAGACGCCCCAAAATGCACAGATTGTGCATTATTTAATGCAGCTTGATCGTTTATTATCAGTAAGTGTCAGTATTTAAATTAATTAAATATTCTATGATCAGTTTTCTCGATTGTCTTGATTACCAATATACGTTAATGTCGATTATGAAGTGAATGTAAATACTTTTTCAAAAATATACTGTCATTTGAAATTTTGTTTATTTTTGAAATACAGTTCCATTTCAATTGTGAGAAGTGACAATTTGTTAAACACTGTTTACTTAGCTGGATGAAGCTTGCTTATATTAAGTCTTATTTAGGGCAAAGCAGAGATTGTCAGACGATCAATCAAATGCTTTTATATTTATGTCACTTGCGTTGTTTCATTTTTCATCAATATCACCGATAGGACTTTCAGGGAAACTTTTAGTGCATTTGACGATTTTTTACGAAATGTGCTGTGTTTTACAATATCGCAAATTTTTAATTGAATAGATTTGTTTTTTTCTTACGCGTTGTTGTTTGTGCATAGGTACATAATATACATGTATATATATTTATACATTTGCAATGTGTCCTGTTTCAGTTGTTTTGCTAGTCAAAATGCGCTGACGTGTAAAGTATTTTCTATGAATGGTTTTACTGTTTGTGTTATAGTCATAATAAAATCTTGGTTATCATTGTGATTGTCAAATTGTCTGCTTGTTCTGCTATCTATAAATATTTTATTCTCAAAAATTACTTTTTCTGTTATAAATTTAAATTCTATGATGATGAAATAATATTTTTAATTTCAATTCTTTTTGTAATATTTTCATAACAATAATTTTTTTTTACAGGCGAATATAATGGAATATTTGACGTCCTGCTCTTTGCCGGTTTCTTTATTGCTTTCCAAGCATTACTCAAAAAACTCACAGGTTTTGATGCCTTCAATAGTGAATAAAAATAAATACTGTTACGTATGTAACGTTTATTAATATTATTGTATATTTATCAATTCTTACTCATATATATATATATTCCTGAATTTTTACCGTGAATAATAACACATAAGAATACGGGTAGCAAACAATGTGAATCAATAACGTTTATCATGACTCTTCTCACCACATTGATTGTACAAAATAGAGAAACACCCTAAATTCATACCATATAAGGTAACGTGCAAGGAGTTTTATAATAAAGCTGGTAATCAATAGAACCTGTACTCTTTCTGAAACGGCTTCGCAAAGTCCCGAAATGATATTGATTAAAAAAGACTATATAAAGTGCTGTGCGATATGAAAAAGACCAGTCTAATTCAAACCCCGAAACTACGTTTGTCAACCTTCTTTATACCAAGTTGATTCAACCAGAAACTTTGTTCGACAACCAATTAAATTTTGTCAATTTTCTACGAACAGTAAATTAACCAATTTACTGTATAACGTTTAACGGGTTAGTTGCCAATATCTCGCCAGTGTCCGGCCAACATTGCAGAAAAATCTCAGCTGGCTGATTGCCAGTATTCTGCCAAGTTTCAACCAACATCACGACCATACTCAGCTGGCTGGTTGCCAGTAATTTGCCAGTTTCCTGACAACATCGGCTTTAAATCTCAGCTGGCTGGTTGCCAGTAATTTGCCAGTTTCCTGCCAACGTCGGCCCAACCTCGGCTTTTCACCACAGCCGTCTGATTGCTGATTTGCCGCCTACCAAGGTCCAACAACAACTTGAAACATTAGTTTCTGAAACTTGACCAAGATTCTTCACGATTAAAATAAAAGTAAGTACAAACATTTTAATCTTTCGTCTCTTATCCCATTTCTTTCCTGAACGTATAATCTGTTTCAGATTATCCGTACTCTGCCACCAGTTCTCGCCGCTCTCTCTCAACTCCTCAGCACTTTAGATTTTTATCATCGATTATCCCTTGTGTAAACAATAAATTCAGATATTTATATATAATGTACATGTGCCTCTCTATTCATTTACCTGTACACCTTACCCTCACTGTTCAAACCACCGATTGAATAAAAAGATATTTTTGTATGTTATGTTATTTATGACGTAACATACATTAATTTGGTGCATCGTCTTGTGTGTACAGTAAGGGTTAAATGGTTGAGAGCGATTTGTGCATTTTTTCTCTTTTCCCATTTTTTCAAGGTTTTTAGAGAGCGAGAGAATTTTGGTAAACTATTGTTAGTATTGTTATTCTTATATATGTGTATTATGTAAAACATTTTGATAATTTAATATGATATGTCGCAACCAAATGAACATAATGAAAAAGTAACAAGAAATAAAACCAAAAATAACGAAGAATTAGCTAAAGAGGTTGAAAAAAATAATAAAATTAATCTTGATTCTAAAAGTGGACTTCCAATAAATCTTGATAACTCTATTATCACTCAAAATACCGGGGATTCTTTTGAATTAGACTCAACCATCAAAAATTTTAATTTGAGTGATAGTCTTACTAGTTCCACGATCCTTGAAAAAACTTTAACAAATAATCCATTAGAAGATACTCCTTGTCCAGAATTCTTTGATAAAATATTAATTGAAAAACAATTAGAAATTGAAAAATTTGAAGAAACTTTAGATCGTAAAAATATCCTTGATAAAGAATTCGAATCGTCCCTAAATAAATCTCGTGAGTTATTAAATAAGTTTTTGAATAGTCCTTCTTTAAAAACAATTAAGACGGAAAATCAAACTAAGATAGAAACAAAAATGGCTAATGAAAATAATCCAGCTGGTAGTTCACAAAATCAGGGTATAAGAGATCCTAATGTACAAGCAGCATATTACCCCCACAATCAGACAATATCATTACGCGATGCAATTGAAGTAGTTCCATTATTTGACGGAAAAACAATGTCTCTAGAAAATTTTATTGAAGGTTGCACAGAAGCAAAGCAAATGCTTCCAGCAACGGCAGAGGGAAATTTAGTAAAAATGATACGATGTAAACTTATTGGTGAAGCTAGAAAAAGTATTTTTGGTACCGCATTCAATAATGTAGATGAACTTATAAACGCCTTAAAAAGATCATATTTAGTGTCAAAATCGGTTTATCAACTACAGGGTGAGCTAGGAAATACCTTTATGTGGCAAGAAGAAAATGTTTTATCTTACGCGACTAGACTTAAAGAAATATCAGAAAAAATTTTAGACGCTCATAAAATGTCAAATAATCAAGTAATCGATGAAAATTTTAGTACGGGATTAAATAGAGATTTAATAGATTGTTTTATAAGAGGATTAAGGCCGGAAATAGAAATTCGCGTACAACGAGCAAATACATTAAGAGAAACGATAACTTCGGCAATAGAAGTAGAAAAAAGATTAAAAGCGAGTCAAGATTTAAGAAGAAATAAAATTTCAAATTCAGAGTTAGAAACACCACAAAGAAGTAGCAATATTCATCCACGAAACAATAAAGTGAATACCTTACAAGAAAATACATTAAACTGTCAAATTTGTGGCGGAAAAGGTCACATTGCCCCAGTATGTAACAAATTAAATATGAAAAACCAAACATTCTCAAATCAACAACTTTTACCGAGTCAACAACGTAATTTTTCTAATAGTCAAAATCAACGGTTTAATACAAATCAATTTAGAAATTTTCGAAATCCAAATTTTGATCGAAATTTTCAAAACCCAAATTTTAATCGATATTTTCAGAATCCTAATTTTAATCCAAATTATTCTAAGAAATTTCAAAATCCAAATTTTTCTAGACAAAATCCAAATTTTCCTAAACAAAATTTTCAAGGCTCAAATTTTTCAAGAAACCAAAATATTCAAAACACAAATCCACAAGGATTTCAAAATAGACAAAATTTTCAAACTCAACAAAATTATCAAAACCGACAAAATTCTTCAAATCAACAAAGTTTTCAAAAGCAACAAAATTTTCAAAATAATTACAACAGACCAATAAATTTTAATAATCAAAATCAAAAAGCTAACAATTTTTCTCCCACTACAAATCCTAATTTACAAAGTCAACAACCGCAAAATTCTCAAATTAAAGTGATGTGTAATTATTGCAAAGAAGAAGGTCATCTTATAAATGATTGTGTTTTAAGAACTCGTAATAATGCTCGAAGATTACAACAGCCGCAATCGGGAAACTCGAGCAACCTTCTCTTAGTAGATGCGACAGAGGAGGTTTTGAGCGAAGAAACGCATCTTTGAACGTTAAAAATGAAAATAATATTAAAAAAGAAAATCAACCGGAAAATAGTGAACAAATTAATGCTACTATGTCAAGTAGTATCCCATATATTTCGATAAGTGCTGCTGGTTTACAAAACACCGTAACCATGATGATCGATACTGGAGCAGGTCCGAACCTTTTAAAAGAAGGGGTCGTTGGACCTGATGTTTACATTAATACGGAAGAATGCCTGCGACTCACTGGTATCAACGAACATCCTGTTTTCACCCTCGGACAAATAAAGTTGAATATACTCGGTCACTCTACGGTTTTTAATCTAATCCCGAATGATGTTCCTATTAGTCATGAAGGAATTTTAGGCACACAGTTTTTTAACAACAACAATGTAAAAATAAATTATGCGGAAAAACGAATTGAAATCGATGATAATTTTTATCCCTTTTCTACACAAGACTACATAACAGTACCAGCAAGAACTATTGCAACAATTTTTGTTAATATTAAAAATAAAGATAAAAAAGTTGGTTATATTCCAAAATTACTTATTGGTGAAGGACTTTTTATTGGAAATGCTTTAGTGACAAATGTAAATGGTCGAGCTTATTTAAAAATTGCTAATACTTGTGTGGAAGCAATGAATATTCCCATATTAACAGTGGAATTACTTGATTTTATAGAAAATAAAGAAGAAAATGTAACAACAATTAAAACTAATGATAAATATTCAAAATTAATACAGTCTACAATTAACACTCAGTTCAGATCATCAGAAAATTTTTTACATGGCTTTATTAATAACAATGATGAAAAATTAAATAAACTTTGTCAGGTATTTAATATTACAGGTATTAATAGAATAGAAACCGTAAAGAAATTTTTAAGGTTAGATCATTTAAACGAAGAAGAATTAACTCATGTAATAAATATAATAACAAAAAATATCGATAGCTTTCAAATACCAGGAGAAACTTTAGAAGCTACTAACATTTTAGAACACACTATCCCCACTACCGACGATCAACCAATTTTTACACGTCAGTACCGTTTTCCACCGATTCATAAAGAAGAAATTAAAAGACAAGTTAATGAACTTTTAGATCAAGGAATAATTAAACCTTCACAATCCCCATATAACACACCAGTTTGGATAGTACCTAAGAAATCAGATTCTCAGGGAAATAAACGTTGAAGAATGGTCTTGGACTTCCGCAAATTAAATGAAAAAACAATTAAAGATAATCATCCTTTGCCTAATATAATTGATTTGTTCGACCAGCTTGGAAACGCAAAATATTTTTCAGTTTTTGACCTGGCATCAGGTTTTCATCAGATTAAAATGAATAAAGAACATTCACACAAAACAGCTTTTTCTACACCGGACGGTCATTATGAATTTGACCGCATGCCTTTTGGTTTAAAGAATGCGCCAGCATGTTTTCAACGTCTAATGAATGCTTGTCTTACCGGATTAATTAATACAGATTTATTTGTTTATTTAGATGATATTGTAATATATGCAGACACATTAGAGGAACATGAACAAAAATTTAATGCATTAATGGAAAGATTACGTTTAGCTAACCTCAAATTACAACCAGATAAGTGCGAATTTTTAAGACCTGAAGTTAACTATTTAGGTCATATTATTGATAAACATGGCGTTAGACCCGATCCGAAAAAACTAGTAGCCGTAAAACAATTTCCAATTCCCAAAAATCAGAAAAATATCAAACAATTTCTCGGTTTAGCCGGTTATTACAGAAGATTTATTAAAAATTTCTCGAAAATAGCTACACCACTTTCAAATCTTTTAAAAAAAGACGTACCTTTTTCCTGGTCAGACGAACAACATGATGCTTTCGAATACCTTAAATCAAAATTATGCGAAGAACCTCTTTTAATTAGACCCGATTTTTCTAAACCATTTGTTGTTACGACTGATGCTTCAGGATTTGCAATAGGTGGCATATTGTCACAAGGCCCAATAGGAAAAGATCAACCAATTTCTTACACATCTCGAGTTTTAAATGAAAACGAAAGGAAATACGATACATACGAAAAGGAAGCTCTGGCAATAATTTACTGCATTACACAATTTAGACCATACTTATACGGAAGAAAATTTACATTAGTTACCGACCATAAACCATTAGTATGGTTTCAAAATTCCAAAGACCCGTGCTTAAGAGTAACTAGATGGCGTTTAAAGCTCGCGGAATATGAATTCGATGTAGTTTATAAGGCAGGAAAAAGCAACGTGAACGCAGACGCATTATCAAGAAACCCCGTAACATTTATACGAAAGGAATATGACTATGAAACTGAAGAAGAAGCATCTGATAATGAAGGTTCTATTGACTTGTATTGCGATGAAGAAATTAATCAGTGTTATGATGAATCTGATACCGATGATGAAATTGAGGATAATAGTATAAAAATAAATTCTGCGAACCCTTCAACGTCAAAAATTTTAACAATCAATAATGGAAATTTCATAAATAATTTATTTCATCAATTTCACATTAAGAAAAATAAATTTCAATGCTTCTTACAAATTTTTACACTTCTTTCAACTTTATTTTCTCCATCCGAAGAAAAGAAAGAAATAAATGAAGAAAAATGTTATATAACAACTCGAAATAAATCTTATAATAAAAATAACATGAAAAATAAAGAAACTTATGAAAAACAAGAAAATCAAGATCATCCTTTAAGAATTAGCAAGAGGAAGCGTGGTAGACCTAAGAAATATTTAGAAGAAAAACAAGAATTGACTACTAAGGAATCAAGAAAACGAGGAAGACCAAGGAAAACTCTTAAGGAATCTGAAAGAAACGAAGATGCAGCAGTGACAAGAAAACGTGGTAGACCTAAGAAACCTAAATGTAATGAAATTGAAGAGAAAATGAATGAAACTAATAATTATTATTCTGATACCGACTCAGATGATAAATCCGAAGATACTAATGTATCCGACCTTGAAAATTATTCTGATCCTGAAAATCCTTTTAATCCTGGAATAAATCCAAATCCTGAATATTTAGATGTTAAGAAATCAAGAAATCATCGGAAGAAAAAAGGTAGAGATGAATTAAATGAAATATTAAATTATAAGAAAGTTAGTAAAAGTAAATTAAGCGATGATTCGTCGGAAGAAGAAATTAATGAAGAAAATAACGAAGAAAATAATGAAGAGATTAATGAAGAAAACAATAAAGAGATTAATGAAGAAAATATTGAAGATAATGAAGAAATAGAAGAAATTAATTTTGAAGGTTTACCGTCTCAATCAGGTTCAAAAGAAATCGAAAATAAATCCAAAAATATTGTAGAATGTCGGGATCAATTAACGATGAGAAAAGATAATTATGCGTATTTTGTAACTTGTAATGGAATACCACGTGATAATGGATCTAAAGGTCTAGATAAAAATAATAAATTGCCAAAATTTAAAAATTTATCAAAAGGTCAAGCAAAAGAAACAAAAAAGGGTCAACAATATCATATTGCTTTACCAATTGAAGAAGAAGAAAAAGAGAATCTTGAACAAACATTAAATAATATTAAATTAACAATTTCTTCAATGTATCAAATCGCGGAAAAACTTAATCTTAAATCAATTTCTATTGCAAAAACTTTAAGAGTAAATCATATATCATGGAATGAAATCGTATCTATACTAAACTCTACTTTTTCAAAGTCAAAAATAAAAATTATAATTTGTAATGGACTCGTACAATATCCTACTAAAGAACAACGTGTTAAATCAATCGAAGAAGCGCACTCATCGGCTATAGGAGGTCATAAAGGAATAACAAAGACTTATAACAGAATTAGGCAAAAATTTTACTGGAGTAACATGAAAATCGATATACAGAAATATATTCAACTATGTCTTAAATGTCAGCTTAAAAAAACTTGTACGTGTAAAAACAAAGAACCCTATGGTAATTACAGATACTCCAGGGGTTGCTTTTGAAAAAATTGCGATGGACATTGTAGGACCTTTACCTAAAACAAGCTTAGGAAATGAATACATTCTCACTATTCAAGATAATTTTACAAAATTTTCTCTTGATATTACTTTACCGAATCAACAACCTAGCACTATTGCAGATGCGTTTACTAAAAAATTTATATGTATTTTTGGATCTCCAAAAGGAGTATTAACAGATCAAGGAAGAAATTTTTTGAGTAATTTAATTAGAAGTCTAGCAAAATGATTTAGAATCAGACAATTCAAAACTACAGCATTTCACCCCCAATCGAACGGATCAATAGAAAGATCACACCATGTACTAGGAGAATATTTGAAGCAATTTATCGAGAAGAATTCAGAATGGGATGACTGGCTAGAATTAGCCATGTTTTCATACAATACCAGTATGCATGAAGGTACAAAATGTACACCACATGAATTAGTTTTCGGAAAGTTAGCGCGTCAACCGTCCAGCGATCCTCTTTTGGAACATGAAAAATTAGAAACATATGATGACTATTTAAAGGATCTTGTAACGAAATTACATGAAATAAGGAGTATAGCAAGATTGAACTTAATTTCAGCAAAAGAAAAATCTAAACACTACCATGATAGAAAAATTAATCCACAGAATTTTAAAGTTGGAGATAATGTATTTTTACTAAGTGGTCCGAAACCACACAAATTTGGAAATCAGTATACAGGCCCGCATCAAGTACTAGAAATTTTTCAAAACGGAAATGTCAAAATTTCAGTTAAAAATAAACCAAAAGTTGTTCACATTAATAGATTAAAACTATCACACATTAAATAAATAAATGTTAAAAGTAATTCTTATAAAAATTAGTATTATAAAGAGTAATTCAGACCTGATTAAATAAATTTATTAAATGTTAAAATTATATATATATATGTATTTGAAATATTAGTAGTTGTATATACACCATATACATGCTAACCCCTTTTCCAGAAAATGCAATTCAAATTCGGTGGATTTCTTATCACCCTTTTTCTTATTGCCGAAACAACCTATGCCATTGTGGGATATGATTGTGGAACGCACCAGTCAAATATAACTACAATATCACTTTTGGAGGTAGGCGATTGCGATATTTCAAAAACACAGGTACAATCAAATGAAATTTACATTCAATTATTACAGTTGAGCGAATTTACTAGCACCCATATTATTCAATGTAAAGTTGAGATAGAACGTACAGTTACTTACTGCGGCATGCACTCACATAATTCTAGAGTTCTTAATGGCCATAAAAAATATTTAGAAACAATCTCGAGAGATCAATGTAATACTATGTACTTAACCGGTATACTTAACGTAGGAACAGGTACACCAATAAGAAATTTGAAAGTAAATGGAACATCAAGCCATGAAATATTATATGGAGGTTCACTAAAAAACAATGGTGCCTGCTCAGGGACATCTTATTCAGATGTATATAGTAGTTGGGACAACGTTTTCGTAGAAGCTACTTACACAATCACATTACAAGAATACTATGCAAGAATAAATCTTAATACAGACAAAATATATCTTAATTCAGGAAGAGTGTGTACTTTAACAAGTGGAAACTGTTTTGATATTGAAGGTGGACACACATTTTGGGATCAATTACCCGCAGACGTTTGTAACTCAAGAAAATACGAAGTTTTATATGAGGGAACAGCAAATAAAACTTATAGTATTAATAATAACACTCAAGATTCCGAAACTCTATATTCATTGACCACTGACGATATAACATTCATTTTGGCAGAAAAATCAAAAAAATTAGTTTGTGCATATACATTAATCCTTACAGAACACCCGAAGTTGTTAATATTGGAAACGAAACCAGGCCAGTCATTTTTACAGAAAAATTCGAATGTACGCGTCGAAAATATGGATATGTTTACCTATATAAATTCTAAATTTATCTACGTGGAACGTCACGTACGAAGAGAAATGAAAGAACTTTATCTTGACATAATAACCCAAAAATGTGTTTTAGAACAAAAAGTATTTAGAAATTCCCTTGCTTTAGCTACACAAATGCCAGACGAGTTCGCGTACCATTTAATGAAAGGCCCAGGATTTACTTCAATAATAGCCGGAGAAGTGGTACATATTATTCAATGTATACCAGTTGAAGTAACATATCGAAGAACGGAGGAGTGTTCTAATCAGCTACCAGTATTGAAAGAAAATCAAACTTATTTTTTAATGCCTCGTACGCATATTTTAGTACGAAAAGCCACCCAAGTAACCTGTAATTCCTTTCTTCCATCAATGTATTATTTCAGTGGAGGTTGGTACAAAATGACCCCATATGCAGTTCAATCCCTTCCGCCATCCAAATTAAAACCTGAAACCAAACAAACTTGGGAGTATACAAATCCTGCCTCCCTCGCGACTAGTGGAATATATTCTCAAACCGATCTTGATAAATTAAGAGATCACATAATGTTTCCTGCAGAAAAACCGATAATTTTAAATAGCTTAGCTCGCGGTATTATGGGAGAATCAATGACAAACCAAGGATTTTCATTATCAAATGTTCTGGATGAAAGTACTTTAGATAGAATAGCCGAATCCGCCTGGGGAAGATTCTGGAAAATATTTTCTAATTTTGGAAATTTCAGCGCGGGTTTAATAGGCTTTGTAATAGTAATTAGAGGATTTAAATTAATTGCTGACACAATAATTCACGGATATACCTTACACAGGGTATTCGGCTGGTCCATCAAACTTTTAGGAGCAGCCTGGGATTCTGTAACCAATCTACTTTTGCAAATAGCAGCAACGCCCTCTGAAGAAACTCGAACAGCAAATAGGAATCAAAAAGAGACAAAAGAAACAGCGTCAGCTCCAGACGAAGCAACAGCAACTTCAACTGAAAGATTTATCGAAGAAAAACAATTAACTTTGTCAGCAGAACAATCAAAAAATCCAGGTAAGATCAATATTCAAGAAAACCCATCAATATATCCATATCTACAATTAAAAGAAACTGATAGACGAAATAACGTAGTCCATATTGTATAATAATAATAAGCATTCTATAATTTTCAATTCAATATAAAAATGGAAGAAAATTTTCAACACCTTCTTAAAATGTTTTGTAAACTTTTCAACTATGAAAAACCGACTACCAAAATCGACATATTAAATGAACCTTCAGGAGAAAGGTTTTTTGTAACAACCGTATCAACTTCAAAATGCACAGTAAAATATTCAGACGAAAACTCAGAAATTTCAAATAATCGAGCACCCGAACTTGCATTACAAATATTATTCGGGGATGTCAGCTTTAATCCAGAAGGAAAATGTGTTCTTAAACAACTTTTAGAAAAATTAGAATCTTTTTGTAAAAATAACAATCTGCCACAACCTATTTATGAAAAACTTTCTTTTGATACAGAAAACAATGTGGGAATCAGTTGCACAATAGGCAATTTGAAATATTATGCTCTTGCAAGAAGATATTATTTAGCAAAAGTATATGCTTTAATTAAAGTATCGCATGTATTAAGAAAAATTAATAATCCATTAGTGTCTCAATAATTGCTTTTGATACCAATTAAGCCTTGTGCATATCCACATAAAACAAACAAGTCTAAAAATAAGAAAAAACCAATCTCAATAGCCAATTCTTCAAAATAAAAACTGTTATTCGTACAGAGAAAATTTTTCTAATCGAAAATCTTTGAATCTTTTCTAGGAAGCGATCAACTATGGATATCACAAAAATTTTAATTTGTTTCTTCATCTTATTAACACAGGGACTAAACAAATGCAAAACAGAAGAGTACAATAAATATTTAATTAATAAACCTTTTTTTGAAACTTCAGGAATTTACTTCGAAAAAATAGCTTCATTTCATTATAAAACAAAGGAAAATTTTGTAATTTCATATTTTGATTTGAACAGTACTCTAAGTATCCAAAACAAATTATCGACAGCATTTGGTAAGGTTTTTTCGCTTTGCGTAAATGCTAATCTCAATTTTGATTGCAAATTTAATGAAATTAATGAATTGAATGTAAAGTGTAATACTTCTATACAAACACTGCAAGCTTTTCTTCTCAATATTCCGGGAAAACCCCCTTGTTCTTTCACGTCCGACAGTAACAGAAATGTAATAGACTTAATAAAAACAAATTTTCCTAAAATAAAGACATCAAAACGCAAGATTCTTATAAAAGATATCAATAACATTTATGCCTATGAAGATAGTATATCAAAAACTTTATTTAAAATTAATGAACTTTATAATGACATTCTTGAAATTTATTCATGGGAAAATACCATTAGAAATATCACACTTCTTGAAAACAATTCTTTTAAACAAATACTAAAAATAGAACAAGCTTTTGAAGAATATATATATGCTTTAGAATCCATAATATCCCGTTTAACGAGAAATTTTTCTTTGACTTTTGAATACTTCAATAAATTGGCAATTGAATTTAGTTATGAAAATCTAATGAACAACCCTTTTAAAGACATACATTTTCAAGACATAGTTTTATTATCAAAAATAAACCACTTACAAATTGAAAGCCATATTTTCTCTGTAATAAATTTCCCAACAATTTCTAGGAATGTTTACACTTTATATAAAACATATCCTACTCCACTATTTTCAAATTTTGAAACAAATTACACTGCTTCTATCTACATAAAACCTGTAATGCCTTATATTGCTCTATCATACGATAATAATTCTTATTTTCAAACAGAAGAATCATTTTTAGATAATTGTCACATAACACTTTTAAAATCTTATATATGTATAAATTTGCCACCAAGAAAAAGTATAATGTTAGATGTTACCTGCGAAGTAATGCTATTAACAAACGTAAAACCACCAAAATGCAATTATTATATAAATTTTAATAATTTCCAAGTTTGGACACCCTTAAACAAGCATCCAGGATGGTTGTATGCTTTAAAAACTATTGAAAAAATAAGTATCATATGTCCAGAAACTTTACCAGAAACAATTGAAATAGTAGGAACAGGAATTCTTCAAATAAATTCAGAATGTCAAATAAAATACAAAGATTTAATATTTTCCAATAAAAAATTCCTTACTAAAATGGATTCTTATATTTTTACACCAGAAGTTAAACTTACATTAAATGAAGTATCGCCCCTTTTGACAAATAAATCACAATTAGAAAAACAAACGCTCAATTTAATTTTTGAAGATTTTCAATATAAGCAAGATATGCAACTATCCATATTTGAATATCTTATAAAATCAAAAAGTTCAAACGCTAAAAACGTTCAGTCAAATGAATATCATTTTACGAATTATTTCCAAATAATATTTTACCTTATAATTATATTAATTTTAATTATCTTTTCAATCTTATCTGTCATTATCCCTCGAATATATAGAAATACTAATCTAATTAAATTATTGCCTATACAGCCGACATATGTAGCAAATACCTATCGTTTAAATCCCCCAACAATATCGAAAAGAATTACTCGAAATCATGATTTACCAGTTCTTTTTGAGGAAGTTGTGTAAAAAAAAAAAAAAAAAAATATATATATATAAATAAAAGTTACATATTTGATTATTATAAGTATAAAAAACGATTTTATATCTAGTTTATTAAGTAAAAATTATTAGAATCCAAAAAATCTGGATACGCCATCCTATGGCAAGACTATCAAACTCCATTAGTGGTTAAAATCGTACACATTGCGTTTTCCGTGTTATCAAGATAAATAAAAATATAATTTTATTCCTGATAAGTGAAATTTTTTTTTGTAATTTTATGTGAATAATATTATCTATACTATTGAATAATTACTTTAAAATACTATTAAAATATCAGTAGTTATGAAAATCGATTATAATATTTAAATAAAAATAAAACATAAATTTAGCCATAAAAAGTCTAGAGAAGATGAAAATTATTTTGCAGAAATTCCCTGAAATAAAAATAAAACGAATTACAAATTATATACACTTTATTTCTCTTACTTATTACATAAAAAAATATTAGATAAAAATTACTCTAGTCTTATAAAATTAATTAAAAATTAAGTATAAAAATATTCTGAATACTCTTCTAAACATATATCTTTATAAAACTTTAAAATTCTTTAAATCTTATTATGTTTAATTATTTTTCTTTTCTCTCAAAATTTCATCTCATATAAAAAAAAGGGATTCTAATTTTCGTTATAAAAAATCGTTTTCCATGACATCTAGTTGAGGTAAACCTTCCACTTGGTTTACTACGAAGTGACACTGAAAAAAAAAAAAAAAAAAAAGATATATAAATATGAATAAATAATAATAATAATAATAATATTTTTTTTATTTTTTTTTGTTTTATTTATTTTGTCTTTTTTTTTAATATTATCAATATTAAAAAAAAGTACCTCAACAATCTCATAATTCCGGACATAAAATTGGCGACCCTCCCATATGAATGGCTTGCTAGCAGAATCACTTTCTAAATGTTGACGCACAATCCTCCTAAACGAGTGTATACTCAGGATTTTTGAGGAAGAGATATCCCAAGGAAAAGAAAGCATTACTCCACCAGGTCCGTGAGTTCGCAATCTTGTAACCTGTTTAGAATTGCTGGCTGAGGTGTAAGATCTTTGCGGGTTCCCAATCTAAAAAAATAAATAAATAAATAAATAAAATAAATACATTTTTTTTTTTTTTTTTGTTTTGGTACATTATTCAATTCGATTGATATGGAATTTGTGTAAAAATTATGCGTAGAAAAATAAATTGAAAAATAATAATAAAAAAATAAAAAAATAAAAAGTCTTTAAATTAAAAACACTAGTTCTTTTTAAAATTTTTTTTGAGTAACTTCAAGTTCATTAATTCCAAATTTTATCAAAACAAATTTTAGTCAACATTTTTTTTTATTATTTAATTATTACCTGCACCAGCTGATCGTTGAAAACAATCCATAATTTGCCATCAACGGCTATAGGATCAGTCAAACCCACTCGTTCCCACTGTCGCGTCGCTTTGCAGCCAAAGTAAGTTTCGCAAAAGTTAAATAGTGAGAAACTACCCAATAATGCGGTGCTGTGATCCTCCTTCCGCAATCCAGATTAATAAAATTTAAATTCAGTAGTACAGGAAAACCTACATCAATCCATCTGACAAAACATCCATCATGCTAAAAAAAAAAAAAAAAAGATACATTTAGTTAAAATGCACAAATTATTATAAAGTTTGTTTTTTTTCTTCTTTATTTTTTTTTTTTTTTAGCAATTAAATTTAATTAAAAATTGAAGAATAATTAAAATATAGCAAAAATATAACAAAATTAAGAAAGTATAAACTACTAAAGTATCAGAGTAATATTTATAGAAAATTAATAATAATAATCGCATATTTCATTCTTTCATTCTTTCATTCTGTCCACACCTGAAGTTTGGCACAATAGATGTTTTTTGTTTTAAATCAATAACTTTTGAAAAAATGTATCTTTATATTAATTATAAGATTTCTAATTTTATTTATTAAATTATTAATTTTCCTGAATCTAAATTTTAAATAAATTGACAAATTTATATATTTCATTTTTAATAATAATAGTAATGAATTACAATACAAACGTGTCTTATTTAAAACATTTTTACAGTTTTAAATAAAAATTAAAAACACTTTAAACATAATATGAAAATTAATGAAAAATATGTAGATATAAATAATTTAAAATAATTTAATGTTTTCAATATATATTCGACGATTTAATTATAATTTTATTGAATATAACATAAATAAGAATAGAAATGAATATTATAAAATTAAATTCAAGAAAGCGAGCACAGTTTTTCAATATTTTTTTAGTCTTTTAAATGTCGTCTTTATAATTTATTGCTTTTTTTTGGTAGATTTAGATACATTATTGTTAAACTAAATATATTTTCGGTTCATATAAAAATTCCTGAAAATTTTAAGAATAGAAGTTTAAATTGAATGATATTTAAATTTTTGGAATTAAGATTTTAAATTGTTTCAAATAATTCTTAGGAAAAGAAGTCTGCATCAATAAAAAATTTAGAATCGGTAAATTCAAGTATTAATTGATTAAAGTTTGGATTAAATATAAGTTTGAATCTATTTGAAATTTCCAAATTTCTATAAGTTGAAATTAATAGTTTTTATATTTGCAAATGATTTCAGGTTACATTGTTTCGAGTTTTTTAAAATATTTTTAGACTTAAATAGTAGAAATTGTAATCATAAAGTTTTGATTAATTTAAGTTTTAATATTATAATACACATTTTTTTATAATTTGAAGATTTTAATATTGGCTGAAGTTTGAAATTCCTAATTTAAATATGCATTGTTAAAATTAAAAAATATTTATAGGTTTATAATAATCTTAACATGAATTGATTGAAGCTTGAACCATTAAAAGTTTTAAATAATAATTGAAGTTTATTATTATTCAAATTTGAATAATTCATAATTCTTACATATCTTATTTTAATACACTTTTTGAGCCTCAGATACAATAAAGATACCATAATATCATAGTTTAAGACACTTTCGAGACACTTGTTTTTAGAGTAAACTAATTAAAATTTGAAACAATTTGCATTCATATTAATAAAATCAAATTAAAAATCTTAAACTTGATTTATAAATCTTAAAACTTTGGTTACCTATATCGCAATGAATTTTGATTATAATTAAAGTTTGAAATAATTTAAATTAATAGAAGTTGAGAATTTTTTAATTTGGAAAAATTAAAATTTACAATTAATAGAAATTTTTGAGAATGGTTTGTTATTAATCGAATTTCGTACTGTTTAAAGAAAAATTAAAAATTAAGATTTCATATCAATAGAAGTTTGGAATAAAATAAATTTGCATAGGAAATTGTATTAATAAAAAATATTTTGTTCAAAAAACTATTTAAAAAAAAAAAAAATATTCTTATTTTTTGTAACGTACTATGGAAACATTTTAATTTTAACTTAGGAAGAAAATCGGGGTTATTCTCTAAAATTTCCTTGTGTTTGTTAATTTATAGCACATTTTAATAAATAAAAAATAATTGACAAAATTTAATTTAAATAGTATAATTAATTTAATCTAAATAAGTTCAGTTTGTTTTTGTATTGAAACCATTGAAAAATATAATTCTCGCGCGCTTTAGCGCGCCTATTTTTGGCTAGTACTCATAATAATTGTAAAAAACAAACAAAAAGAGGAAAGCAAACAAACAGAAATAAAAAAATATATACTATAAAAATAAAGAAATTGAAATTATAACAATAAGGAAATAAAATTAAAATAATCCTTCCCTTAAGATTTATATAAATATATATATATATATATATATATATATAAATCTAATCAAATTGAAAGTAATTTCTTTATTTCTAATATAAAATTACAATACCTAATATAAAACTACAAAATAATTTTTTTTTAGTGTTATTGTGTGTTTGTTGTTTTTGCTTACATAAAAATTAAAAAAAAAATATATAGTAAAAAACTACTTACTTTCGTCAAGATGTTATCCACTATACGGCAAAACATCCCTCGAATACTCATTATGTTCGTTTGAACATAATTTCGAAGCTCCAATTCTATATCTCTCCACAATTTATACTGCTCATCTTCCGAAAAAAATCCTCAATGACCGGGCACTAAAATATTTCCATATGTGAAAACCCATGTTATAAAAAAATCATCTATAAGATTGACCCAAGGATCAATCGGAACTAAATTTTCCACTATTACACTTATTTCCGAATCCATCAGATTCAATTTTTTTGGTACCACTTTAACAACTTCAGCACTCTCGGAATTCAGAAATAAGACTGAGGAAAAATCGGCCCGAGAAAACCTCCACTCTCAAATTTGTTCTAAGTTTAAAAAAAAAAAAAAAAAAAAAAAGTAAACACAAACTAGTCGGGCCAGAAAACACAGAAAAAGCAGATGCAATATTGCACCCCCATAAGATAAGAACTCAAGGCTATTGTATCAGTTATTTGCCATATTAGTCCTATACTTCACTCAGAATCCTGTTTCCAAATTTCCACTAAACCTCATCTTGAAATCATATAAATAATGTTTAAAAAAAAAAAAAAAAAAAAAAAAAACTTATTTATAGGATCGTTTCAAGACAAAGATATTTTATATTTAACACATTATTTATTTAAAGTACGCAGAATAAAAAACTGCATTATTTTTCTTAAATACTGAGTTATTTCTAATTAACGACTAATGCAAACAAATATTATTTGCGCAAACTTTTATAAATTATCGTTTAAATTTTATGGAATATCATGTAATCGAATAAATTTAAAATATTTCAGAAAATAAATAAAAAAAATTTTTTTTATTTTATAAATAACAAAGCTAGATAATGTAAACCTAGAATTTAGCATAATAAATTACATTTATATTGCAAAAAAAAAAAAAAAAAAAAAGGAAAAAAAGAAAAATACAAGTACAAATCTCAGAACTATTTCTATTAATGTCTTTTTATATGAAAATACATCATGATTATCGTTTTTTAGAGTTTGTCAAATCAGTATAGTGTAGAGCAAAATATTCGCCATAAGTTACTTATTTATAATGCCTAATATATTAATAGACATATGTGGATATAAAAAAAAAAATAAATAAACAAAAGAGAGAACAAATAGTATAACATATTCTATACAAGAGATATAATCTTTGTTTTTTATATATATAAAATTTTGCTTTTTTTGCGCATTCAATTAAAATTAGTAATGTATCCTAAAGAAATAGAAGTTATAAAAAACAAATATTATAAATAAATTATTTGTTCCTAAATCAAACATGATTTGTATCTTACATCATGTTTGAAAGTAAGGGGTGAGGGGCTCCGCGTATATACGACGGATGACTTTTTATTATGAAAATAAAAATAATACAAATTTTTTTTTTAGCGTAATGTATTTTGCAAATATATGTATGTGTGTGGTTGTCAAAGGAAACAAAAAACAAAAACAATAAATAAATCTTTTTAAATTTAGAATAATTTCCATATATAAATGTGTTTGCCATATTAAACATAAATAGCATCATGTAGGCTCTTATAAATTGAAAAATTGTACTAAGTGCTTATGTTCTTTTAAATTTCAAAATTAACTGTAACAAACTCGAAAAATATGCGTAAGTTACGTAGATAACACTTTTTCTTAAACAATTATTAATGTTACTTTTAATTAGTTTTGTATATCAGATATGTAGTAGAATGCGTTCAAATCAGAAAAATTGACTGTTTAATCGATGTTTGGTAATAAAATGCGTAAGTTACGTAAGTAACACTTTTTCTTAAAAAATTATTAATGTTACTCCTAATTGATGTTTTTTACCAGATACAATAGATTGTTGAAAAACCTAAAATATAACTGCTTTATTGATGTTTTGTAAACGTAAATTACGTAGGAAATAACTTTTTCTCAAAATTGATCATATTACTGTTTGATTCATGTCTGTAATTTAAAGTATATCAATTAATGTTCTTTACAAATTATTGGTATAGTTTGCGTAAAATTACGTAAACAAATTTTATATTGTTTGCGTACTAATTTAAAAATGTCAAATTGTTTTAGTATGTTTTTCATATCCAAAGTATAATTTTGTGCGTAAACTCACACATAAAGCTTGAATTTGAATAAAGTAAATTCTTTGAAAACATTGTTTGTAAAACCATTAGTTAAGTTTCTTGAATAAGAATGCACGAATGTACGAAATTCTTTTATAAAATGAATGGGTTATGATCTTTCTGTAAACGTAACAGCTCGTCATCTCGTTAACAATTAATAATTAAAATTCAAATTTATTAAACTTAAAGGTTAAATTAAATTCAATAAATTTATATTCTGGACCAAAACTCACTCCATAAGTTTTGGAAAAGAGGGCCGAGGTGTTACGTATGTAACGTTTATTAATATTATTGTATATTTATCAATTCTTACTCATATATATATATATTCCTGAATTTTTACCGTGAATAATAACACATAAGAATACGGGTAGCAAACAATGTGAATCAATAACGTTTATCATGACTCTTCTCACCACATTGATTGTACAAAATAGAGAAACACCCTAAATTCATACCATATAAGGTAACGTGCAAGGAGTTTTATAATAAAGCTGGTAATCAATAGAACCTGTACTCTTTCTGAAACGGCTTCGCAAAGTCCCGAAATGATATTGATTAAAAAAGACTATATAAAGTGCTGTGCGATATGAAAAAGACCAGTCTAATTCAAACCCCAAAACTACGTTTGTCAACCTTCTTTATACCAAGTTGATTCAACCAGAAACTTTGTTCGACAACCAATTAAATTTTGTCAATTTTCTACGAACAGTAAATTAACCAATTTACTGTATAACGTTTAACGGGTTAGTTGCCAATATCTCGCCAGTGTCCGGCCAACATTGCAGAAAAATCTCAGCTGGCTGATTGCCAGTATTCTGCCAAGTTTCAACCAACATCACGACCATACTCAGCTGGCTGGTTGCCAGTAATTTGCCAGTTTCCTGACAACATCGGCTTTAAATCTCAGCTGGCTGGTTGCCAGTAATTTGCCAGTTTCCTGCCAACGTCGGCCCAACCTCGGCTTTTCACCACAGCCGTCTGATTGCTGATTTGCCGCCTACCAAGGTCCAACAACAACTTGAAACATTAGTTTCTGAAACTTGACCAAGATTCTTCACGATTAAAATAAAAGTAAGTACAAACATTTTAATCTTTCGTCTCTTATCCCATTTCTTTCCTGAACGTATAATCTGTTTCAGATTATCCGTACTCTGCCACCAGTTCTCGCCGCTCTCTCTCAACTCCTCAGCACTTTAGATTTTTATCATCGATTATCCCTTGTGTAAACAATAAATTCAGATATTTATATATAATGTACATGTGCCTCTCTATTCATTTACCTGTACACCTTACCCTCACTGTTCAAACCACCGATTGAATAAAAAGATATTTTTGTATGTTATGTTATTTATGACGTAACAATACATTAAAAAAATTAATAAACAGAATATACAAATAGCCAACAAAGAGAGTAATGAAGATGTTACAAAATCTGCTGAGACATCTGTTGACCAAGGGGTTAACAGTGAAATTGAGCTGTTGGGAGGTAAAAGGAATGTTAAAGAGAAGGATGATATTAATTTAAAATTGAATCATGAAAAGAGGGTCTTCGGTAGCTATAAGCCTTTACGTTTTTCTTGAGGAAGTTACATACTGATATTTTAAGGTTTATTTTGTATGTTTATTTATTTCTCTACTTATATTATATTCGTAGTATGTAAATAAATTTTTTTAAAAATGAATCAATTACAAAATTATTTAATTTTGATCTACTTCCCTTATATGATGTGGCCAATATTTAATTTTCATTTTACAATTTTCAGCATGAGATGGTCAGTCATTGTGAATAATGTATTGGATTAAAAAGTATCAAGAATTTCATTATCTCTTGAGTTTGAATTATTTTTTGTTTTTTTTTTCGTAATTGAGATAAGATTTAACATACAATTTATTTATTACCAAAAAATGTAGATTTGACATCTCTTACAATTGAGGAGCTTGATGTAAGAAGGGGATACTCGATATTTTCGTTGACTCCGTGTATAGCGATTCTCAGGCAGAAACGGTAGACTTTGAAAATCCTCTATAACCGTTTATTGCATTCAGCTCCTCAATTAATTTTACATAAGGTGACGGTACCTATATACTCAATTTAATTGGATAAAAGTAATTAATAGTTGAATAATATTAATGCCAAATATTATTTCGAGTATTACAAGATTCATGTTTACCAATGTAGTAAAACTAATAAGTAGTTTTATTTAATCAAATCATCAATGATCGGCTGTAGGTAATGATCGAGTATCGATACTGTAATAACAGTACTGATACTATTACCGATATAGTGTTTTGCTCTCAAACATACCTTATTTTAACATCTGTCTGTAAACTTCCTTTGGAAATTCCTCTAAGTCATCCCTTGTAAACTTTCTGGAAATTTCCCGGAAACATTCCTTAGAAACTTCCTGGAAACTTTATGGAATCATTTCTTGGAAACTTATTAGAAGCATCTCGAAAATTTCCTTTGGAATCTCTTTGAAAATTTCCCAGAAGCTTTCCTTTGAATTTTCCCAGAGGTTAGCTTTGGAAACTTTCCATAAACATCCCCTGGAATCTTTCCAGAATCTTCTTTTGGAAATTTCTGGGTAACTTTTAGCAAACATTGTTTAGTAATTTCCCTAAATTTTCACCAAAGACATTGAACAAAAATTTGAAAACAATAATTGATTAATTGTAGAAAAAAGAGTCTAATTTGAAGAATATAATTAAAAAATAACTAAAATAATTGAAAAATGACAAGAATAGTTTGCCAAAATTAATCAACTTTTGAATGGAAGAAAAGTATTTGAAAAATGAGAAAAATACATAAAGAATTGAAATAGAAAGTTAAAAAATCAGGACTTTGATTTATTGTCATGGTTTTTAAATTTATTACTTCAATCTAACTAAACTTATTTGAAAAATGTAAAAAGTTAAAGTCAGCTGCGATCAGTTCATTGCCGGATTGGCGGAACATAGATAACAATCGTATTACACACTATTGATAAGAGTGGTCTCTTTACATGTCAAATATTTCTGTAAAAACAATTATTTAAGCATTTTATGATTTATTTTGCATGTACTTATGCACTAGCTTTATTATATTTCAGCATTATTTGCCCTTTGAGAACTCTAAATTTATGAATTATGTTACTAAAAATGAATATTTCCAATGCAAAAATGCTTATATAAATTTTACACTTTTTTAATATTAATTAATCATTATTTTCAACAAATTGTAATGCAAAAGTCTTTTTTAGGATTTACTTTATCAGTTTCGAAAATTTCTGTTCTTATTTCTTAAGTATTAACAGAGGAATTGAATGAAGAACAAAACGGAACGACATGTTCCGTTTTGGTACCGACAAAACGGCACGGCTTCCTTGCTAGGGTATAGCTAACTATAAACAATTTTCATGGTCGTTAAAGCGTTTTTCTTTTTTATTTTTAGAAAACTATAACTATTTGTAAAAAATATACATATATACAACACAAAATGTCTATTTTTATTAGATTTATAACTTTTGTATAATTAAATTTTTAACAATCCTTATAAATAATATTTTGAATGTTTTATGAAATTTAACAAAAAACCCTGAAGTATTATAGTATGTTTTACGGTTATTGCGATATGATTACCAAAATTTGCGCTAATTTTTCACTATCGTTTTCATGTGAATAAAGCTATGTGCAGCAGGAATAGATTTATTTTGCAATATTGTGGAAGTGAGGTTAGAATAAATGTTAAATTTCAGCTTCACAGTATCATGTAAAATTTCAGCTCCATTGCCGATATGAAGTGTTCAGTTTACTTCATGCAGAGGAACTTTTTTATCTGTGGTGTTTATTTTAAAATATTATTCTATAAAGTAGTTTAACAATGTCGAATTACACTGGTCGATTTCGATTTGACATTATTGAAAAAACAAAATGAAATATTCATTGTTAGACATTGTTTTTTGCTGTTCTTTTATAAACTTTTATATATGTTAACTAATATATAAAACACTATTAGAATATTAAATAATTTATGAATTTATTATTTATTTTCATTTTAGCAAAATATTAATAAGAGATTTTTATTTTCTGTAATGTATTTGCAATAAAAGGATGCGGTTCAGCTCCACATGGCAGCCAATTTTCAAAAATTTGCTACTATTTTCGTATGAGTATAGTTGTTCGTAAAATCGTGTAAAATATAATTATTATTAATGCCTTAATAAGAGAAATAAATGCAGAGAAACATTCAATAAAAAAAAAAAATTTTCTCTACCAAAACTTATCTTAAAATCGGGTAGTTACGTAAGAATCGTCCATATATTTTAAATCTGACTTTTGACTTTATGATCGAGTTTTTTCGTTTCGGCATTGAAAATCGATTAATCGGCTTTTAAAGTCGACTTTTATCGACTTTCCGACTTTCTTAATAGAAATAAAAAATTATTGTTTTTATTTAATATAGTAAATGTACTAATACGTGTTACATGAATATAAATATATTTATGAAAAAGATGTTTCACATTTATTAAACTTGTAATTTAAAAGGGCAAGTTGTATCTGTGAATGGAGATATAACAAAATTTTTGATGTTTTGTTTAACTTATGCTTCTTTTAAATTTTATGATTCCATAATATTAATATAAAATATTAATAAATTTGTATTTTGAAAGCAATTTTAACAAGTTATGAAAAATAATACATATAACAGTCGGTATTAAAGTCGGTATAGTAAACCTCGACTTCCGAGTCGACTTCCAAATTATAGATCGATTATGAAGAGTTGGCCTTCAGAAAGCAAAAGTCGACTTTCGACTACAGTCGGATTTGACTCCTCCAACCCTAGCACTACGTACAAAAAAGTATAACAGATGAGTATCACTATAATACTGCAAAATTCTCGATGGCATATAATCCGATTAGGGAGTACAGAAAAGTTTGGTAAGTTGTTGATAATACGAGAATTCATTATTATCAACGAGAATATTCGTTTTTATGGGTATTAATGTAGTTTTATTCTTCAATTATGGTATTTCGTTATTAATTAATTGAAGAAACACATATAATAATTTTTTAAGTTTTAATTATACAATTTATTAATTACATTGCATAATTGAAGCAGTGAATGCACCGTAACAAATTGTATTTCAATGTAGGGTTCATTCTACTTTTGAGCAGTAAAATAATATAAGTTTTTGGATAATTAACTTTTTTCAAAAAATAAATAGCTAAGTGCGCCATTACGTGTCTGTGTCAAAGGCTGCTTTCTTGTGTTGTGTGGTTAGAGTGACAAAGATGTGACTACATTTTTGTCTCTCTCACTCTTTCCATTCAATGTAAAAAAGCTGATTTCAACACAGGCATGTAATTGTGCTTTGAGGGAGAGGGTTACATGCTTACGGCGCAATTACATTTTTGCGTCGAAAGTTGTTTTTTTGCGTTTAATGGTGAGAGTGACAAAGATGTGACTATATTTCTGCCCCTGCCTCTCTCTCTCTCTCTCTCTCTCTCTCTCTCTCTCTCTCTCTCTCTCTCTCTCTCTCTCTCTCTCTCTCTCTCACTATACAACGCAATAACGTAGCATTTTACAGCGGAAATGTAAAAGCGCCCTTAGATGCAGACGTATTATTGTGCCTAGAGGGTAATAAAAGTCAGATTTGGGAGAATAGGAGTATAGTGAAAGAAAATAGCCGAATCAGGTAATTGGTTGCATTGTAAAGCATTCCCTGATTGATTTTATTATACTTTACTATTATTCTTTTCTCTCATGTGCGCCAGTACCCTGATAGAAAAGGAAAGAAATATTGCATGTCATTTTCTATACCGTTGCAAAAAACTCAGGATGAAAGAGGTAAATTAGCGTATTTACGTATTTCCGCTTTTGCGCTTTGAGGGCGTATTGGCATGTCTACGTCGAACGCTTCGTTTTTGTGTTGAATTATAAGAAAACGAGAGAGAGAGAGAGAGAGAGAGAGAGAGAGAGAGAGAGAGACTATGCTGAAAGTAATTTAGTTTGATTGCTGTAATTGGCCTAACGAATTTGGTTTGCTGCTTTCAGGGCGCAATTATATGCTTGCCTCAAATGTTGCGTTCTTGCGTTGAATGGTGAGAGTGACAAAGATGTGACTATATTTCTGTCTTTCTCACTTTTGCCGTTAAACGCAAGAGCGCATTGTTCGACGTAGACATGTATTTGCGCTCTTACGCTTTTACGTTGTCATGGGATGGGACCTTAACGTAATGTCGAGTATTGTTTGTTTACTCACCTCTGTATAACCTACACAGAGAGTCGAACTTGAGTTGTTTGTTGTCTATCACTTTTCTTTCTGCTATTAATGTCTGTAACATTGTATTTCTGTCATTCAGATTTTCATTATTTACGTGTTTCTTGCCTATTAAAAATTAATGTGTTAAGTAAAATATCACACTTTTGTTAAAATTAACATAGAAAAAGTTTTGAAAAAATGCATCAAAGATCACATATTAGGTCCTCTATTGGCACTTGGCATATATTAAATGTAAGTTTTGTTCAGTTTATAATAAATAGTAATTGTCATTTTATTAAATTTGAAGTTGGGTACTGATGCATAACAAATCTTTTGTTTGACAACATTGTTTTTTGTATTAAAGAGAATTAGTCTAATTTACTTTTGTTAAAAAAATGTATGTCTCTTTTGCTGCACTTTCTTCATGTTACATTAAATTGGTTATAAGTTTGCAGTTTGCTGGTCGAGTGCATTTGTAAAATTTTTTATGATAGGAATGTCAATTTTAATAAACTTTCTGCTGCACTTTTTATGTTGTAATATCTTATGATAGAATCAAGTAAATAGAAGTACTATTCATATTGCGGATTTTGAATGTTCTAGTGTATATATGAAACAAGAATAATCTTCGTAAACTTCCTCAACGAGAGTAGAAATACTGAATTGGGTTTGTAAGTACTCTAATGCAGGCGGGAATATCCGAAAAGTTAAAAACTACAATCAAACAGAGCTTTAAACATTTTGATAGGTTCGAAAACATCTAATCGTGACTGAAACTTCACTAGTGCGGGTCCTTAAATATCTGAACAGATCCGGAAATCATTGACTGGGTGTATAAGTACTTGAACAGACATGAATACATCCGAAGAGAGCATTATTAACATTAATAATCAAATTAAACTTGAAAATAATTTGTTATTGTCTTAAGTAGTTGATGTGAAATTGATAAAATTTCAACTGTGTTGTAACGTCAACATTTGAGAATAGGTAATAATATGGTGATTACTGTGTACTTCATGTGCATCCGTTGCAAAAAAATAGTATATTATGAAATTTTAAAAATAATAAAGCAATGACATTAATTAAATTTTTTCTTTTAATTGAAATTTGTGTTATTATTTCAGGTACACTCAGTGAAAGCGTTTATCCAGTTATAGAAAGTCAAGATTAATATTCTGCGTTGAAATGGCATCTTCTGGTGACAATTACCAAGATTTATTGAGTAAAGGTGTTTTATCTGTAAGTTAGTTTACCTGCTTCTCTCTGTCTCCCTTCATCTCTTCTTGCATGTTTGTTCAGAGGCCGTATTCTCGAAAGTACACGAGAATTCTCGCATGCGTAAAATGTCGAATGGTTAATGTCGCATGCGACTTTAAAACTGTATTCTCGACGACCGTTCGAGATAGGTTGTTCGGAAATTTCCGTGTGCGACATGTAGACAGTGTTGCCGTCGTTTCGAAATACTATTATACCAATAAGAATTAAGGTAGAAGAGAAAAGTGATCTAACGGGAAAAAAAACAATTACGTTCTTTAATGCTTGCAGATTGCGGGCATTGAATTTATATAAAAATACCTTTCTCATGTAAACAATAATTTTTAAACATTCATAAAATATGTGATTACTCTTCATTAAATCAATAAATATACAAAAATTAGGTATAGTTATATTTTTATAGAGAATAAAAATAATTACTCAAGGAATATATATAATTCTTAAATGAAAAAAGCATGTACCAAACATGTATTTCTTTTGGCTGTCACCGCTGTCACTCTAACCTAACCTAATATTATAACATATATTATTCGACGAATTTCATAAGAAATTATTGGTTGATTAAAGAAATGCTGAGTTCCAAAAAATTTTTTTGACCAATTTATTCCAATTTTAATTATTAATTTAATCGGAATTTATCTTGTCTACATGATTCTTTTACAAGACAACATATAAATATTTAAAATGTTCCAATTATTGCTTGATTTAAAGCTTTTTTTACTGATACTTATTGAAATAGCTTCATAGAATAATTTAAAAATGTTTACATAAAGCTTTTGATTTACAATAGTTATGCTTTTGCTTTTAAATTTCGGCATTTAGGTTATTTTTAATTTTTTACTTTAGATCATGTCCGCTAACGCTACTTTGCATTATTTACGTTTATTACATGTATGACACACAACCTTATTTCTCACTAGCTTTTCGTATTCGACTTTGCATCTCGAGTGACCACTACCCACTCGAGACGAACCATTGGAAAATTATCGCATACGACATGAAATCTCGCATGCGACACGGGTTCGAGAATAGCATTTTCAATCTCGCATGGTATGTCGCATGCGACATCTAGGGTCATCGATTCGAGAATACGGCCCCTAGGGACGTGTTTCGTGTTGATGCCAGGGTGGTTTGTTATCTCCCTCCCTAGAAGATTTCAATATACATAAGAGTTAGAGAGATAGCACTGTACTGTCATCTCTTTTTCTGCCATATATAATTTTCCTCAAGAAACCTTGTCTTGACACGCGCTTCTGTTTTATAATCTATAAGCTTATTTATGTTGCAGAAGTTACATAGTTGCACCTCCTTTGATATGCGAGGTTCAATATTTTAAGTTGTGGTATGTAATCTTTTCACTTTTGTAAATCGCTAGCAGATTTACTCGCTTGAATTATTTACTTATATATTTTTCTGTATTTTTTTTTCTTTTAGGCACTTCGAGTTACAATTTCTTCAGATTCGGATCAGTATTGTCAATTGGTTATTTCAGATGGAGAAAATTTTACAGCAAATTGCTATCTCTCTTACAGAATGAGATATTTAATTGAAATGAATATTTTGAAATTGCATTGTATATTTGCAGTGAGGAGCTGCTCATTGCGTATTTCACAAAAAATTCCAAATTTTCCACGGTAAATACATTTTTTTCATTCATATTTTGTTTACATTTCTTAAAGATTTTTCAGTTTTTCTTTCATTCAATAGTTTGTTATTCTTGCAAGTGAACGGAATATGAAAAAAATATGTTGGTAATAATTTAATTTCAATGATTGATAATATGGTATTATTTTTTAATTACAGTATGTATCTAATTATACACCGAGTGCAATTGCTTTTCGACGGAGGAGTGTTGGATGTTTTTGGTGAGCCTAGAATGTTAACACGTTTTGGTAGTGTCTCACTGTCAATGTATAGAGGTAGATATTAGTTTCTTTCTTTGATTTTTTCTTTATGTTTACCTTCTTCCTTATTTTTAGAACAATTTGAATTTAGACGTTTAAAATTGGTGAACATTTTTATATTGATGTGCCAATGTTTACAGAAAAGTTAAAGATAATGTTAGAAAAGGCGGTTTTCATAATGTTTCTTGGTCTAAATTTATATTTTATTGTAAGAGTCTTAAAAAATGATTTACTCTCTTCGTCCATAACTTCAAAAATATTTTATTTTAATTGAGATTGGTGTGCATATTGAATGAAACTTGTAGGTGGAGTTCAAAATCGCTACCTTTATTATGTGAACTATCTCATGAATTAAGAATGTTTTCAAAACATTTGAAAAGTGACAATGTTACCTTAACTTCCTTAACTTTCGAGCTATTTGTTTGAAAGGGTTCAAAAATGGCACACATAAGTAGATTCATGTCTAGATAGGTGTGTGTGTGTGTGTGTGTGTGTGTGTGTCGAGACAATGTTTATGGGTTATGTTACATATGAGAAAGTAGTAGATAACAGTGTATCGTGTTCTCACTTATTTTTACGTACATTTAAATGTTTTGGTTTGGCGGATTATAATTTCCTTGACACCCTCCTTCCCCTCTCCTTCAACAAGTCTTTGCTGTTACAATTCTAGAGAATTTTGCTTCCTCATAGAGGAAGCTTTGTGATCGTTAAAATTTTCGATTTTCCAAAAATAGTCTAAATCGACTGATTTTCATCTAAAAAGCGAAAATTTTCATTCCTAAGCAAATGTCCACATGTATGTGTGTGTGTGTGTATGTATGTATGTATGTATGTGTGTGTGTGTGTGTGTGTGTGTGTGTGTGTGTGTGTGTAGCGTTTTTTGTGTTCAAGATATTTTGAGAACGCTTAGACGGATTCCAATAAAATTTGAATGACTTATTAAGCTCATGAATATCTAAATTTGGACACAAAGATTTTTGAAAATACCCAACCAAATTTTTTTGAGCACCTTTTTTCATCGAAAAAAATCGTTTTTTGCCAAAAAATTTTTTTATGCTAAAAATACAACTTAATGAATACGAAAATCATATTCCTTATCTCAAAACGAATCGATTGACCTATATAACTTTTATAATTGATCAAGAATTCGTAAAATAATTCATATTTTTTGCATTTAAAATTCTTCATTTTTAAATAACTTCCTCAATTAACTTATATTATTAATTTCTTGCTTCCTCTATGAGGAAGAAAATTATTTTGCTTACTTGGAAGCGAAATGTCCATGAAATGGACATAATTCTCACCTAGTTTCTAAAGTTGGTCTTAAAAAGTAGTCAAAAAAGTAATAGATTTTAAAAAACAGTTGAAAAAAGTATTCATATCTCCCCTCTGTCTTTAATTTTCGAATTATTTTGCCTTTTAAAGATACACTTTTGTATTCATGTGTAGGTTGGCGTTGACGTGTAGATTTAATGAAAAGTATAGATAACGTTCAGAAAGGCTGTCTTGAAAGTTAATAATGTATTGAAAAATTACGAAAATATCTTGTTGTTTTAATGTTTGTCAAACTTTTTGAGTTTAGATAGTGATATTTACTATACATTTGTGTAACTTTAAGTGATGTAGATGACGTGAAAAATATTTACAAGTTTTTTTAAGTTTTTAATTCTTACAGTTTATATTCCTAAATTATTGTTCTAATAACTTAAATAGTAAATTCGAATAAAGAACTGTTCTTTTTTGTTTTTTTTCTTCTATATAACTGAAAAATGATTCTGACCTATCAGCTGCAAAACATTTGGTTAGGGTAAAATCAGATGAGTTTGTGAAATTGCAGGTTGCAACTTGCAAAATGTGAGTGCAAGTATAAAACAATGAACCAATATATTACTCTCACAATGTTTGTTAGCAGCTTGTAGTTTCTTGCTTGACCTATTCGTCTGATTTCATTTTTATAGTGCAGAACATTTGTACTAATATAATTATATTTAATGTTTAATAAAAATTAATTTTAAATATCATTTCCCAGTATAGTATTGAAAATTTCTATCTTATATATTTAAAAAAGGAAGTTGTTGAGATAGTGGCTCTTTTCAGTTAGTAGTAACGTAGCTAGTAGTGGTCTTATTTCTGTTTTATTTACATAGTTCATGTAATCTGGAAAGTGTTCTGTTTTAAGAGTTTGCTACAGATTGCTATTGAGAGTATTCTTTGTTGATAATTGTTTATAATTTATATTACTTTATACATTTTTATTTACTTATAGTGTAAAATAAAATTTTTCACTATGTACAGTTCATATGTGGTGTTTTTTACAACAGTTTTTGTTGTAGGCAATTGCAATCTTTTGTTTTATACTAATTGTAAATTTTCTTTAACGCTATAACAATTATTTAATATTATATAATTGTTATTCTTTTTTTAGAAGATATCAAACGGATGAGACAGGAAGCCGAGAAACTAAAAAAAACTGGATACGTCAGTACTGAATATACGGCACACGTTTTTAAGGCAACTATGTTGGAAATTTATATTCCTTATCAAGAATATTGCGAAGAGGATAATGCTTTGACTTTTGATCAGGATGTAGGAAATAATATTGGTAATAATGACATTAAAAATTTTGATGCTGAGTCATTGGATTATTATCAGTTTTATTCTGCACTTGGTTGTCCGCCTTCTCAACCAAAGCCATGGAGAACTCCTGAAAAGTATTAAATGATGCTTACGTCCTTTTAACATATAATAGGACAATTGAAGCTCTTCGTCAAGGAGGGGTCTAACTGATAAAAAGTCAAGTTTGAGAAAATTAAAGAGATAAAAAAAATTAATATATTGTACACAGTTTATTAAATAATAGTATTTGATTCCTGTAGATATTTTGTATAATTTCAAAAATTAGTTTATCGTAATTCACATTCAATGTCATGTTTAAAATTGGTGACTAGTGTACAGTTGTACCTTATCCCCTATATTTATTTTATTGATGAAATAATTGTTTTTCAAAGTTATAAGTAACTCAAAGATTCATGACACTTTTTATGATTTTTTAAAACGATTCCCAAATTTTCAAAATGATATAGTTTTTGTTTTAGTCTAAAAGATGTTCAAAAAAATTAGGAAATTAATGACATTTTAAAATATTTGTAAAATTTCTTGATCGTCCTTCAGCTCACATCAAAAACGATATTAATTTGAAAGTTTTGGAGTTGTCTTAGAAGGCCATTAAGTGTGTTATACATATTTGTTTTATTCGTAATTTTGAAGAACAGTCATGTCGTGAACAAGTTAAATATGGGGGATAAGACGGAATTTTATATTTTAGTCAACAATGTCAGACATGCCCTTAAAGAGTTGACATTTTAAAAATATTACAACTTTTTTTTTTTTTTTTTTTTTTTTTTATGAACATCGTAGTGTTATACTTTTTTATTAAGTTAAAATTTTACAAATTTTGAAATATGTATCTCTTTCCCGCTTGGCTTAAATCACATTTTAAATCTTTGTCATAGTTATTTTTGTAAAAAATTGTATGCTTCATTATAATGCTTTTTAAAATATAATGAAACTGCAGTTATTCGTTACAATGTGATTATAATTACATTAATTTAAAGACACTATAGTGTTTTTTATTATTATTATTAAATTTTATCTTCAAATGACTTTCCTGATTTGTGTATTTTTGCATGATAAATTATGTAGTAAATAAATACGTGTTCCGTTATTATTCCTTAAGCTGATAACACCGGCGCAGAAAAAAAATTATGTTACAATTTTGAGATCAGTGTATGGCAACTTTGTGCTTCTGTGGTCATTGATACCGAATTTGAAGTACATTGTACCTTATTTACGTCATGATTGTAACGTAATCTCAAAAAAGCTTAACATTTGATTACAGAATTGTAAAATGCAGAAAAAGTTTTGATTTTTAAGTTTCACTAGGGTTGCTTTCTGTTTTTGTGATCGTTGAAGTTAATTTTTAAGATTATTTAATCCCACTACATTATAATTTTGACATAATCTTTGAAAGTTGTACATTTCATGTAAACATTTTATAATCACGTAAAACTTAGATTTATGTGTTTCACTATGATATTGTTTTACGTCTTTATTGTTGCTTAAGCAGAATTTGAAGTTCACTTAAAGTCCATTACTTATGCATATTTTTGACGTATCCTTCAAAAATATTTCGTATTTTTAGTAAAGCTTATAAATTATAATTTTTTTATTTTCTATATTTTAATACCATTATTTACGGTTTTTTTCAGAGAGTCTGTCAAAAATATAATGTGGTTTGGTTAAATGAACTTTAGATTTATTAAGGAGGATAGTTTAAATGAGCTAGTCAAGTTAAAACCATTTTTTTCCAAAATGACAAATATGAAATAAAAAGTTTTATGTAAAACTAAATTTTATATTTTTAAACAATATTTCTTGTGTTCCGACATTAAAAAGTTTAAGTAATAAAATTTTAAAGAAAAATAGTGATTTTTTGAAAACCGTAGTGCAGAGCATTTAGAAATCTGTCAAACTAACCATGATTTCAATGACAGCTACAGTATTTTCGATCTTAAGTTTAAGACTATTAATTGAAAAATATTTTGTTCAGTAACAGTTATTGAAACTTTAACTGAATAAATTTATATTTTATTAGAAGTTTTTTGTGTTTTTTTTTCTTTTTTACGCAAAAAAATTCGTTTTAAAATTTGTCGTTTTATTTGAATATTCGCGGTATTTAACTTTTTTAGTCTCTTGTTTTGTGTTTTCATAATAAGAAAAAAATTTTTTGAAACATTTTAATTTTAGGATAAATAATACTCAACAACTAAACGGTAAATCTTTTCGTCTTTCAAGAGTAATATGATCCTTGAATATTGAATTATTTTTGTTTTAATTTTGAATTAAAACCTAATTGTACATCAAAAGTTATTAAATGATATATTCCAAGTTACTAATTTTTTTTGCGTCGGCCATTAGAAAAATGCAAAATATTAAGAAAAAATTGTAAATTTTGGATGACAAGATCTCAGAAACTATACGGTAAAATTATCTCAAATTTATTAATAATGTGCATTAACATTTTATTTATTTTTGCTGAAAATTTCAAACTTGTACCGACAATGAGTGATTTTCAACTAACCTCCTTAAGAAGAGATTTATTTTTAGCTACCAGAAAAGCATAAATGCGGCATTATTGCCTACTTAATTACTGCTCTTCTCGTGCTATTATGATCTTGCTCTGATCGGGCGATAAAGTAGGTACTTTATACTTTTTTAAATCAAAATTCATCTTTAATATAATAAAGGACAATTTATTGTATATCTGTTGAATATAATTTAAAGAATAAGTAAAAAAAAGTATGAAATGATGAAAAGTTCAAGCTGAAAAATAAATCAATAGATTTTATATAATGTCAAATAAAATGCTCAGAGAGTTGAGTTAGTGAATTTTATAAGTACACTTGATTTTTTCGATTGTCTATAAGGCTTTGATAAACTGAGGTCGGTTAGAGATCCATGTTTTCGTCTTCTTAACAGGTGTTCTGATAAATAAATCATGAGTGCGACGGTGACATAAGTTTATTTTCCTCTTTGTTGCAGTCACATCTTAGTTAGAAAACTCAGTTTAAAATTTAAATTATTCTGCTTCTTTGTTATTGCAATTTATTATTTCTGACTTCTTTTTACAGATTATACAGAGAAATTTATCATTAGCTATTACATCGAGATAGGAAGGGGAAAGAATTAGCTTGTCATGTTTTGGTTTTTGAGTCATTTCTTTTATTACATGGACAATTATGTTTATGCACTTTTTCTTGACAGTGACACCTCTGATTTGATTTAATATATGTTACGATTGTCTTGCATTTTTTTTCCCTTTTATCTCAATGGAGATATATAATTTGCATTTACTGATTAAGTTGAAATTGATAATTAAAAAAATTGACTGTATTTACAAATAGTTTCATTCATCGTGTAGAAGTTGTATACAGCAGATGATGATCATTCATATAGTTGTCATGATATTCAGAACTAAAACAAAGAATAATAAATAAATAACATTAACATGACTATGTGCAATAAACTTTTAAATTATTGTTGTTGTTGTTAAATTGCAATATTAATTATTGATTTCTATTGAGCGATTAGTAATACAGATAATTCTCAAGTTTTGTTAAATTGTATTCTTTATTGTTTTACATCCAAATGTCAGAGACTATTTCATTGGTGTTTCTTGGAGATAATATACAATCATTAGGAACATTCAGAAGGAATATTCTATTTATGTTTGTGGAATGTTAAAACGTTTAATTACTAGATGTACATAATAATATTATTATTGTATATAGTGTTACATTTCTGGAATACTACAGCCAATATAGTGAATACCGGTTCAGAGCTTCTTTTAAAATTTTAATCAACTGAAATCAACTTATTATGGCTCAAAATAATCTTCAGCTTGCATTATTTGGAATAAAAAGTGTCGAATTTAATAATTCAAAATGGCGTCTTTAATGCACTATCTTTTGTAAATTTTTTTACTAATCAAACTATAACAAACGCGTTAATTAGCTTTAGAAATAATTGTGACTAATTGAATAATGAATGAATCTCACATTGTTAAAGTCGCTGATTGTAAATCTAATAATAGATTTAAAAAATTTCCAAAATTCAAAATGGCTGATTCAATATGACGACTAAAATTTAAAAAAAAAATTTTACATCTGCTTGATACTTGCTATTTGTGGAGTTTTTTGGATCACTAATTACGAATCTGAAGTCAGATTGCAAAAAAACTTGAAAATTTAAAATCGCATATCCAATATGGCGATTAAAATTATTAAATGTTATTAGATTTGGTGTAAATTTTTTAATCAAGGGTTCTGGGAGCTTTTGATTACGAATGTAATGTTAAATATTTAAAATTTCCAAAATTTAAAATAGCGGATTCAAATAGGGTGTATATATTTGGCCATGACCTATGGTGGATTATAGTCCTCTGTAGAGCTTTCAACCCGCCTTTAAAGCCGGGATTTATACTTTTTTGTCCTTATTTTCAATTTGCATTTTCTTTATTTTTAGATTTATGTAAAATTATAGGAATTACCATTTCTCATGTATTTTTCATCGCTCTTTTTCAGAGTATATGCTATCAAAATTTTAGGAAAAAAATTTCAAACATAACAAAGAGTTCATTTATGTATTTTTTTTTTAAATGTAAAAATTTGATAATTTTATTTGAAAATTTATTTTTCTTATATTTTCAATAATCCGAACAATGTTTCCACTTAAAATATCGTGTTCGTAATATTCAAGGTCAAAAGTGACGAATTGTGCTTTGAAAATTTCAAGATGGTGGATCCAATATTGCGGACGATATGTTTAAATTCGAACGAATTTGTTTGAAAATTGTTACTCTGGTATTTTCGGTGTAGCTGATTATGAATCTGATGTTGAAATTTAAAATTTCAATATTGTGGACCCAATATGGCGGACAATTTTTTAAAAATCTATCGGTTTTGTTTTAAATCATCTGATTAAACAAATGATTTTTCATTTTACGTTTATCTTCTTGTGGTTTGTGTCGAGCAACATTAAAATACTTTTAATGGATAAATGGCGTAAAAAATTTAATTTGATGGTTTTAAAAAAATCTCAACAATTTTCAAATTACTATCAATCACCTTGGATCTGTCATTAATATTTTGTTTAAATTTAACATCAGATTCGTGATCAGCGACTTGAAAAAATCCGGATTAACAATTTTCTAATAAATCCGATGGAATTTCAAAATATTGTCCACCACATTGGATCCAGCATTTTGAAATATTAAATTTTGACATCAGATTCGTAATCAGCGACCCTATAAATTCTCCAGTATAAGTTTTCAAGCAAATTAGATAATTTTTTTAATACTTCTGGTCATCACGTATATCGGATTTGTTTCTTTGAATTTTGAAATTTTTTTCAGTCTTACTTTAGATTCGTAATTAGCGATCTAGAGACTAACAAATAGCAGGTTTCAAGCAAATCTGCTAATTTTTTTAAAACTTTGGTCGCCATACTGTAATTGCCATTTTGAATTTTTGAAATTTTTCAACTCTATTATTGGATTTACAATCAGCGACTTAAAAAATGTAAGATTCATTTATTATGCAATTTGTAACAATTATTTTCCGAAGCTAATGAATACGTTTGTTATAGTTTGATAAGTAAAAAAATTTACAAAAAATAGTGCATTAAGGATGTCGTTTTAAATTTTTGAAATCGCCACTTTCTATTCGAAAGAGTATAAGCTGACCATTATTTTGAGCTGTAATAAGTAGATTTTCTTTAATTAGAATTTTGGAAGGAGCTCTGAGTTGGTTGAGGTGAATTGTCCTATAAATATAATGAAACATGTAATGCATATTTTTATTGAATATATCAAGAATAATGTTGCTAAATATTCCTGTTAAATATACGAAGAAGATTGCAGTTGTATTCCATTCAAATATTTATAAATTTTTCAAAGTATAGAATGAAGAAAGTATTTTTAAATACATGAATTTTTGCTATGGAATATATGATGGATATTGTAGAAATATTACATTTATAAATTTGTAAAGCACATAAAAGAAAAAGAAATTTAAATATTCTTACATTTTATTTCTATTATACTTGTTTATTGTTTTATTTGTAGTTATTGCAAAAAAATTACAAATTACATAAGTGGGATTGTAACTTTAAACTTTACAATTATCTAATGATTCAACGCTTGCAGCTATTTTATCGTTATGAAAATAAGAATCCAAACCTACACTGCAAGGAAACTGTCATTGAACCAAGAAAATTTTATTTGCTTTAAGTATATTGTCGTCTTCTGTGTTGTATTGAGTAAAAAAATTATTCAAAGTAAACAAATAAAATTATTTTGGCCGAGAAACAAAAATTATCAAAATGTTATATTCATTACTTTTGACTTGAGGTCAAATGTATTTCTTCTTTCAAAAAAAAAACAGAATTTGTGATTTAAACTTGGAGGATAAAATTCTATTATCGTAAGGAACTGTGGTGCGTTTAAAAAGTTTGACAGTTTTTAGCTTGTATTTATTTTTTTAGCAGTCGAAAATTGTAATTTTCTATTGCATTTCAACAAGTGCGGCCGTGCATGACAGGTAGCGGTGTGCAGGGGAACAAAAAATCATGATGTAATATACCGAAGAGTGAAATGTAAAAAAACCTAATAAAAAACATTGTAAACATTAGAATTTCATTCAACATTACAATTTTGTATGTTTAAATTCTACGCATAAGAGATATAATTGAGTTGAAGAAACGTTCTTTAAGTAAATCGTAAAAATGTGAGTAATGTTTTACAATTAAAAATTAAAAATAATTCAAATGTACAGAAAAAAAGTTACTTACAAAATCAAAAAAACAAAGTACTATAATTCCGAAGAAGCCCTAAAATATTACAAATTATTACAAGAATTAACAAATCCTAAAACACCACCTCCAAGTATACAGAAAATGCAATATACCTTTAAAACAATTATACATCTACACAAAATAATAATATTTAATTTTTGAAAGTGTAGAACATAATCATCAAAATAAAGCAACATTTTTTAAAGTGATAATAAGTCATAAGTACTCTTTAACATCACCTCTTAGAAAAATCATCGAAAGTGTATCTAATAAAAAATATCAATTGAAAAGAAAAAAAAATATTATGAACATTTTAATTTGAGACATAACTTTGTATGTCAGGTTTGTTGAATTAAATCCATCGAACACGCGTAGAAAGATATGCCCTATACACTGTTAGAAAAATCTGACTGAATTTTCACTCACATATGCTGGAGGTTTTTTTTTTTTTTTTTTTTTTTGTTGTAATTTAAATAGAGAGGAATACGTTGAACGCAAAATCACAGTTCCAATGAAATTTAAAAAAAATTTGTTATTGCGCTTACAAAATTACATTGCGCGTAAAAAGTACTGGTTTCCCAGTACTTAACCCAGTACTGATCCCAGTACTGAACCCAGTACTTATCCCAGTACTAAACCCAGTACTTCTTCCCAGTACTACTTTTTTCTAATGGGAAGCACAGCAATTTATGAATACTTAAATTATTATTTAAAAAAAACATACGAATAAGAGTATTCACTTAATAATTATTCATTTGTTTGCAAAATATATACGTGAATAGAAATGGATGCATTGAAAATATAACCTACAAATTGTTGGTTACAATATTCGTTAAATTCAGTTATTAAAAATAAAGAGGCAAAAAACCATAGTGATAAAGTTGAAGTTCATTTTAAACTGCATCAAAGAAGTTTGTTTTGAACACGATTTACATTATGAGTATTATAAAACTGTACCACAAATTGCACGATAATAATTCTGCAACTTATCTTTCAAAAATTGAATATTATTCTCTTGTGTAGATGTATAATTGTTTTTAAAGGTATATTGCATTTCTGTATACTTGGAGGTGGTGTTTTAGGATTTGTTAATTCTTGTAATAATTTGTAATATTTTAGGGCTTCTTCGGAATTATAGTACTTTGTTTCTTTGATTTTGTAAGTAACTTTTTTTCTGTATATTTGAATTATTTTTAATTTTTATTTTGTAATCGTAATACATTACTTACATTTTAACGATTTACTTTGATAACGTTTTTTTACCTCAACTATATTCAATGCAGTTCTAATTTGAACAATGTTTTTTACATTTCCTTTTTCGATATATTGCACCATCAATTTTTGTTCCCCTGTATGCTACCACCCGTCATGCATGGCCGCACTTGATGAAGTGCTATTAGTCCAGTCAAATTAAATATTTCAACCAACGTTAATTAAAGCATTGCCAATTTTTCTTTTATTCAAAAGCATATTGTTCACAAAGTATATGCATACTCTGCAACGTTTATATGGAATTTTTTTACAAAAAAATAAATATTTTTCATTTTATATTGAGAAATGTGTTAAACTTGGTACATGCAAAATCTTAAATTTTCTATTTTTCGCGAATTTAATGCAAATTTCGTAAAAAATGATCCAATGAAAGAGATTGCTTTCCTAAAATGTAAATAAGTTTTATCTGAACCATTCTTTTATAGAATAATGAGGTAAGTTTGCGGAATGTTGCAAAGTACTCAATTACCGGGTGGTCGATAGGTGGTAATCTTATTTAGCAATATTTAATTATTTGACTTTTACGATAAGTCATTAATAGAACATGGTCCATTTTTTTATTTGTAGGGGTTCTGTTCATAAAGTTGGGTGTACTTCCGAAAAGCTCGAACCTCCAATTTTTTTGATACTTTGTATACTTACGTAATTTGATGCGCTGATTACGAAAATCATAGTGAAAAATGAGCGCAAATTTGAATTTCATAGTGAAAAAGATGTATAAAGAATCATGAAAATTTTGTTTTTTTGCATTTACCTTTTTAAATATTGTAAATATAAAAAACAAATTTATACAAAAGGTGTACATCTCATTAAAATACACATTTTATGTTTAATGAATTTTTTACTGAAACCAATTAGTTTACGAAATAATTACAAAAAACATAAATTACCATAAATGTAACGAAATACCCACATTATATCAATATTTAATTACCTACAGTCGTAATTACGTTATTACATTACGCTCATTACGTAACATTACATCTATTGTGTACTATTACGTTATAACGTAAAACTACGCACACTTATGTAATAACTTAAAATTACATACACTTATGTAAGAACGTAAAATTACGTTATTTACGTAATTCTCATTCAGTAATTACGGAAAACATATGAACAAATTGTAAAATTGATCATTTTTATGGTAAATACTTTAAAAACCAACACAACTATAGGTTTTCACTCTTAATATGGCACCCCAACCCCCCCTTAGGATTGTCCAAGATATAAGGGGGATAGCTTCAAAGATTACATAAAAGTACATAAATTACGGTATAAATAACATATTTATGGTGACTTCTAGTTTTTTACATTTTTCTTAAAAGCTATGCACATTCAGAAAAAAATGTAAGAAACTTAAAATGTGTATTTCTATGAGACCTACAACTTTTATCTAAAACATTTTCTTATTTTTTTTAATTTATTGAAATAAATGCAAAGAACCACTATGTTTATGGTTTTTTATGGGTTTTACCATAAAGATGAGATAGTCGTCAAATTTGACTACGATTTTTGTAATCAGAGCATCAAATTACATAAGTGTATGAAGTATCAAAAAGATTTGAGGTTCGAGTTGTTCGGAATCATTTTATATTGCAAAATATGTCTAACCGCGGGAGATGTTAAACCTTAAATTTTCCAATATTCCTCGAATTTAATGCAAATTTTGTAAAAAAGTATTTCAAAGAAGAGACTGAGGTTTAAAAATAAACAACTTTTATCTTGACCATTTACTTAATATAGTATTAGGTGAGATTGTAGAACGTTCCAAATTATGTAAACAGCGGATGTTGGAGAACGTAAAGTACTGAATTATTTTACTTTTATGCCAATGCATTAATGGAACATAATCAAAATCGTTTGTAATTTGAAATATTATTATTCATAGGGTTTAAATTTCAGTTTTTCACCTTACGGGGTTATAATTTTACCCACTGTTTTAAGAAAGGGGATTTCATGATTTTGTATCCCTCATATAGACACATTTTGCAGCATGGAATCGAAAATATTAATCTTGTGTGATAATGTTGCCTACAAATGTTGTATAGAATGTTGTGATTTATGAAACTGTTTTATACATTTTTTTTGTGTAACAGTCGTAGTTTGCTATTTTTTTGGGATAACAAAAATTCACCACTTTTTTTAAAAAGCATGGTATATCTCAAGGGGAAAATAACAATCGGCGCAGTACCGGCATGAAGCCTGTCGCAGTGCTGGTTTAACTCCAAAAGGTTAAAGGTAAGACTGGCTCAGCGCTGATGCCAGCACTGCTGCCAGTGGTTTGCCACAGTTGATATTAAAAAGTTTGCAAGTAGCCTAGACCTTGATCCAGCACTTTCATAGTGTTTAATACATTTTGTTTTGAATAAATTGAGCATTGTATATATAAATTTATATCTGCCCTTAATATGCGAATTTTTTTTTTTAGCATTTAAAAGTAATTGATCTTTATAATTACAATAGAAAAATAAAATGTAATATAATCGCAATATTAATAATTATACAGTATTTCCTTCCTTTTAATTATAATGATTTGAGAAAATATTTAAAAAAATAAAAAAGGTAAAAATTTTTTTTTTTTTATTATTTTTAAAAAATATATAATGTAGAAAATTGTTATTTTCTTTGAAAAATACGGAGACATAAATAATAGATAAAAATATGTAAAAAAAATTTGCTATGCCAAGAATTGAACTCGCAACGTTGGGAACAGTAGCCCTTGCGCTATAGACCCTTGGCCACGCTATTTTACTTATGGTTTTCCCAAACAAGGTATACAATGCAGACTCCAATTTTGCAAAAAAGTTTTTTAAATTCTTTTTCGAAAACTACTGCTAGAAGCATTTTACTACTTCGCTATAAAAGCCTGTTTAATAATCTTTGATTTGTAAATTTTCATTGTTATCTTTTGGAAAAAATCGAAACTTGGTGGTCTCCTTTTGTTGCTCGATTATATTTTTGTGATTAAAATATTTTGTTAAATATCTTTCCGGTTAAATCTACTAGGAATTCCAAGTTAATTTACCAGAATTCACTAATAAAAAAAACCAGAGTTAGATAATCACAAAATATGTTGATATTTGAAATGAAAGTCACCAAAATAATTTGTTGAAATAGCTGGAAAATTTTAACCAGAATTTTCTAACATTTTTAACCAGAATGTTTTGTAAGGCTTCATTTAAGATTTTTTCCGGTTAAAATAATCAAAATTCAGATTATTTGAACCGAGCTTATTTTTCTTTTTCTGTAGTATGAAGTTTGTTTGAGTTTATTTTTTCTTAAAGTATGAGAGAATTTGAACCACGTGTTCCAACGAGCTTCAGATGATAATATATTATCTATTTAATATAATAATTAAAGTAAATCATAAGATATTAAACTAAATTTTAGTTCCCAATAACAATGCCGTATGAGTGCTGGACGAGTGCTGCGCCAGTTGTTTGCCAACTCTTGGCTGTACATTGGCCGGCAGTACTGGCGCTGGCCTGTCGTTAACATTGCCGCAGTGATGCGCCAGCCGTAAGCATTGGCGCAGCATTCATTTTTCCACCTGGGTAGTTGTCTGTACCTCCAAGTCGAAAATTTACATTTGAACTTTGCGGAGAATAACCTTTTAAATAAAAAAAAATTGTCCATGTTCTATAAATGCGTTAATCTCAAAGTAAAATATATAAATATTGCAATGTTAGTTTATTTATTGAATACACGGTATTTGTCTACTTTTCAATGTTCTACACATTTCTAAAATATTACAGTGTGAAAAAATGTATGTATGTATGTATGTATGTATGTATGTATGTATGTATATTCCGTATATGAATATTCTTGATATATTTAATGAGAATTTTTTATTTTGTATTTTATTTGGATAATTTTTTTAATATTTCTGTGAAATATTTCCAGGAATATAAAATATGAATATTCTAACATTCGAACAATTAAATACTCTTGTAATATTAATGGGATATTCCTTTTTAATGTTCCCAACGTACCACTTTAATGTTTGTGAAATGTTAATGTAATATTTCTGTGTTTTCTGGGAATATAATTTGAAAATTATAAAAAATACATTAAATGAGATTATTTCTGGCATGTATGTTTATTTTAAGAATTTAAAATAAAGTTTGTGACTTTAAAATTTTTGTTTATTTTTTAAGGAGCAATTATTATAGCTTTTTTTTAAAAAATGAAGTTGTACTTATTAATATAGGAATTATTCAAAGGTTTATTTAAAAAAAGATAGTTATTTTCTTTTATGTCTTACCACAAAATTGTTTATTCCATGAAAAGATTATCCTTTTCTATTCGCACTGTCAGTGTTTCGATATTCAGTTTGAAACTAACATAAATTCTTTATTTTGTTATTGTTTCAAGTACAAGTTTATTCAAAAAATTATTAAATTTAAGCAAAGTATGAAAATAAAATATTTTATATGTATGTTTTTAAAGCATCATACTATGGCGGCGTTTGCTGAACAACTGTTCTCACGATGGCGTGGCATTCCACTTGACTGTATCGAATACGACCAGCTGCTGCTGCTGTTGCGTGTGTGGTAGTTTGTTCTCTTTGGTCTTCTCCACTTCTCCCCGTGCCGGTTTACTACTGTTGAACTGCCTTTCTTATTCTTATTCGTTTCTTTTGTTCATGTAATTTTTCTTATCTTTATAGCTCTGACTTCTTCTCCTTTTCTCTATTTCATTATTCTTCTCTTTCTAAATCTCTTTTTGTTTCTCTGCATCTTAATCTTTGTCTTTAAACAATACATACTGCAGTTTCTTAGAAAAGAAATATTTAATCTTTTTACTTTCTTTCATTTCTTTGTACTACTTTATTGTGATTATCGCGTAATTTGTTTTTTTTTAAATAACATATATGAATAAGAAAAGTAATTATATTTAAAAAATTTATCTTATTTTGCTGTGTGAGCATTATTGCTTTTTAATTGAATAGTCGCATTTAATGAAAAAGGTTATGCAATAAATTATTGATAGCTCGCCCGGAAGCGTGTCAGTAGTTGGTATTCTTTGCGTAGTATTGGGAAGTCAACTGTTGCGTAACTCGAGTGTAACACTGGGATGACAACGTTAATTAATACTGACAGTCAATACTGGTGTATTACGGCATGCCAACTCTGTTACAGTAATGGTACAATAATGTTATCAGTGATTTGCTACTATTGATTTTCTTTTTATTTCGTTATTTAATTGCAATAGAAAATTAATTTTAACCATTAATGAGATGTCATCTTATAAATTTATTAAAAAAAAAAAAAATGTTATCACTGCCTACAATTTGGGCACTAAAAATTTTGGCCAGGTTAGCCGACAGTCTTAATGTAAGGTTTGAAATTTGTTTTTTAAAATACTTCTGTAATTAACAATATAACAAATTTTTGTTACATATGTTTTTTTGTAGAAAATAATGTGACCTACTACTTTTATTTAATTCTTTTTGTTCCATAAATCGAATAATAAAAAAGTTATAAACAAGAAACAGGTAAAAAAAAGATGAAAATGTTTAAAATTATTTTACGCTTTGATTAATATTTTTAATAGAAAAATAGTTCAGATAAACTTTAAAGAGTACTTACTAACGATTCATTTTAGTTGTATAACTTTCAAATATCATTATTTATGTAGATTTTCATAGATCCATAAAGGCAGTTTAGTTTTAAAAAGAACGGCTTTAGAAAGGCCCGTTTACGCTATGAATCAATATCCGCGAACATATAGTGTAAACAGGTCTTTGAAAGCCGTTCTGTTTCAAATTTAACTGGCTTTTAGGCTCTGTAAAATCTACAAAAATATTGATATTTCAAAATTATACAACTGAAATCAATCTTTAGGAAATACTCTTTAAAGTTTATTTACCCAATAAAAAAATTACATTAATCTTACAAAATGTTACTTTATTCAATCATATTCCTTTCTATCTTAAAGATCAACCCTTACGTTGTCAAAGTGTCCCGTACCGCTAACTTTTTTCCAAAGTATATTAAAATTGCTTTATGACCTTGTCACCTCTTAAACAAAGTAAGACATACTTGTAGGTTACCTGCGGTTATTACCATTGCAATCTACCCGTAGCAAACAACTCTTATTCTGTTAAAGTGTCCCAGTTCTTTTAAAATTTTTCCAAAGTATTCAAAACTTTTTTAATGCATTCGTCATGTTTAAAATATATAGTAAGACATTTTTTAAAGCCAACTGTGGCTGTTTTGATTTTAATCCACCCCTAAAGGAAACCCCTTATAGTCTAAGAGCTGGCTACATAAAAATGACATGTATAAGGTACATGGAAGATGAATGTATTAATATGTTGCAATTGAGTTCCTGAATTCAAAAAGTCATGTCTGCCTGCGTGGTCAGGAAGATTAAAGTCGCGGCGGACGGTCAAAGATGATAAATCTGACAAGAAAAAAAAGTGATAAGACTCAAGGATAAAAAATATAGAAATGTAAAGTATTTTTTATTAGAAAACGTGTAATATAATTGGCAGACAATTTTCTGGAAGAAAAAGGCCTGGCAGACAACGTTAAAGGTGCGCTATTTTTAATAAAAAAAAGTGATAAGACTCAAGACTGAAAATTGTTGGAAATAATAGGTAAGCTTGTAACAAAGCCATATGTCAATTGGCAGACAAAAATTCGGAAGATAACATCGTGGCAGACAACGATAAAGAGCGCCATTTCCATACGTTTTCATACATTCACGCCTGGGGCCTGAAATATTTATTTTGCAAATAACTCGCAAACTATGGTTTTTATGCAAAAAATTGTATAATACAATCTTGTAGAGCACATTATTATCTACAATATTTATAACATTCATTTTTTAATGAAATTAATATTTTTTATATTACATAGCAAAATGTGACCAATCGGAGGGGTAGAAAACCACATTTTCGCAATTGTAGTAAGTTCTGTCTAATATATGAAAAATTTTCTAAAATAAAAAATATGGATAATAAAAGAAATGAACAACTTTGAGTTTACATCTTTTTTTACACAGTTATTTGGTGAATATATGAAACGTTAGAAAGTGCGCAAATACCGGGTGCATATTGGTGTCAGGCTACGTCAAAAATTCATTTTATTTACTGAAAAAACTGATAAAACTCATGACTAAAAATTATTTGAAATAATTAGTGTGCTCTTAACAAATCTATAAGTCAATTGACAGACAAAAACTCCGAAGATAACATCATGGCAGACAACGATAAAGAGCGCCATTTCCATACGTTTTCATATATCCACGTCTAGGGCGTAAACTATTTATTTTGCAAATAACTCGCAACCTATGGCTTTTTTACAAAAACTCTAAGAATATGATCTTGTAGAGCACATTACTATTTACAATATTTATAACAAACATTTTACAATAAAATTAATATTTTTAGTTTATTTCTATTCTAGTTAGTTTTCCTAGACCTTTTTCGGTGTTGAAAAACATCAAAATGGATTTTTCCACCAGCGAGTGATGTCAAAAGCTTCTAAATTTTCAAATTTGGCAATTAAAAAATTCAGTTTTGATTAAAAAAGTTATTTAGGTCGCAATTTCGTTTATTTCTATTCTGGTTAGTTTTTCTAGACTTCTTTTAGTATTGAAAAACATCAGAATGGATTTTTTCATTTGCGAGGTATTTAAAAATCTACTAGATTACAAACATTTGCAATTAAAAAATTCAGTCTTGTTAAAAAAAATTATTTAGGTCGCATTTTCGTTTATTTCTGTTCTGGATGGTATTTCTAGACTTTTTTCGGTGTTGAAAAACATCAAAATGGATTTTTCCATTTGCGATTTTAAATCCCTCACAAACGAAAAAATTTATTCTGATGTTTTTCAACACCGAAAAAAGACTAGATAAACTAATCAGAATAGAAATAAATTAAAATGCGACCTAAATAATTTTTTTAATCAAAACTGGATTTTTTAATTGCGCATTTTTGTAACCCACTAGCTTTTAAAATCCCTCCCTAATAGACAAATCTATTCTGATGTTTTTAACACCGAAAAAAGTCTAGAAAAACTAACCAGAATAGAAATAAAAGAAATTGCGACCTAAATAACTTTTTTAATCAAAACTGAAAATTTTATTTGCGATTCTTTATAATCCCGTAACTTTTTAAATTCCTCGCAAATAGAAAAATCTATTTTGATGTTTTTCAATACCGAAAAAAGTCTAGAAAAACTAACCAGAACAGAAATAAACGAAATTGCGACCTAAATAATTTTTTTAAACAAAACTGAATTTTTTAATTGCAAATGTTTGTAATCTAGTAGCTTTTTAAATCCCTCGCAAATGAAAATATGCATTCTGATGTTTTTCAATACCAAAAGAAGTCTAGAAAAACTAACCAGAATAGAAATAAACGAATTTGCGACCTAAATAACTTTTTTAATCAAAACTGAATTTTTTAATTGCGAATTTTTGTAATCTGGTAGTTTTTTAAATTCTTCGGTAATGGAAAAATCCAATCTTATGTTTTTTAACACCGATAAAAGTCTAGAAAAACTGACCAGAATAAAAATAAACGAAAATGCGACCTAAATAACATTTTTAATCAAAACTGAATTTTTTAATTGTGAATTTTTATAATCTAGAAGCTTCTGACATCCCTCGCTGGTGGAAAAATCCATTTTGATGCTATTCCACACCGAAAAATGTCTAGACAAACTAATCAGAATAGAAATAAACAAAAATGAGATCTAAAAATTGTTATAATTGAATCTGAATTTTTTAATTGCGAATTTTCGGAATCTAGTGGTTTTTTGAATCCCTCGGTGGTGGAAAAATCCAATCTGATGCTTTTCAATTTTAGACAAAGTGATGTCATTTTCTAGAAGTTGTGTATCTGCTGCATCTTAAACGTCTTTAATAAATCTCTGATTTAATATGTCTACATAATTCTCGAAGATTGTTGCATTGGATTCTTCAAAAGTTTTGCTCTCAAGAAGCCTTCTCGAGATTTTTCAGAGATATTTTTGTTTAAATTCTTTTTTGTTTTGTCAAATCTGTTTTCTTTAAGCTTCTGATCGGGTAAGTCTGTAAATAAATATTTTAGGATTATTTTATGTTAGGACTAATGTTTGGGCGATTTTCAGAAAGTATTCAAAGTAAAGTTAATTTTTCGTCGACTTTAAATTCACGTTTAAAGTTTAAATTTATAGAACCTAATAAAAATGTTTAAATCTATAAATTTAATACATTAACAATCTACATAGTATAACAGATTACTAAAAAAAGTTCTAGGATTGATTCTTAAAATATTTTTAAGACACTGTTCTAGATTTTTGTTAATAATACAAAAATGTTAGATCCTTAATTAAACTAAGAACTCAGAGAATCTTATAATAAATATAAAATGAATAATTTTATTAAACTAACAATCTTAATAATATTACAGTTGACCTCTAACTGATTCGTAAAATGATATTTGAAAAGTATTGAAAAATAGAGTTTATTTTTGCATCGATTTTGAATTTAGACTTAAAATTAAAATTCAGAGAACCTAATAAAAATGTTTTAAGTTATAAATTTAGTAAATTAACAAATTAAAAAGTCCTAGGATTGATTCTTAAAACGTTTTTATAAAAATATTCTAAATTTTTATTAATTCTTCAAAAATGTTAAATTCTTGTTAAAATAAAAATCCAGGAAATCATATAAAAATTATTGAATATATAATTGTAATAAATTAGCAAATCTAATGACATAAATAATTTCTGAAAAGATCTCACGATCAATTTAAAAGCCATTTTCAGAAAATATTTAAAAATTCGAAAAGTTCTCTAGTGCCTCTAAACTTATGTTAGTCTAATAAGATTCTTAACTTACTCATCACATTATGAATTATAATGTTCTACGACCTTCCCTCAATTTTATCTTCATGTCTGAATTACAAATCAATGAAAAATGATGTTAAATTTTGAATATTTTCTCAAAATCGTTTAATAAATTAATCTTGGGTTCTTTTTACAAAATTTTTATGTTATGAAATTTATTAATTTATCGAAATTATTGATTCAATAATAACTTAAACGTTCTTTCGGGTTATGTCACTTTATTTATTTTTATTCGGTTACTTGTTGGATGCCACAAACTAATCACACGGCGATAGATGCGTCGCGACTTACAAATTTGTACATTTAACCAGAAGGACAGCATTAATGAACAGGGGTGTATGTCCGAGTTTAACGTTGCGTTTTTGCGTTGAATGGTGAGTGGAACAAAGATGTGACTATATTTCCGTCTTTCTCTCTCTTACCATACAACGCAAGAACGCAGCATTCAATACATGCATTTCATTTTGCACTTACGCTTTGACGCTGTCATGTAACAGTATTGTATTGTATTCTCGAAAGCACGCGAGAATTCTCGCATGCGTAAAATGTCGAATGGTTAATGTCGCATGCGACTTTAAAACTGTATTCTCGACGACCGTTCGAGATAGGTTGTTGGGAAATTTCCGTGTGCGACATTTAGACAGTGTTGCCGTCGTTTCGAAATACTATTATACCAATAAGAATTAAGGTAGAAAAGAAAAGTGATCTTACGGGAAAAAAAATAATTACGTTCTTTAATGCTTGCAGATTGCTGGCATAAGCCCTAAGCAGAATGAAAATTTTAGTTCGTAAGCAATGAGATAGAAAAGGACAGACATATATACCTGCCTTTTTCTATCTCATTCTTAAGAACTAAAATTTCACGATTTGGCGATTTAAAGTTTCATTGTGCTTAGGGCTATTGAATTTATATAAAAATACCTTACTGATGTAAACAATAATTTTTAAACATTCTTAAAATATGTGATTACTCTTCATTAAATCAATGAATATACAAAAATTACGTATACTTATATTATTTATAATAATATTATTATATTATTTTTTATAACCACATATGTATTTCTTTTGGCTGTCACTGCTGTCACTCTAACCTAACCTAATATTATAACTTATATATTATTCACGAATTTCATAAGAAATTATTGGTTGATTGAAGAAATGCTGAGTTCCAAAAAATGTTTTTGACCAATTTATTCCAATTTCAATTATTTAATCAATCGGAATTTATCTTGTCTACATGATTCTTTTATAAGACAACATAAATATATTTAAAATGTTTAAATTATCGCTTGATTTAAAGCTTTTTTCACTGATACTTATTGAAATAGCTTCATAAAATAATTTAAAAAATGTTTATATAAAGCTTTTGATTTATAATAATTATGCTTCTGATTTTTAATTTCGGCATTCAGGTTATTTTTAATTTTTTACTTTAGATCATGCCCGCTAACACTACTTTGCATTATATACGTTTATTACATGTATGACACACAACCTTATTTCTCACTAGCATTTCGTATTCGACTTTGCATCTCGAGTGGCCACTACCCACTCGAGACGAACCATTTGAAAATTATCGCATACGACATGAATTCTCGCATGCGACACACGTTCGAGAATAGCTTTATCAATCTCGCATGGCATGTCGCATGCGACATCTAGGGTCATCGATTCGAGAATACGGCCCCAGTATCTTAATGCTATTAAGGTGCAATTACATGTCTGTGTCAAACGTTGCGTTTTTGCATTGAATAATGAGCGAGCGAGAGAGAGAGAGTGAGAGAGAGGGGGGGGGGGAAGAGGAAGAAAGAATTAAATTCACATTTTTGTCACTCTCTCCATTCAACGCAAAAAACGCAGCTTTTGACGTATACATTTAATTGCGCCCTTGTGTCGTTATGGGACTAGAACTTTTAGGTTCCGTTTAATGACAGGGACAAAGCAGAAAACGAAAAGCGTTCAGCCAATAAGAGTATGTTGTACAACGGAAGTTATTTTAATTCAGCGTTCTGATTGCAGTAATGTTTTACGCTTTTCCGCTTTCACGCTTTGACGCTGTCATGGCGCGGCATCTTCAACTTGTGTGCTGGTACACAAATAACGTTTAGGAAAATACGTAGGTATGGCTGAGTGATTTATCTACCTATCCATGATCCAAATACTATGGTCTGGCCATTCGGAGTTCGAAATATGTTTGAGCTGCGCATCCAGTGCATTGGAGCAAAGTAGCCATATTTTTTTCTGTTGGTACTCAAGGTCTGATGGCCCGATCTAACGGCAATACATGGAGAGAAGAAAAAACTGGTCTAGCGCCTGATTGGTTGACTTTGTTTTACTTGCGCGTGGTCAGACCATAGTACTTGGATCATGTACCTATCTATGGTTTTAACTTGCTTTCAACAACTCAACAAGTCGCCATTCCTTCAGTACAAGGGAAAACGAAAATAATTATTTTAGATTAATAAGCAGGATTTATTTATTTCTTTATTCATTTGTATAATATACCAGTGATTAGTCATTAGTTTTATTATTGTCATTAGTATTATTTTTTAATCAGAATGTCTAATAATGAAGACTTTAGTGGTATACTGACTGGCGGAATTTTGTCTGTGAGTATAATGAATATTAACGAAATATTAATTAAAAATATTATTAAGAATAGATTAACCTTTCTTGTTCGAAAATAATAATATGAGATTTAATGACATATATGCTGAAGAAATACCCGGCAAGAAGGCTGAAGTATGAGATTTTGTTGATTTTTTATTAGAATCATCTGTTGAATCCATTTTGTTTTTTCTTTCGCTGCGTCTATTTTGCGAGACAGCAAACTGTCGATTTAAGATGCTCAGATTAGTTTGCCAGTAACGAAAAATAAATAGTAAAAGATTGATGAATTAAGATGAGTAGGTTATTTCGACATTAAAAGAAAAAATAATAGGTTTCATAGGAAGCATAAAAATAAAAAATTGAGGTTAGGTTACAAATGTGTCAAAAGACTCAAAATCGTAATAACTTTTCTCGTTTATTAACACGATTTTTAAATATATTGTATATATCTATTCGTTTTAAATTGAAATTCGTCTTTATGAACACATTCACGTGAAAAATCCGACGTAAAAATTTACGAATTATTGACGTCAAATTTGACGTGCAAAAATACATAAAAAGTAGTAACATATAACGTTTAAAATTACATCTCGAATTGCTTTAAATCGTGATTGAAATCATTGGAAAAATTGCATTAAAATCATGATTGAAATCAAAAAAACATTTCAATTTTCCGGATGTCTAATACTGAATATAAAACATCGCAAGGTATAAACGAGATCCAAAAATTTATCGATAAATCTTAAAAAATTCAATTTCAATATTTTAATCTTCGTAAAGTTTAAAACATTGTGCTAATACATAATTATGTTAAAAATAACAAATTAAAAAAATAAATTTTTTTTAATTTGTAAATTTTTGGTATTATGTAATCATAATAAATTTTTTTAAAAATATTTTTACAAAATTTCTAAGAGATTTCAATTTTTCGAAACTGTTTAATTTTTATCTTATGGGTCATTTCTTATTCTTACAAAATGTTAAGTTTTTTCCTATTTTTACTTTGGCCATTTTTCTTGGCTTTCATTTTAGGATTTTTTTCAATTTTTCACTTTTTATGTAAATTATTAAATAATAATAATCTCCGTAAACTCCTGAAGTTAGTTACTTTTTATATTTATTCATTTTTTCTGTCCACGTTTTAAAGTCTGAAGTGAAGTTAGTTAGTATTAATATTTATTCATCTTTTTCGGTCCATTTCTTAAAAACTGAAGTGAAGTTAGTCTTACTCCCTGTTATTTTATTGGTTTTTACTTTCTTTATCAGGAAATATTTTGAAAATTGAATTGAAAGAATAAGGTAATCTTTTTCGTTAGTGTCGTGTTTTACTGGTTTTTAATTCTCATTTGTGTAAGAAAACGGAACGCATGCATTGTTCCCGCAAGTCATTCGGTCGAATCGACATTTGATTGAACGGCATTCGGTTGACTCGACATTGCCACGAATGGTTATTTGATCGACTGGACATTTCCGCGACTGGTCATTCGGTCCACTCGACATTTTTGCGACTGGACATTCGATCGACTCGACATTTCCGCGACTGGTCATTTGCTCGACTCGACATTTTTGCGACTGGCCATTTCCATGAATGGTCATTTCATCAACTCAACATTTAAACGACTCGACATTTAAACGACTGGTCATTTCCTTGACTCGACATTTTAACGAATAGACATTTCCATGACTGGTCATTTGATCAAATGGACATTTTCGAGACTGGTCATTTCATCGACTTGATATTTGAACGAATGGACATTTCCGCGACTGGTCATTTGATTCAATAAATGTACATTCGATCAAATGTCCATTCGTTCAAATGTCAAGTCGATCAAATGACCAGTCTTGGAAATGTCTATTCGTTAAAATGTCAAGTAGAGGAAATGACCAGTCGCGGAAATTTCGAGTCGATCAAAGGTTCATTCGTTTAAATGTCGAGTCGAGCAAATGACCAGTTGCGGAAATGTTGAGTCGTTCAAATGTCGAGTCGATCAAATGACCAGTTGTGGAAATAACCAGTCGCGGAAATGTCGAGTTGAGCAAATGACCAGTCGCGGAAATGTCGAGTCGATCGAATGATCAGTTGCGGAAAATAGATTGAAAAATGTTTTTAAATTTTAAAACTTGACGAAAATAATTAAAATATGATACAAACAATGATAAGTTGTAACAAATAAATTTTAAGATGACTGAAAAAACTATAGAATTAATTTTAAATAAAGAAAAAGATCATTGAAATTTGAAAAAAAGACATGAAAATCTTAGAAATCAATTAAAAAAAAGAAAATAAATAAAAATTAAAGAAAATTTTTGAAATTTTAAAAAAATTCTTAAAAATCTTAGAAAATAAATTTAGAAAATGTGAATAACTAAAAATTAGAGAAAAGACTTGAAGAATGCTAATAATAATTGAAATTTACGATAATTAAGAAAATTTTTTAGAAATTATGAAAACAAATAAAAATAAATAACAATTGAAGAAAATAATAGAAATTTGAGAAAATTACTTAAAGAATTGTATAAATTAATTTTGTAATATGCGAAAGACTAAAAATTGGAGAAAAGTCTAGAAGAAAGCTAAAAATAATTGAAATTTACGATAATTAATTAAAAAAAAAAAAAAAAAAAAAAAATCTGAAATTCTGATAACAAATGAAAATAATTAAAAATGGATGAAAACATTTGAATTTCAGAAAAATACTTAAAAATCTTAAAAAATAATTTTATAAAATGAGAATAATTATTAACAATCGAGAAAAATATTTGTAAAATGATCAAATTAATTCAAAATGGAAAAAATAATTAAAATATGCTGAAAATAATTTAAGATTGGGAAAGAAAATTAAATTATGATGAAAATAATTTAAATATAAAAAATTGAAGACATTTAATAAAAGTTGAGAGAAATAACTGAAAAAATCATGGAGTATATGTTAAAAAAAAAATAAAAAATTACAAAATTACTTGAAAACTGAAAATTTAGGAAATTAATTGTATGTGTACATATTTTTAACTTCTTTAAAAACCTTAATAAATTTTTAAATCATTTTTCGAAACTTTTTTTTATTCAAATGACAATTAAAAACCAGCACAAAAGAAAATAACAGTGAACACTTTAGGAGTTTACGGAGATTATTATTATTTAATTCATTATTTTGGCATTACTTTTAAAATTTTCTATTATTTATCCGATATTGCAATTATTTTCATCAATTTTCGATTATTTCTGCAGTTTTTTAATTATTCTCTTTAATTAAAAATTTTTACGTAATTTTGTAATTATTATTTTTTTTTAAACATATGTTCTATTTTTCAGTTATTTCTCTTAAATATTATTAAATGTTTTTAAGTTTTTACATTATTTAAACTATTTTCATCATAATTCAATTTTCTTTCTCAATCTTAAATTATTTTCAGCATTTTTCAATTATTTTTGTCAATTTTTAATTAATTTTATCATTTTTCAATTATTTTTTTCGTTTTTTAATTATTATACTCATTTTCTAAAATTATTTTCCAAGATTTTTAAGTATTTTTCATAAAATTTAAACATTTTCTTCAATTTTTAATTATTTTCATTTGTTATCAGAATTTCAAATTTTTTTTATCAATTATCATAAATTTCAATCATTTTTAGATTTCTTCCAGACTTTTCTCCAATTTTTAGTTTTCCTCGTTTTATAAAATAAATTTTTAAAATTTTTCAAGTATTTTTCTTTGTTTTCATAATGTCTAAAAAATTTTATTAATTATCGTAAATTTATATTATTTTCAGCATTCTTGCAGTCTTTTTTCCAATTTTTAGTTATTCTTATCTTCTAAAATTATTTTCTAAGATTTTTAAGAATTTTTCTAAAATTTCAATTGTTTTCTTTAATTTTTAATTATTTTTCTTTGTTTTCATAATTTCCAAAAAATTTTATGAATTATCGTAAATTTCAATTATTTTTAGCATTCTTCCAGTCTTTTTTACAATTTTTAGTTATTCTCATTTACTTAAATTGTTTTCTTAGATTTTTAAGAATTTTTCTAAAAATTTAATTATTTTCTTTAATTATTAATTATTTTTCTTTGTTTTCATAATTTCAAAATTTGTTTAATTATTATCGTAAATTCCAATTATTTTTAGCTTAGTTCTTCAATTCTTCTCTCCAATTTTTAGTTATTTTCTTTTTTTTTCCATTGAATTTTAAGATCTTCATGTATTTTTTTCAAATTTCAATTATTTTTTTTTTATTTAAATAATTTAAATAATTTTAATGTATCATATTTTAATTACTTTCGTCAAGCTATAAAATTTAAAAACTTTTTTCAATTATTTTCCAAAATTTATTTTCTTCAAATTTCAATTCTTTACATTTGTTTCATATAAAAAAATATTTTTATCTATTTATCTGACTTTTCAATTATTTCATTATTTTTATTATTGTTTCCTTTAATTTTTAATTTGTCTCCTTCTTTTACATAACTGCCAAAAAGTTTTTACTTGTTTCTCTTTAATTAAAATTTATTTTGTTCAATTTTAAATTATGTTTGTCTGTTTTCATTTATTTTCTCTAATTTTTAATTATTTTCTTTTCTTTTTTCAATGAACTTCTGAAAGTTTTAAGTATTATTTTTTATTTATTATTAATTCCATGTACAACTTTACAGTTTAACAATTCTACCCGAAACAAACTATATTACATTTCTAATTCTTAATTATAACAATTTTGAATTATCCAACATGATTGGATGTGATGGTCATAGTGTCGCCAAGAAAAAACATTTTTTAAAAAAAAACGTGTCCCTCCTTCCTTATCTTCCAGACCATTTAACCTAAAGTTTTGAAATTTGTTATACCTATGTATTTTTACGTGTAGATTTTTTAATCTTATAGAAATAATTAAGTTTATACTTAAATTTCTTTAAAAATAAGAAAAATTATTTTAATTTATTATTATTCAAATTATTATTCAAATAATCTCTGACTCATATAATTGAAAAAAATTAGAGCGGTACGGAACCCTTCGACTTGGTACGAGTGTAACTCGTATTTGCCCGATATTTTTATTTTATCAATCTGTGTATACAATATTTTAATGACAATTTAATGATGATTACATTTATAAAAAAATTTCAGTCTTTCATGTCTGATGTAACAACTCGTATGCGCGGTGCAATTCTTCAATTATTGGTAATTTTTTTACTTTTAATAATTTCAGTTGTACATTTCATACATAACTTACTTATTATATGACTTTGCATTAGCATTCACAGTTCATATATTTTTTTCCACAGTACATATTTGAAGAAAACAAGAGAATAGATGGCGTAAGGGTTGTCGCGACAGATGGAGAGCAATGCTGCTCTGGTATAATATTGACGAAAAAAGTTCGAGCTCTTTTAAGTAATGATTCGTTGACCGCTTTTGGAATCTTTTCAATAAATGATTGTAGGCTGACAATGGAGTATATTGAACATAAAAAGAGATTTAAGTGAGTTACACTATGTTTATTAATTATTCATTTTTAATTTAAGTTTAGAGTTATGATTTTTTTTTCTATAATGATTAGACAGCATCTACTTTCAAACTTGTTTCATTTTTGTCGCGCAGGATCTTGAGTAAGTGACATATAAGGTAATACTTATACTTATCTTTATTATTACCATCTTATTCGACATTTTAATTATTTCTGTTAACCTTTTCTGTTTTTCTACTTTTTTTATTGTATAAATTCGGCATTTAAGTGGAAAAATACCAACAATTGCGCTTTAGTATGTAAACAGTTTTTTTCTTCTAAACCATGAAAGTGAAATTCATGTTATTTGTCCGGTGAAATTAGAATGAAATCTATTAGAAATTGTTTGTGTAATTCCAGCAATATAAATTGTATATTAGACACTTGTTTTGAACTAGTTCATTCATTTTTTATGAAAATTATCTGCGTTAAATTGGGTACACGCTAATATTGACATTTTTTATTAAAATCCTGCGGTTATATCACATACTTTCGTTTTGTTAAACTTTATTACTTTTTTTTATTCTTAAGAATTAAAATAATATTTAATTTAAATTGTTTTATGTTTCGCAGGTAGTCGTATGATCTGCGTATAAAATTTTATTCGTTAATTGGATCCAGTTTTTTGTGCATAATTTTCATTTCATCTTTTTTATAGCAAGGGTATTATTTTCAAATTGAAATTGTTTAGTTTACATTTTGAAGTTTTTTTTAAATTTCTTATTTTTTATTGTAATAATAGATATTTTTGTAATAGGAATACTTATCTTTCTTTAATATCGGTTTATAAGAAAAAAATGTTTTTCTTTTTTTTTTGACAAATGTTTGTTATTTTAAGGATAAATATAAGGAATGTTTTATTATTTTTTAAATTGTTATATAAATCTGCCGTTTGTGTGTGTGTGTGTGTGTGTGTGTTTGGGGGGAGGTTGGGATGAGAGTAGACAACATTTGAGGTTTGATGTTTTTTCACGTTACTATTGTTAAACAATTTGTAATTTTAAAGTTTTTTGTTTCAGAAATTATCTTGTCGTTTTAGATTGTGACGTTATGGTTATAGTTCATGGTGACTCGATAAATGAAGCACTTTGTGATTCGGAGGCTCCTGTTGACCAGCGCATTACTTTATATAGATGCGTGCAATTTTTTGATGAAATTGAGTAAGTTATTAATTAATTTTTTTTTAATAAAAATTGGTATATTATGCTTATTTAGTCCTTTAAACATTTGTACAGCAGAATGAAATGTCACATAGTTATGTCTTCTGTTTTGTTAATTAATTTTTAAGTTTTTCTATTTCTTATTTGATTTTCTTTTATGAAAATATTAATATTCTCTTTAAATAATTTTATATTATAATTTTTTTATTTGAAAGTTCAAATCAGATGGGTTTGGAATACTGTTACGTTTTATCGTTGCCCCAAAAAATATTTCATTTTAAAAATATGTACATGAATATAATTACGTCATGTATAGCTTTTTTTCTTTGAAAAAAAAGCGTTCTTTTTCCTGGCTTATGTTTCTATAATTGTCAAATGTATTATTTTAATTCAATTCAATTTGTTCTTAAGTATTATGAGCATTTTGCCGACTATTGTTTAGTCTTTGCAATTGAAATATGGGGTTTTATATTTATTTGAAATTATATTTTTTCATGTGTTAATATTATGTTTCTTTTATAAATGATCCGTGACGACCTTCTGTATGAAAGAAAATATATTTGTGAATTTCGATAAACAGTTATTATTTTCAAAACAAATGTTACAACATTGTCTGCAATTAGTGTCTGCTATTTCTTATAATTACATGCCACTTTATGTTTTATGTCTATGTTTTAATAATAGTGCGCTGTCTCACAAAGTTATGCAAATTTTCATGATGTTTAATATTATTGCAATATTTTTTTTATCAACGAAAGAAGAAAAAAATTGATTATTTTAATTTTTAAATCCTCATTAAATTTTATTATTTGTATGCTTAAATTGTATTTTTAATTTCTATGCAATATTGTAGGAGAAAACGATCCAGTTCTACTAAAAAATCTGTCAAAGCTAGTGCTGTTATACAAATTGTACCTGGAAATGATGAAGGCTGCACAAGTCGGAATGATGAAGCCTGTTCAAGTCGTAGTGATGAAGTTTGCGCAAGTTGGAATGGTGAAGGAAGCCGTGAACCGGGAAAATTAAGTGTAAAACGAAAAAGATGTGATGTGGTTACCTCCCAAGACAGTAATGTAAAAAAAAATTTATGGAGGCTTCAAGATTTTCATTCGAGTGGAGAAAATAAAGTTGAGAAATGCACAGAAGAATCTAATATTACTAAGGACATTGATGGTGTATCAACAAGTTTGCCAAAAATGAGTTCCGGAAATTATTTTGATGACTACTTTTCTGATCATTGTGATTTTCTCGATTAATTCATGTAGTATTGTAATTTATTTAGTAATGTACGAATTTAAAAAAAATAGTGAAATTTTTAGTTAACAGTAATCATGTATAAATGCGAAATTGTTCGACACTTTTATATTCATATTGTTTTGTAATATTTAATAGTAAATAATAACGAAAAGAATAGTAATTACGATAATAAATAATATTCATTAGTAACAATTTTCGGTTGAAATCAATAAATTTTTAAAAACTCGTCAGCCATATTGGATCCGCCAGTTTCAATTTTGAAATTTTCACATCAGATTCGTAATCAGCGACGCCAAAAACTACCTACTAACAATTTCCGAGTGAATACAATAAATTTTGTTAAAACTCGTCCTTTATTTTTTTTTGATTTTTTTTTTTTTTTTTGATTTAATAATAAGCTCAACTTAAAAATCTTTGTTGACCTTGAAAAGTGCCGTTTAAATTTGGATTCATAATCCTCGCTCATTTAATAGCTTCTTGAGGAGGTGAGTGATTTTTTCTGTATATGCAGCAAATTCCAGTCTCACAAATTCCGGTGGAATTCTTCTTCTTCAGTTTTCTTTAGTTTAAAAACAACAGAAAATTGTTTATTCAATTGATAAAGAAGTTTAATAATGAAATAAATGAAATTAAATTAATTTTCAAATTTTAATTATTAAATCAAAATAAAAGTTTTGAAATTTAAAAACTCATAGTTAAATTTAATAAAATTTAGAATTAAGGTATTTCTCCGGCAAATCTATTTTCGTTGGAATTTTCTTAAACTTTGGATAAATGTTTTTTTTTTGTATGCTTTGTGTGTGGTAAAAATCTCAGGGCCCTTTGCGATGCTAAAAATTGAGATATTTACCTTCAAAGTTTCAACATTTACATGGGAATCATACACTGAACGTATAAAAGTGGCACACTATTATTAATATGTGGAAAATTACTCGCTAAATTTTTTTTCAAAATCTAGTATGTTATAGGGACAAATTAAAGAAATAATTGAAAAGAAGATTTCGACCTTAAATTAAAAGATAATACTTTAAAATTTTGTTCTGAAAAAATAAGCCGTGGAAGAGTACACCGTGCAACCGAGAGGAATCTTCTTTTCAATTACAAACCGACCGGGAATTTCCTTCTTAAAAATAAAAGAAATAATATAAAAAAAAATTTATAGGGGTATCGATGCTCATTTTTTAATTGTACTAATCTGAAATTCGAAACCAATGTAATTTTCCATTGAATGTACGAGCGATAGGAAATCCAATGGTCCCAAATTGCCAAAATTCTTTCGTTTAAAGTACATGTGAAGTGTGATGAGACTAACATATTGCTTTAAATTACATTTTCAGATTTAATTTAATAGTTTTTTATTTATTTGTTTTTATTTTTTTTTTATAGTATTTGGGCGGCCCTGAAGCCGGAGAACTACCTTAAAGAAATAACTGGATAAACACAATTAATTGAACGTTATAATATTTAAACACGATTACAACTAAATATAAAATCATATAATGTTAAAGTGTTAAAATGAAATAAATCAAAATTCAAAGTAAAATAAATAAATAAATACAAAAAAATTATTGAATAGGAATTTTGTAATTTCATTTACGAATATTTTAATGTAGGAATTAAAACATAAGTAAAATTTGAAATAAAAATTATATTCCTTGAACCCAAATTTCAATTAGTAAAGTTAAAAGAAAATTTTAAAAATTAAATAAATTCTATTTTTTTCTCAATTTAAAACTAAAAATCCTTATAAAGTTATATTTAATCACAGAAGAAAGAAAAAAATAAGAAAAATGAAATTCATATTTGAATTGTTAAGGATCAAATTTAATTGAAAAATTTAATTTAAAATGGATTTGTTAAGATTTTATTTCAAATATTAAGAGGCATTATTTTTTTTTTTTAAGAATGAGTTAGATATATTGAAATTTTTAGATATTTCACAATTATAACATCTTAAATATTGCGTCAAAAAAATTAATAAATTTTTAAATGCTAATTCTTTTATGTAAAACTGATATTGTTCGTTTTTTTCTATAAAAACTTAACTGTGATTATCTAAAGGTAATAAATTAATTTTTCATGAAATATTGAGATTTTCTGAAATCCTCACTATTTTTCATATTTTTTTACTTTAAATGTCGAATAAAAAATTTGTTAATATTTTAAAAAATGTGTAAGTATTAAAAAGTGGTTTTGTTTATAGTTTGCTGTAATAAAAATTCTATTGCAAATGTCTAGCGCAAAAGATTCATTTCATTCAGAAAGTTTACGATTACTTGAAATCTTTAATTCATCGAAATTTTTCATATTAAATTTATAATAAAAGTATTTTTTAAAATCATATAAATATTAAAAAGTAGTTTGGTTTATAGTCTTTTTTAATATTAACTTTATTGTCATTGTGCAGCTGTAAAATATAAATTTTTTCGAAAAAATTGTCGAATAATTGAACTCTTCTATTTAACGGAATTTTTTTATTGAATTCTAGATGAAAAAATTTTAAGAATTGGAGATTACAAGTGAACCAGAATTTTTTTGTTAATATTTATATTTTGCCACTAGACAATCGCATTAAAATTAACATTAAAGAAGACTATAAAGCAATTAATTTTTTGATATTCATACAATTTGAAGAATATAAATACAATTTTTATTCAAATTTTAATATGAAAAATGTTGAGCAATTTAAGATTTCAATTAATTGATTTTTTTCTTGACAAATTTTATATTTTGTCACTATAGAGAATCGCATTAAAGTTTACAATAAAGAAGAGTATAAACCAAACTAGTTTTTCATATCTATAAAATTTCAAAAAAAATTTGTATAAGGAATTGGTAAACAATGTTCATTTCTTCAAACAATCTTTTAATAATTGTTATTATTCGTTTGAGTAATTACATTATTTAATTTATTGCTGGCAAGAGCAGAAACTAGGAGAAAATTATTTTCATTTCCTGGACATTTTGCTACTAAGTAGGCAAAATATTCTACTTTTTCATAGATGGAGCAATAAATTCATAATAATATATAATTTAATTGGAAAAGGTATTAAAAAAAGAATTTTAAATCCAAAAAAATGATAAAATATGAACTATTTTAGGAATTTCTGATTAATTCTGAAGGTTATATAGATCAATTGATTAGCTGTTAGATAAGAAATTTGATTTTTGTATTCATTAAGGATGTTCCAAAGTTAAGGGCATGTGATGGAGTATGACGTCACTTGTATAGGCAAAATTTGTCCGTAACTTTTCTTTTAAAATATTGAATATTTTGTCATGAAACTTGGTAAAATTACTTAAAATGTCATTAGGAAGGTCTCTCAGACCCAAGTTTGTTTGAATTTTGACTCAAAAGTGATTTTTAAAAAATATTGCATTTTTTCGAAAAGTTCCCAAAATTAATTTTGGGCCAAAATTCAAACAAACTTGGGTCTCAGAGACCTTTCTAATGTCATTTTAAGTAATTTGACCAAGTTTCATGACAAAATGTTAATTATTTTAAGAGAAAAGTTACGGACAAATTTTGCCTATACCAGTGACGTCATAATCCATCACATGCCCTTAAGCTCAGATATGACAAAGACAGAGGATACATATCAAACATATATATACTGAAAATGTGTGCTAGAAAATTCGGTTTTAAGAAAAGCAGATGATTGAAACAAAGATTGATTATACTTTGACATCGCTTTGGAGCACTTTATTTTGTAAGTATAGACTGGAAAAAAATTTTATCAAAAAACATCATTTCCGAAGAAAATAGGTGCTCAAAAAAATTTAATTGGGTATTTTCATAAATCTCTGTGATCAAATTCAGATATTCATGAGATTCATAAGCCATCCAAATTTTATTGAAATCCGCTAAAGCGTTCTCGAGATAATCTGGCAACAAAAAAGCTATACACTCCTAATAGAAACAAAATGTTTCATCAACGTCTCTGCATTGTTTCCTTGAGGGGGCGTTTGGTAGGATTTGGTAGACACTTTTGGTCGTTTGGTAGATATTTATTTAAAAAATATTAAAGTTTAAAGTTGTGTGCGTTAAGTTTACGCGAGCACAATAATTGCAATATATTTTGAAAATTTTTTTTGCAAACGTTTGGTATTTGTCAGGTAAAGATTGGTAATCACTTTTGGTCGTTTGGTAATCACAATTTTAACTACAAAATCAACAGATTAACTAAATTTTAAAACTTCTAACTACATCTCTCGGATAAACACTGAACCTAGAGATGGGACCTGACAAAGCTGACTGAGAAAATGTCCGTTATATCCGTAATTCTCCGTCTTTGTCCGTCAGGCCTGTAAAAGTGGACAGATTGTTATTTTGGGTAATTTAAATTGTTTTCAATATTTTGATAGGTATATTTCATAACAAAATGTAAAAAATTAAGGATTTCTGAAAAAAGCTTACTTGAAAATTGTGAGAAAGTATGAATTAACTAAAATTATGTGTCACATAACCTAAAACCTTGGGAAAAGTTGCAGGAACTTTAAAAACTACAATGTATTGTTTTTATGTAGCAAATAATGTAGAACACTATTTTGTGCAAGAAATACATTTTACAAACACTTTTAAGTTATTAAATGTACATATACAGATTAAAAAAGAAATCATGTGTAACATAAAAATAGGCAAATACACATATTTTAATATTATGTTAATTAGTTTTAAAATGCAATAAATTAATTACGCAATGTATATAAATGTTTCAAAACTATAATTTCTGAATAAAAATATCACCCGATATCAAGTTGAAAATCATATATTGTAAAAATAGTGTAAATTGCAATATTATCTCTTTAAATTTGAAATAAGTATAACATGAAATAATGCAGAATTTTTTATAATCTTATTAGTTTCATTTGAAAGATAATTTTTCATAAAATTTGGTAGATTTATAAGTAATATTGCACACTTGTTTATTATAATGTTTTAGGAAAGTTGGAAACTGTTTAAAAATTGAAAAATGAATAAAACTTTTAATTTTTGCGGGAAAGAAATTTTTGTTGAAATTTTTTTCTTGGATATTTTAACAGTTTTCAATTAGTTTCTTTAAAATCTGTAAACATATTTAAAAATAAGTTTTTCAATTACCGAGATTTAAAATTTATTTTATAATTTTATGGAGTACTAAAATGTTTTTAAAATTTGTGTTAGAGATTTTGTTTAAAATTTTTTTTACGAGATTGTAAGAGCTTTAATTAATTTTTAGCATGTGTAGCATATTTAAAACTAGGATTTTCAAATAACAAAATTAAAAAATTTGTCCTTATTCAGTTACTTTATATTAATTTTTCAAACCAATTAAATATTTTTCAATTATTTCAACAATAGCAAAATATACGCGCGTTAAATTGAGCGAGAATTACCTTTTTCATTAACTAGAATAGTTTAAATACGAAAGTAAACTAATATGAACTTATTTAGATTAAATTCATTGCTATCAGATTAAATTTTGTGAATTGATTTTTATTTATATTTTGTTAAAAATTAATAAATACAAAGCAATTTGAGAGAATAAATCAGGTTTTGTTTCTTAGTTGAAAATAAAAATTTATTTTAGTATGTTACAAAAGTTAGAATATTTTTTAAAATAGTTTTTTGAACAAAATATATTTTAACTTCTATGCGAATTTCATTTATTCCAAACGGGTGTACTTCCGAATAGTGCGGACCTCCGATTTTGTTGCCACTAGGTATACCTACGTATTTTGGTGCGCTGATTATGAAAATAATAGTGAAAATTGGCGACTAGCTCATTTTTATGGTAAAAAAAAGGTATAAAAAATCATTAAAAATGTGGTTTTTTGCATTTATCTCTTTAAATATTGCAAATATAAAAAAAAGTTTCATACAAAAAATGTAGACCTTATCAAAATACACATTTTATGTATAATGCATTTTTTACTAAAATTAATTAGTTTACGAACTAATTGCAAAAAACATAAATCACCATAAATGTGACTATAAATAGCTACATTATACCAATATTTTACTACCTACAGCCGTAATTACGTTATTAAATTACGTAACATTACATCCATTATGTGCTATCAGTACTATTACGTAATAACGTAAAATTACGTATTTACGTTGAGTTACGTACACTTATGTAATAACGTAAAATTACGTATCTTACGTAATTTTATGCACTAATTACGAAAATCATTTTTAAAAAAATTTACAACTTCATCATTTCTACGATTCATACTATAAAAACCAAAAAAACTATACGTTTTCCGACCGTTGTCTATATTCCACGTTCAGTGGGCAACCCAATCCCCCGGTATTTTGTATTTCGGGGGGCGAAGCCCCCCAAATTGTCAATTTCAACATTTTTACAATAAACACTATAAAAATTAACAAAACTATTGGTTTTCCACCGTTGTCTATATTCCACGTTCAATGGGCACCCCAAACCCCCGGTATTTTGTATTTTGGGGGGCTAAGCCCCCCAAATTGTCAATTTCAACATTTTTACAATAAACACTATAAAAATTAACAAAACTATTGGTTTTCCACCGTTGTCTATATTCCACGTTCAGTGGGCACCCCAAACCCCCGGTATTTTGTATTTTGGGGGGCAAAGCCCCCCAAATTGTCAATTTCAACATTTTTACGATAAATACTATAAAAATTAACAAAACTTTTGTATGAAACAATTTTTCATATTTTCAATATTTACAGAGTAAAAAGCAAAAAACCATAATTTTAATGGTTTTTTATGGTTTTCACCATAAAAATGAGCTAGTCGCCAATTTTCACTATCATTTTCGTAATCAGCGCACCAAAATACGTAGGTATACCTAGTGGCAACAAAATCGGAGGTCCGCGCTATTCGGAAGTATATCCTTTTACATTGATTCTTATGGGAATTGAGTAGTTTGTCATATATATTTATATATTTACATGTATTTTCCGAAGTACCTTAAGGGAAAAAAAATTTAACTGCATCATATTATAACACCATTATCTACCAGTGAACCAAATTTGATTAAAATGATGTAAATTCTTTTTAAGATAGAACCTCCTTAAGATTCATAACTCATGTTTATTTTGATTCCTAATGGTAAAAACAAAAATTATACTAGTTTTTTATATTTACAAATTAAAAATCAGAAAGTAGATTTAATTAATATGAATGAGTCTCTATTTGATAGTCAAGGCGAACGGTCGTGTTTCGGGACTTGCTCTGCCTAAATTGATGGATTTCTGATTTCTGCAGTATTTACTGGACAACAAAATTAATATTTGTTTGATGGCGAAGTGCACAAGTATTTAACAGGATCCACGTGGATTGTGTGCAGTGTTTTTGTTTAGTGTTTCGTGCCCTGATTATTATTATTATTACTTTTCTTTAATACGTGATATTTTATTGTGCTTCAATTTGTGGCACAGTGACACGCTAAGATGTCGGACACCGAAATGAAACAATTAATCGAAACTCTGATGATAAAGTTGGAAGACATAAAAAAGTCACAGGAAGATCTGAGGACAGAAGTACGCGAGGCTTGTGGCAATTCTAAAGAAATTAAAGAGAATGTGGAAATTATTTCCGCTAAAATTAAAAGCTTTGAATCGAACTTGGAGAGAATTGACCATAAGGAGAGAGCTAACAATATTATTGTTTTTGGACTCAAAGAGGTAGAAGGACAACCAGATTTGCTGTCCTGTATTATCGAATTGTTTAGAAAAGTTCATTTGGACATACCGGAGATAGCTATCGCCGACGTATTCAGACTGGGTAAGACCGCAGGTAAACGTCCAGTCATTGTGAAATTTATCGCTTCTAGATGGGTGAATCATGTATTTTCCAAAATACTAGAGCTAAAAGGGCTGAATGTTATTATAGCAAATGACAGAACTAAACAAGAGAGAGAAGCACGTAAGGAACTTCGAATACAGGAACATCGCTTGAAAGGAGTTGGATATGTCACAAAAATCATGAAGAATCAGATCATAGTGGATGATAAGATGATCCCTCTCGACGAGATTGATGCCTTGATTGCAGCTAGGAAGAAACGGAAGGTCCTAGAGGAAGTGGAGGAACCAGATGAATTCATGAACGGAGTAATTAAAACATCTAAAAAGGGCCGCCATTCAAATAGAGAACTTTTAAAGCTTGACAAAAATAATCAAAGCATTAAAACCTTTCTCCCTAATAACTCTGCAGAGCGCAACTCGGAACCCGCACCTTCACGAGACCAGAAGGACCTTATATAACAAGAGGAATCCTTTAATGAGACTCTAAATGAACCTTCACTGGCCACGCGATTCAAAATTATTTTCTGGAACATCCATGGGCTCAGTAATCTGGGGGACGTAAGGAATTCGTTGAAGCAATCGGACATTCTTTGTATATATGAAACCTGGGTGGAGGATGCTGAGGTATATACACGAAACTTTTCCAGTAATATGCAGTTGTTTCATTCACCAGCGTGGAGGGAGGCTTCCAGAGGTAGAGCTAGAGGTGGCATTCTTATAGCAGTAAACAAGGGTATTTTCTCAGCAATTTTATTACAATGTAATCGAGATTTCATATTTCTTAGACTTAAAACAGAAAATTTTGAATGTATTTTGGGAATAATTTATTTATCCCCCCTCTCGAGCATCCACGCTTTTATAGAGGCTCTAGAAGTAGCGCTGTCATCTGCTAGAGAGTTGCACCCGCATTTACCATTACTCGTAGGGGGGGATTTTAATTGCAGAATTGGGAGTTTAAATCAATTAGACGATAACTTGTTCTCAAATTTTAATAACTTCTCGTCAAATAGATCCTCGAAGGACGATACAGTAAATAGTAGGGGAGTAAAATTAGAGGCTTTTATGAGCGACAATGGGCTCTGTGTTCTTAATGGTAGAGCCGGGTGGGACTCCCCTGCGCAGGATACATTTTGCCAAAAGAGGGGTTCTAGCGTAATTGACCTTGTGTGGGCATCTTTGGGCTCTTTTACATTTTTAGACAATTTTGTCGTCTTACCGATTGTGACCAAATCAGACCATTTGCCAGTGGCCGCGATATGCGAAAAGAGAAATTCTTGTGTAAATAATAGGCGTGATACAAAAACTTTCACTCAAAAGCTTGTTTTTAATAGGGATAGATGTGAAGAATTTGTTGAGAAAATGAGATGGAATGACGAGATTGCCTGTGTGGATGAAAGAATAGACAGTTTAAATGATAAAATGTTAATAGCGATAATAAGTACTGCGAAAGAATTAAATATGGTTCAGTACGTGCGAGAGAGAACGGGAATAAAGAATTTGAATAAGCCTTGGTTTGATAGAGAGTGCCGCCTGGCCAGGGAGGGCGTGACTAAGGTGTATAGGAGTTATAGAGAGGGGAGCAGTAGTGATATTAGCCGAACGATATACATAGAAGCTCGAAATAATTATCATAGTCTTCTGCAGAAAAAGAGATTAATCTTTGAAAAAGAAATGGTAGATAGAATTGCAGGGGCACATGACACACCAACATTTTGGAATTTAATAAATAAAAAACAAAATAATAAGTTTAATTCTAATAAGATAGATAAAACCGCTTGGTTCCGCTGGCTCGTCGATGTGTTCCCCAGCAAATCTATTTGTCGAGAACTTGAAGGAAAACAGTCAGACCCCCTGTTGGATGACTGGGTGTCTTGTGACGAGCTTCTATGCAGTCTAAAAAAAGGTAAAGCAAATACTGCCGCGGGGGAGGATCAGGTAAACCATAATTTTTATAAAAATCTTCCGGAAAACTGGGTGTTTTACTTGGAATATCTATTTAATAAAATAATGGCAACGGAAAAGGTACCCGCCTCCTGGGGTAATTTAACTAATTTAATGTTTTTCAAGAAGGGAGATGTAGACGACCCGGAAAATTATAGACCGATTACGTTGGTGAATTGCGTGGCGAAGATCTTTACACAGATTCTTTCGGCTAGAATGAATATATGGTGTGATGCTCGCCAGGCAATTCCAGAATTTCAATCGGGATTTAGGAAGGGTAGAGGTTGTATAGACAACCTTTTTACTCTTCTTTCGTTGATCCAAATACACCTTAGGTACCAGAAGGGGATAGTTTATGCTATTTTTGTAGATTTTAAGAGCGCGTTCCCTTCGGTTCCGCATGACCTTCTCTGGCAGAAGCTGTTTAAATTGGGTATAAGTACTAAGATTATAAATATACTTAAGAATTTTTATGAAAGAGCATTTGTTTGTATTCGTACACAACACGGGTCCACTGACTATGTAAAGGTAACGCAAGGATTGTTGCAGGGTGAAGTGCTTAGTCCACTTTTATTCGCTCTTTTTGTTAGTGACCTCGAAAAATTCTTGAAAGATCAAGGTTGTAGGGGGCTCTCAGTTAATCATATGGTGGAAATTCTTCTATTAGCCTATGCAGACGACCTGGTCTTACTCGCCGATACTATTCCGGAACTATGTAGGAAACTGGACGCTCTGCATCTGTATTGTAAACAGAACGGCCTGAATATTAATGTTAAGAAAACTAAAATTGTTATTTTTCGCAACAATACCAACAGTGGAATATCCTCTTTAAAGAGCTTCAAAATGGGAAATGAAAGTGTGGAAGTCTCTGAAAACTACGAGTACTTGGGCATAATTTTTAATAAAAATTGTAAATTCACAGAAGCTTCGAGAAAAATTGTAGGCTCAGCAAACGCAGCATCCAACGCTGCATTGAACATTATTGAGAGTTCTAAATTAGATTACTGGAATGCGTATGAGAAATTATTTGAAAGCTTAGTGAAAAATACATTATGTTACGGTATTCAGGTATGGGGTCAGACTTGCAAGGATACGATAGAAAGAGTTCAGTTGAATTTTGTCAGAGGGTTGCTACATTTGCCTCGTTGTACGCCGAATTACGCGGTGCGCCTGGAAACGGGTAGATTACCATTATCATGTACGATTCTCTCGAGAACATTGTCTTGGATAGAAAAAATTTCTTTGATGGATTCTTCACGGTACCCAAGGCTGTGCCTCGAGAGATTGATGCATCTGGCGCGAGCGGGTTCGGTGGGCAGATGTGGCAATTGGTTCTTGCAGATAAAACAATATTTTTTGGCTAGTGAGATGCAAAACGCCTGGGAAGAGGCCACTTTAGTTAATTTAGTGGCAGGCTTCAGCAGGCTGTTAACTGGTTTTATAAAAGTTGAGAAAGAAAAAGATTGGAATTCTAGAGCTAATTCAAAGAGCCTGCAAGTCTGGCCGTATCTGGCTTTGTCTCAGGAAGTGCAGCCTTATCTGGCAGGCAGGATGAATTTGATGTATAAAAGAGGTATGGCACAAGTGAGACTTGCAAACTTTCATTCTAAGCATGTAACTTTAAATGGAGAAAGATATAAATTATTTAATGCGGAACAGTGCTTATTCTGCCTGGCAGATGGGGTTGATCTGAACCATATTTTGAACGAATGTCGCAAATATGAGGATATTAAACAGAAATTCTTTCCTGATGTTATGTTTTGTGAAGATCAGACAGTCTTTTGGAAGGAGATTTTACTAGCTTCAAATCAAGCACAATGTAAAAATTTTATAAGAATGTTTTTAGAGATCCTAAATATGTCAGAATCACGTCAATTTTAATTTTAATAGTCCATTTTTGTTTATACACTACGGAGAAATAGGTTAGTGATAAGGCTTAGTAGTTTTTTATGTTATTCTCTGTTCTTAATGTAATAGACGGTAATGTCTCAATAAAGGATATATATATGATAATTAATATGAATTCAAATTGTTTCAAACTTTAATCAGTATTCAATATAATTCAATATAATTATTCAAATTTTAATTATAATAATACTAATAATAGAAAACTTTAATTAATATTTAAAACTTTTCATGGCTCAAATAGTCAATTCATGTTTAATATATTAGAAACTTTAAATATTTTAAAATTTTAACAATACAGAAATATTAGGTATTTTAAATTTCAACCAATATATAAAAACTTTGAATTATAAAAAAAAATTTGCATCGAATTTTCCATCAGACCAAATTTTATGATTAAAATTTTAACTATTAAAATGTTAACTAAAATTTGTTCCAATAAAAATTGAAATTGAAATTGAAATTCTGGAGAATTAATAATTAAATAAGTAAAATTAGAAATCATATCTATATTAATAATCTACAAGATTCTTTATTCTTTTATTCATTCTTTCATTCTGTCCACATCAGAAGTTTGGTACATAGATATTTTTTGTTCTAAAGCAGATACTTTTTAAAAAATGCATTTAAATTAATTAAAATTTAAATTTATAAAAATCAGTACAAAAAATTTTAATTTCATTAATAAATAAATCTATAATTTTTTCTATTATTTTCAACAGTTTTCAAGATACAATTATTCTGTTTAAATTTTATAATTCTTCTTCAATTTTGTTTAATTATTTTATTCTGTTGCCGATCATTCTCGACAGATTTCGAATTTTTTTTTCAACTGTCAATTATTTACCTCATTTCTCAATTATTTTCTTTAGTATTTAAATATTTTAGTCATTTTGTAATTTTTGTTTCAATAATCAAGTAATTCCTTAAAATTTCAATATCATTCTTTAATTTTTAATTATTTTCTTTAATTTTCAATTGCATTCTTAGCTTTTAATTATTTTATTCAATATTCAATAATTCTAGCATTTTCTCAATTATCAATTATTTTTTTGAAATTTCAATACAATTCTTCAGTTTCTACTTGATTTCAATTATATTCATTTATTTTTTATAATCTTTTCTATCATTTTTATCAGTTTTCAATTGACAATTTATTATTCTCCTTAAATTTTACGATTATTCATTAATTTAAAAAAAAAATTTGTTTAAATGCCGATTATTCCCACCATTTTTAAAATTTTTTTCCAATTGTTAATTATTTAATTTTAATATTTCATTATTTTCGTCATATTGTAATTTTTTTTGATTATCAATTATTTTCTGGAAATTTCTATTGAATTACTTACTTTCCAGTTTATTTCTTCAATTTTCATAATCATATTCTTCAATTCTCAAATATTGTCTTTAATTTTCAATTATTCTTATCGATTTTCAATTAATTGTTCAATACTCAATAATTCACGGATTTTTTCAATTATTTTTCCACTCATAAAAACTGTTTTTAAGTTTCAATTCAATTATTTAATGAAATTCTAGAACTCTTCTCTTCAATTCTCAGATATCTTCTTCAAAATTAAATTCCACTTTTCAATTTTCAATTTTTAGTTATTCTGTTAAATATTAGAAAATTATAGCCTTTTTTCTATTATTTTTTTAGATTATCATTTAGTTTCTTTAATTTTAAATACAATTGTTGAAATTTTTTCTTAATTTTTGAATTCCATTCTTCAATTTTTATTTCCATTCTTTAATTTTCAATTGTTTTCTTTTATAATGATTAATTCTCCGCTTTTTTCAATTCTTTTTTTTCAATTTTTAAGTATATTCTTTAAATTTTCATTCTATTCTTTAATTTTTAAATGTTTCCTTTAATTTTCAATTCTTTTTTCAATTTTAATTATTTCTTTCGATTTTTAATTTTTTGATATTTCTTGTTTAATTTTTTATATTTATTTTTTTCAGTTGTCAATTAATATAGTCATTCTTTGAATTTTGTTTTTAATTGACAATTATTTTCGTCAAAATGTCGATTCGTCCAAATGTCTTTTCGTCAAAATGTCGATTCGTCCAAATGGCCTTTCGTCTAAATGTTGATTCGTCCAAATGGCCTTTCGTCTAAATGTCGATTCGTCCAAATGTCTTTTCGTCAAAATGTCGATTCGTCCAAATGTCTTTTCGTCAAAATGTCGATTCGTCCAAATGTCTTTTCGTCAAAATGTCAATTCGTCCAAATGTCTTTTCGTCAAAATGTCGATTCGCCCAAATGGCCTTTCGTCTAAATGTCGATTCGTCCAAATGTCTTTTCTTCAAAATGTCGATTCGTCCATATGTCCTTTCGTCGAAATGGCGATTCGTCCAAATGTCCTTTCGTCAAAATGTCGATACGTTCAAATGTCTTTTCGTCAAAATGTCGATTCGTCCAAATGTCTTTTCGTCAAAATGTCGATTCGTCCAAATGTCTTTTCGTCAAAATGTCGATTCGTCCAAATGTCTTTTCGTCAAAATGTCGATTTGTCCAAATGGCCTTTTGTCTAAATGTTGATTCGTCCAAATGTCCTTTCGTCTAAATGTCGATTCGTCCAAATGTCTTTTCGTCAAAATGTCGATTCGTCCAAATGTCTTTTCGTCAAAATGTCGATTCGTCCAAATGTCTTTTCGTCAAAATGTCGATTCGTCCAAATGTCTTTTCGTCAAAATGTCGATTCGTCCAAATGTCTTTTCGTCAAAATGTCGATTCGTGCAAATGTCTTTTCGTCAAAATGTCGATTCGTCCAAATGGCCTTTCGTCAAAATGTCGATTCGTCCAAATGGCCTTTCGTCAAAATGTCGATTCGTCCAAATGTCTTTTCGTCAAAATGTCGATTCGTCCAAATGGCCTTTCGTCTAAATGTTGATTCGTCCAAATGTCCTTTCGTCTAAATGTCGATTCGTCCAAATGTCTTTTCGTCAAAATGTCGATTCGTCCAAATGTCTTTTCGTCAAAATGTCGATTCGTCCAAATGGCCTTTTGTCTAAATGTCGATTCGTCCAAATGTCTTTTCTTCAAAATGTCGATTCGTCCATATGTCCTTTCGTCAAAATGTCGATTCGTCCAAATGTCTTTTCGTCAAAATGTCGATTTGTCCAAATGTTCTTTTGTCTAAATGTTGATCCGTCCAAATGTCCTTTCGTCTAAATGGCGATTCGTCCAAATGTCTTTTCGTCAAAATGTCGATTCGTCCAAATGTCTTTTCGTCAAAATGTCGATTCGTCCAAATGTCTTTTCGTCAAAATGTCGATTCGTCCAAATGTCTTTTTGTCAAAATGTCGATTCGTCCAAATGGCCTTTCGTCAAAATGTCGACTCGTCCAAATGTCTTTTCGTCAAAATGTCGATTCGTCCAAATGTCTTTTCGTCAAAATGTCGATTCGTCCAAATGGCCTTTCGTCTAAATGTTGATTCGTCCAAATGTCCTTTCGTCTAAATGTCGATTCGTCCAAATGTCTTTTCGTCAAAATGTCCATTCGTCCAAATATCTTTTCGTCAAAATGTCGATTCGTCCAAATGTCCTTTCGTCTAAATGTCGATTCGTCCAAATGTCTTTTCGTCCAAATGTCTTTTCGTCAAAATGTCGATTCGTCCAAATGTCCTTTCGTCAAAATGTCGATTCGTCCAAATAGGTCAAAATTTCTCAAAAAAATCAATTTTGGTTTCGGGTCTTTCGATTTCTATGAAACTTAATGAAAATGTAGTATTATATGACAAAAGTTTTTCCCAAAAATATTTTTTGGCGGTCGATATTTTTTAAATTGATTGGATTTATTTAAAATGTGCTTTTGGGTGGTTTTTAAGGTCGCTGATTGTGAATTTAAAGCCATGCAGTAATGTTGAATTTTTTAAATCTAACTTCAGTTTCGGAATCAGCGACACTAAAAAAAAATACGGCTAGCATGTTTGAAATAAATTCGATCAATTTCAAAAATTTCAGGCCTCATACTTACTTTTGCAATAAAAAATAGTGTCAAAAGTGGCATAAACTGTTGAAGAAGGTGGCAAAATAGTGGCATATTTTTGTTAATGAATATATATAAATTTATTTATTGCTTTAATCTTATGGTTGAAAAAATAACAAAAATTAATAATATTACTGTTTTTATTTTATAAAATATATTAAAAATACATTAAATTAAAAAAATATGAAATACTTCATTTGCAAAAGATCTTAAATGTAGTAATATTTTTCTTTTTTATTTTAACTGAAATGGAAATTTGAAGAAAGTAATTGAGAATTGAAGAAAATATTTGTAAAATTGAACAATTGAATTGAAATTTTAAAACAATTTTTATGAGAGAAAACATAATTGAAAACATCCGAGAGTTATTGAATATTTTGGAGGTGACAGGCGCGCTATTAATTTCAGGTTTAATAGCCAGCTGCTTCCTGGGAGACTAGACACTGAAAAAAAGTCATTGAATCAAAAAATTTTCAGTCAAATTTGAATTAGTAAAGCATTGAAAATTATTTGAAATCTGTGAAAAAAATCCATTTTCTAATTCGATATTGTATTCATTAAATTAATCAACATAATCACTATAAAAGGAGGTAAAATACCGAAATGGCGTAAAACGAGAATTTCAGTACCCTGGCTTATAACTTCAATAATTACACATAGATTTTTTTCATCCATACATTTTTTTCTTCCTAAAAGTGAGCCATATATGTAAAAAAATTAAAACTGGACATAATTTGACGTTTTCTATTCAATAATTTTTTAATAATTTTAATTATTTAGGAACAAAAATTTTATATAACTGTTTAAAAACAAAGTTCTTCGTAAAAAATATTTGGTGGCCCTGAAAAGGGCCGATTGTGATATTTTTAAGACATTTTAACCTTTCTGTCTTCTGATAGGTTAAACATCTTGTCCCAATCCATAGACAACCTCGGAACACAAAATTTTGCGTAGAGATTGTCAGATTCGTTCAGCGGCAACAGACGGCACCACCACGATTTTTTCTTCTTTATCCAGTTTCGACATATTGCCATGCACTGGATGCATGGTCCGCCATCCAAATGTCGCAGGTATTTGTCCACATCAGCTTTTATTAATTTTTTTGAATTCAATTTTTCAAAAAAATCAGTCACCTCGTGAAAAAACATCACGAATAATATTTTTCACTGTATAAAAAAAAATTGTTTCTGGACGGCGACTGGACGAAGAATGATAGTAAATTTTTGAAGGAAGGGGTTTTTGTTGAAGTGCACGGACGGTGAAGAAAGGCCGTCGCATGTTGAGCTCTAACCAATCAGGGCGCAGGAAATAGCTGATTGGTTAGAGCTCGGTGCACCGAGCGCGCATCTCCCAATCAGCAAATTGTACGGTCTCCTTACCCTTACCCCCTTACCTTTAATTTGACACTGAGAAAAACTCAATCGGACTTCTGTAACTCGAGATACGTCCTGAAATGTCAAACTTTTTTAAAATATTTACGAAACTTTCTGTACATTTTATAAAACAGATCTATAATAATAATCTACAAGATTCTTTATTCTTTTATTCATTCTTTTATTCTGTCCACATCAGAAGTTTGGTACATAGATATTTTTTGTTCTAAAGCAGATACTTTTTAAAAAATGCATTTAAATTAATTATAATTTAAATTTATAAAAATCAGTACAAAAAATTTTAATTTCATTAATAAATAAATCTATAATTTTTTCTATTATTTTCAACAGTTTTCAAGATACAATTATTCTGTTTAAATTTTATAATTCTTCTTCAATTTTGTTTAATTATTTTATTCTGTTGTCGATCATTCTCGACAGATTTCGAATTTTTTTTTCTACTGTCAATTATTTTCCTCATTTCTCAATTATTTTCGTTAGTATTTGAATATTTTAGTCATTTTGTAATTTTTGTTTCAATAATCAAGTAATTCCTTAAAATTTCAATATCATTCTTTAATTTTTAATTATTTTCTTTAATTTTCAATTGCATTCTTAGCTTTTAATTATTTTATTCAATATTCAATAATTCTAGCATTTTCTCAATTATCAATTATTTTTTTGAAATTTCAATACAATTCTTCAGTTTCTACTTGATTTCAATTATATTCATTTATTTTTTATAATCTTTTCTATTATTTTTATCAGTTTTCAATTGACAGTTTATTATTCTCCTTAAATTTTACGATTATTCATTAATTTAAAAAAAAATTTTGTTTAAATGCCGATTATTCCCACCATTTTTAAAATTTTTTTCCAATTGTTAATTATTTATTTTTAATATTTCATTATTTTCGTCATATTGTAATTTTTTTTGATTATCAATTATTTTCTGGAAATTTCTATTGAATTACTTACTTTCCAGTTTATTTCTTCAATTTTCATAATCATATTCTTCAATTCTCAAATATTGTCTTTAATTTTCAATTATTCTTATCGATTTTCAATTAATTGCTCAATACTCAATAATTCACGGATTTTTTCAATTATTTTTCCACTCATAAAAACTGTTTTAAAGTTTCAATTTAATTATTTAATGAAATTCTAGAACTCTTCTCTTCAATTCTCAGATATCTTCTTCAAAATTAAATTCCACTTTTCAATTTTCAATTTTTAGTTATTCTGTTTAATATTAGAAAATTATAGCCTTTTTTCTATTATTTTTTTAGATTATCATTTAGTTTCTTTAATTTTAAATACAATTGTTGAAATTTTTTCTTAATTTTTGAATTCCATTCTTCAATTTTTATTTCCATTCTTTAATTTTCAATTGTTTTCTTTTATAATGATTAATTCTCCGCTTTTTTCAATTCTTTTTTTTCAATTTTTAAGTATATTCTTTAAATTTTCATTCTATTCTTTAATTTTTAAATGTTTCCTTTAATTTTCAATTCTTTTTTCAATTTTAATTATTTCTTTCGATTTTTAATTTTTTGATATTTCTTGTTTAATTTTTTATATTTATTTTTTTCAGTTGTCAATTAATATAGTCATTCTTTGAATTTTGTTTTTAATTGACAATTATTTTCGTCAAAATGTCGATTCGTCCAAATGTCTTTTCGTCAAAATGTCGATTCGTCCAAATGGCCTTTCGTCTAAATGTTGATTCGTCCAAATGGCCTTTCGTCTAAATGTCGATTCGTCCAAATGTCTTTTCGTCAAAATGTCGATTCGTCCAAATGTCTTTTCGTCAAAATGTCGATTCGTCCAAATGTCTTTTCGTCAAAATGTCGATTCGTCCAAATGTCTTTTCGTCAAAATGTCGATTCGCCCAAATGGCCTTTCGTCTAAATGTCGATTCGTCCAAATGTCTTTTCTTCAAAATGTCGATTCGTCCATATGTCCTTTCGTCGAAATGGCGATTCGTCCAAATGTCCTTTCGTCAAAATGTCGATACGTTCAAATGTCTTTTCGTCAAAATGTCGATTCGTCCAAATGTCTTTTCGTCAAAATGTCGATTCGTCCAAATGGCCTTTCGTCTAAATGTTGATTCGTCCAAATGTCCTTTCGTCTAAATGTCGATTCGTCCAAATGTCTTTTCGTCAAAATGTCGATTCGTCCAAATGTCTTTTCGTCAAAATGTCGATTCGTCCAAATGGCCTTTTGTCTAAATGTCGATTCGTCCAAATGTCTTTTCTTCAAAATGTCGATTCGTCCATATGTCCTTTCGTCAAAATGTCGATTCGTCCAAATGTCTTTTCGTCAAAATGTCGATTTGTCCAAATGTTCTTTTGTCTAAATGTTGATTCGTCCAAATGTCCTTTCGTCTAAATGGCGATTCGTCCAAATGTCTTTTCGTCAAAATGTCGATTCGTCCAAATGTCTTTTCGTCAAAATGTCGATTCGTCCAAATGTCTTTTTGTCAAAATGTCGATTCGTCCAAATGGCCTTTCGTCAAAATGTCGACTCGTCCAAATGACTTTTCGTCAAAATGTCGATTCGTCCAAATGTCTTTTCGTCAAAATGTCGATTCGTCCAAATGGCCTTTCGTCTAAATGTTGATTCGTCCAAATGTCCTTTCGTCTAAATGTCGATTCGTCCAAATGTCTTTTCGTCAAAATGTCCATTCGTCCAAATGTCTTTTCGTCAAAATGTCGATTCGTCGAAATGGCCTTTCGTCTAAATGTCGATTCGTCCAAATGTCTTTTCTTCAAAATGTCGATTCGTCCAAATGTCCTTTCGTCTAAATGTCGATTCGTCCAAATGTCTTTTCGTCAAAATGTTGATTCGTCCAAATGTCCTTTCGTCAAAATGTCGATTCGTCCAAATAGGTCAAAATTTCTCAAAAAAATCAATTTTGGTTTCGGGTCTTTCGATTTCTATGAAACTTAATGAAAATGTAGTATTATATGACAAAAGTTTTTCCCAAAAATATTTTTTGGCGGTCGATATTTTTTAAATTGATTGGATTTATTTAAAATGTGCTTTTGGGTGGTTTTGAAGGTCGCTGATTGTGAATTTAAAGCCATGCAGTAATGTTGAATTTTTTAAATCTAACTTCAGTTTCGGAATCAGCGACACTAAAAAAAAATACGGCTAGCATGTTCGAAATAAATTCGATCAATTTCAAAAATTTCAGGCCTCATACTTACTTTTGCAATAAAAAATAGTGTCAAAAGTGGCATAAACTGTTGAAGAAGGTGGCAAAATAGTGGCATATTTTTGTTAATGAATATATATAAATTTATTTATTGCTTTAATCTTATGGTTGAAAAAATAACAAAAATTAATAATATTACTGTTTTTATTTTATAAAATATATTAAAAATACATTAAATTAAAAAAATATGAAATACTTCATTTGCAAAAGATCTTAAATGTAGTAATATTTTTCTTTTTTATTTTAACTGAAATGGAAATTTGAAGAAAGTAATTGAGAATTGAAGAAAATATTTGTAAAATTGAACAATTGAATTGAAATTTTAAAACAATTTTTATGAGAGAAAACATAATTGAAAACATCCGAGAGTTATTGAATATTTTGGAGGTGACAGGCGCGCTATTAATTTCAGGTTTAATAGCCAGCTGCTTCCTGGGAGACTAGACACTGAAAAAAAGTCATTGAATCAAAAAATTTTCAGTCAAATTTGAATTAGTAAAGCATTGAAAATTTTTTGAAATCTGTGAAAAAAATCCATTTTCTAATTCGATATTGTATTCATTAAATTAATCAACATAATCACTATAAAAGGAGGTAAAATACCGAAATGGCGTAAAACGAGAATTTCAGTACCCTGGCTTATAACTTCAATAATTACACATAGATTTTTTTCATCCATACATTTTTTTCTTCCTAAAAGTGAGCCATATATGTAAAAAAATTAAAACTGGACATAATTTGACGTTTTCTATTCAATAATTTTTTAATAATTTTAATTATTTAGGAACAAAAATTTTATATAACTGTTTAAAAACAAAGTTCTTCGTAAAAAATATTTTGTGGCCCTGAAAAGGGCCGATTGTGATATTTTTAAGACATTTTAACCTTTCTGTCTTCTGATAGGTTAAACATCTTGTCCCAATCCATAGATAACCTCGGAACACAAAATTTTGCGTAGAGATTGTCAGATTCGTTCAGCGGCAACAGACGGCACCACCACGATTTTTTCTTCTTTATCCAGTTTCGACATATTGCCATGCACTGGATGCATGGTCCGCCATCCAAATGTCGCAGGTATTTGTCCACATCAGCTTTTATTAATTTTTTTGAATTCAATTTTTCAAAAAAATCAGTCACCTCGTGAAAAAACATCACGAATAATATTTTTCACTGTATAAAAAAAAATTGTTTCTGGACGGCGACTGGACGAAGAATGATAGTAAATTTTTGAAGGAAGGGGTTTTTGTTGAAGTGCACGGACGGTGAAGAAAGGCCGTCGCATGTTGAGCTCTAACCAATCAGGGCGCAGGAAATAGCTGATTGGTTAGAGCTCGGTGCACCGAGCGCGCATCTCCCAATCAGCAAATTGTACGGTCTCCTTACCCTTACCCCCTTACCTTTAATTTGACACTGAGAAAAACTCAATCGGACTTCTGTAACTCGAGATACGTCCTGAAATGTCAAACTTTTTTAAAATATTTACGAAACTTTCTGTACATTTTATAAAACAGATCTATAATAATAATCTACAAGATTCTTTATTCTTTTATTCATTCTTTTATTCTGTCCACATCAGAAGTTTGGTACATAGATATTTTTTGTTCTAAAGCAGATACTTTTTAAAAAATGCATTTAAATTAATTATAATTTAAATTTATAAAAATCAGTACAAAAAATTTTAATTTCATTAATAAATAAATCTATAATTTTTTCTATTATTTTCAACAGTTTTCAAGATACAATTATTCTGTTTAAATTTTATAATTCTTCTTCAATTTTGTTTAATTATTTTATTCTGTTGTCGATCATTCTCGACAGATTTCGAATTTTTTTTTCTACTGTCAATTATTTTCCTCATTTCTCAATTATTTTCGTTAGTATTTGAATATTTTAGTCATTTTGTAATTTTTGTTTCAATAATCAAGTAATTCCTTAAAATTTCAATATCATTCTTTAATTTTTAATTATTTTCTTTAATTTTCAATTGCATTCTTAGCTTTTAATTATTTTATTCAATATTCAATAATTCTAGCATTTTCTCAATTATCAATTATTTTTTTGAAATTTCAATACAATTCTTCAGTTTCTACTTGATTTCAATTATATTCATTTATTTTTTATAATCTTTTCTATTATTTTTATCAGTTTTCAATTGACAGTTTATTATTCTCCTTAAATTTTACGATTATTCATTAATTTAAAAAAAAATTTTGTTTAAATGCCGATTATTCCCACCATTTTTAAAATTTTTTTCCAATTGTTAATTATTTATTTTTAATATTTCATTATTTTCGTCATATTGTAATTTTTTTTGATTATCAATTATTTTCTGGAAATTTCTATTGAATTACTTACTTTCCAGTTTATTTCTTCAATTTTCATAATCATATTCTTCAATTCTCAAATATTGTCTTTAATTTTCAATTATTCTTATCGATTTTCAATTAATTGCTCAATACTCAATAATTCACGGATTTTTTCAATTATTTTTCCACTCATAAAAACTGTTTTAAAGTTTCAATTTAATTATTTAATGAAATTCTAGAACTCTTCTCTTCAATTCTCAGATATCTTCTTCAAAATTAAATTCCACTTTTCAATTTTCAATTTTTAGTTATTCTGTTTAATATTAGAAAATTATAGCCTTTTTTCTATTATTTTTTTAGATTATCATTTAGTTTCTTTAATTTTAAATACAATTGTTGAAATTTTTTCTTAATTTTTGAATTCCATTCTTCAATTTTTATTTCCATTCTTTAATTTTCAATTGTTTTCTTTTATAATGATTAATTCTCCGCTTTTTTCAATTCTTTTTTTTCAATTTTTAAGTATATTCTTTAAATTTTCATTCTATTCTTTAATTTTTAAATGTTTCCTTTAATTTTCAATTCTTTTTTCAATTTTAATTATTTCTTTCGATTTTTAATTTTTTGATATTTCTTGTTTAATTTTTTATATTTATTTTTTTCAGTTGTCAATTAATATAGTCATTCTTTGAATTTTGTTTTTAATTGACAATTATTTTCGTCAAAATGTCGATTCGTCCAAATGTCTTTTCGTCTAAATGTCTTTTCGTCAAAATGTCGATTCGTCTAAATGTTGATTCGTCCAAATGTCCTTTCGTCTAAATGTCGATTCGTCCAAATGTCTTTTCGTCCAAATGTCTTTTCGTCAAAATGTCGATTCGTCCAAATGTCTTTTCGTCAAAATGTCGATTCGTCCAAATGGCCTTTCGTCTAAATGTCGATTCGTCCAAATCAAAAACTGAGCAAATATTTTGCTTTTAGACTTATAAAAAGTGAATTTTATTCCAGGCTTCATATTTACTTTTTAAAAAAAAAAGCTCCGGTTCTTCCTCGGGCTTCATTCGGAATACCGGACGCAAGAACATGCCTCGTGTTGGCAGTACCAGCGGTCGTGTGGTTCTGGCTGCTATTGGACCGTCGCGGAAAACGGGGGAACTTTCTTCGTTTTGCCCGTTCATTGGTTACTGTTTTGCGTAAAAGCAGCGTTTTTGACTCTTGCTGCTCATTCTCTTTCCTCCTGCAGTAGAAATTTGATGGGCACAAATTTTAATAATGTCTTCGGAACATTTTTCTCGTTTTTTCGAGAAGTTGAGGAGAAACAATCTTACAAAGGATGACATGTACGAGCACTTTCAGCATTTGGAAGGCGGACTATGCTGGTACTGCATGGTCCGCTTCTGGAGTTCCCTGGAGATTAAGAAGTCTTGGTGGCAGCGTGTCCTGCCACGTTCGGACGCCGACAAATATTACGAGGAGCTTTGTTTAAAGCAACTGGATATTTATCGGGATAAGTATAAGAATTCTCCCGGTGCCGTACATATATATAGATAATATATCTATATGTCATTATACAACAATCTTCCCTTTTCAGGGCCACCAAATTTTCTTACGTTGAATTTTAAATTGTTTTATCAAAAACACACTTTTCTGGTACCTTTTTTATTACTTACCCAGTAAGAAGAGAGTAATTAAAAAATATTAAAAAATTTTAATATTAATAATGGAAAAAAAATAAAATGAATATTTTTTAATATCTGCAGTTCAGGTTATTGAATACAAATGAATCCCTTTATAATGAAAAAAATAAACTAATTATTTTTAAATACCCACACGTCAGATTATTTAATCTGAATAAATATTTTTATAATAAAAATGCAATTAAAATAAAATGAAAATTTATCCGAATGAATACCCTTATAATTGAAAAATATATAATGAACATTTTAAATACTTACGATTCAGTTTTATTTAATCCAAATAAATACCATTATAATGAAAAAAAAATTAAAATTTAATATTTGAAAACACATAGTTCAGATTATTCAATCCAAATTAATCTCTTTATAATTTAAATAAATAAAACCAAATCCATTGTTCTAAATACTCATCTCTTTAAAAATAAATCAGTGAAAAGTCACTGAAGAAATTCAAATTAATATACATTTCTACTAATTTTTTTAAATTCTTTACTAAAGTTTTAGTGGAAATTTACTAAAAATGAGTAAAAAGTTCCACTAATTCGAATTAGTGACCGTTTTTCACTAATTCAGATTAAAAGAGCACATTTGAAATCACTGTAGGGTGTAAACAAAGAAGTAACAAAGAATTTCAATTTTTGAAATTAATTTCATTAATTTCGATTTATTGGGTTATAAACAACTCCCATAAATTTTATACACAATTTATTATAAATGAACCAAGCGAGTTGTAGTCTTTTCTAACTTAACTATTTTTTTATATTTTAAAACAATAACTTATTCAGTCAAACTAACCACAACAACCAATTGCAATTGTTATAAACAAATTATTGTTAATAATGATTAATTACTCACAAATTTACCTGGAAAGACACAACTTTTTCCTAATTTTATAAATTAATGGCCTATGGTTAGAAAAATAAAAATTGTTGACTGTCAATTATTATTTACAAGCAACATTAACGCGCGCGACAAACTTTACATTATTGGTCATTTAATTGAAGAAAATATTTGTAAAATTGAACAATTGAATTGAAATTTTAAAACAATTTTTATGAGAGAAAACATAATTGAAAACAACCGAGAGTTATTGAATATTTTGGAATTAATTGATTATCGATGAAAATAATTAAAAAAAAGGAAATAATTAAAATTGTAAAAATGAATTGAAAATTAAAGAATTAAATTCAAGCTGTATTATAATATAATTGATAATTGTAAAGAAAATTACAAAATAACGAAAATAATGAAATATTATGGAAAATAATCGTCCAAATGTCTTTTCGTCAAAATGTCGATTCGTCCAAATGTCTTTTCGTCAAAATGTCGATTCGTCCAAATGTCCTTTCGTCTAAATGTCGATTCGTCCAAATGTCTTTTCGTCAAAATGTCGATTCGTCCAAATGTCTTTTCGTCAAAATGTCGATTCGTCCAAATGGCCTTTCGTCTAAATGTCGATTCGTCCAAATGTCTTTTCGTCAAAATGTCGATTCGTCCAAATGTCTTTTCGTCAGAATGTCGATTCGTCCAAATGTCTTTTCGTCAAAATGTCGATTCGTCCAAATGTCTTTTCGTCAAAATGTCGATTTGTCCAAATGGCCTTTTGTCTAAATGTTGATTCGTCCAAATGTCCTTTCGTCTAAATGTCGATTCGTCCAAATGTCTTTTCGTCAAAATGTCGATTCGTCCAAATGTCTTTTCGTCAAAATGTCGATTCGTCCAAATTTCTTTTCGTCAAAATGTCGATTCGTCCAAATGTCTTTTCGTCAAAATGTCGATTCGTCCAAATGGCCTTTCGTCAAAATGTCGATTCGTCCAAATGTCTTTTCGTCAAAATGTCGATTCGTCCAAATGTCTTTTCGTCAAAATGTCGATTCGTCCAAATTTCTTTTCGTCAAAATGTCGATTCGTCCAAATGTCTTTTCGTCAAAATGTCGATTCGTCCAAATGTCTTTTCGTAAAAATGTCGATTCGTCCAAATGTCTTTTCGTCAAAATGTCGATTCGTCCAAATGTCTTTTCGTCAAAATGTCGATTCGTTCAAATGGCCTTTCGTCAAAATGTCAACTCGTCCAAATGTCCTTTCGTCTAAATGTCGATTCGTCCAAATGGCCTTTTGTCTAAATGTTGATTCGTCCAAATGTCCTTTCGTCTAAATGTCGATTCGTCCAAATGTCCTTTCGTCAAAATGTCGATTCGTCCAAATAGGTCAAAATTTCTCAAAAAAATCAATTTTGGTTTCGGGTCTTTCGATTTCTATGAAACTTAATGAAAATGTAGTATTATATGACAAAAGTTTTTCCCAAAAATATTTTTTGGCGGTCGATATTTTTTAAATTGATTGGATTTATTTAAAATGTGCTTTTGGGTGGTTTTTAAGGTCGCTGATTGTGAATTTAAAGCCATGCAGTAATGTTGAATTTTTTAAATCTAACTTCAGATTCGGAATCAGCGACACTAAAAAAAAATACGGCTAGCATGTTTGAAATAAATTCGATCAATTTCAAAAATTTCAGGCCTCATACTTACTTTTGCAATAAAAAATAGTGTCTAAAGTGGCATAAACTGTTGAAGAAGGTGGCAAAATAGTGGCATATTTTTGTTAATGAATATATATGAATTTATTTATTGCTTTAATCTTATGGTTGAAAAAATAACAAAAATTAATAATATTACTGTTTTTATTTTATAAAATATATTAAAAATACATTAAATTAAAAAAATATGAAATACTTCATTTGCAAAAGATCTTAAATATAGTAATATTTTTCTTTTTTATTTTAACTGAAATGGAAATTTGAAGAAAGTAATTGAGAATTGAAGAAAATATTTGTAAAATTGAACAATTGAATTGAAATTTTAAAACAATTTTTATGAGAGAAAACATAATTGAAAACATCCGAGAGTTATTGAATATTTTGGAGGTGACAGGCGCGCTATTAATTTCAGGTTTAATAGCCAGCTGCTTCCTGGGAGACTAGACACTGAAAAAAAGTCATTGAATCAAAAAATTTTCAGTCAAATTTGAATTAGTAATGCACTGAAAATTATTTGAAATCTGTGAAAAAAATCCATTTTCTAATTCGATATTGTATTCATTAAATTAATCAACATAATCACTGTAAAAGGAGGTAAAATACCGAAATGGCGTAAAACGAGAACGCGACTGGACGAAGAATGATAGTAAATTTTTGAAGGAAGGGGTTTTTGTTGAAGTGCACGGACGGTGAAGAAAGGCCGTCGCATGTTGAGCTCTAACCAATCAGGGCGCAGGAAATAGCTAAATGGTTAGAGCTCGGTGCACCGAGCGCGCATCTCCCAATCAGCAAATTGTACGGTCTCCTTACCCTTACCCCCTTACCTTTAATTTGACACTTAGAAAAACTTAATCGGACTTCTGTAACTCGAGATACGTCCTGAAATGTCAAACTTTTTTAAAATATTTACGAAACTTTCTGTACATTTTATAAAACAGATCTATAATAATAATCTACAAGATTCTTTATTCTTTTATTCATTCTTTCATTCTGTCCACATCAGAAGTTTGGTACATAGATATTTTTTGTTCTAAAGCAGATACTTTTTAAAAAATGCATTTAAATTAATTTTAATTTAAATTTATAAAAATCAGTACAAAAAATTTTAATTTCATTAATAAATAAATCTATAATTTTTTCTATTATTTTCAACAGTTTTTAAGATACAATTATTCTGTTTAAATTTTATAATTCTTCTTCAATTTTGTTTAATTATTTTATTCTGTTGTCGATCATTCTCGACAGATTTCGAATTTTTTTTTCTACTGTCAATTATTTTCCTCATTTCTCAATTATTTTCGTTAGTATTTGAATATTTTAGTCATTTTGTAATTTTTGTTTCAATAATCAAGTAATTCCTTAAAATTTCAATATCATTCTTTAATTTTTAATTATTTTCTTTAATTTTCAATTGCATTCTTAGCTTTTAATTATTTTATTCAATATTCAATAATTCTAGCATTTTCTCAATTATCAATTATTTTTTTGAAATTTCAATACAATTCTTCAGTTTCTACTTGATTTCAATTATATTCATTTATTTTTTATAATCTTTTGTATCATTTTTATCAGTTTTCAATTGACAGTTTATTATTCTCCTTAAATTTTACGATTATTCATTAATTTAAAAAAAAATTTTGTTTAAATGCCGATTATTCCCACCATTTTTAAAATTTTTTTCCAATTGTTAATTATTTATTTTTAATATTTCATTATTTTCGTCATATTGTAATTTTTTTTGATTATCAATTATTTTCTGGAAATTTCTATTGAATTACTTACTTTCCAGTTTATTTCTTCAATTTTCATAATCATATTCTTCAATTCTCAAATATTGTCTTTTATTTTCAATTATTCTTATCGATTTTTAATTAATTGCTCAATACTCAATAATTCACGGATTTTTTCAATTATTTTTCCACTCATAAAAACTGTTTTAAAGTTTCAATTCAATTATTTAATGAAATTCTAGAACTCTTCTCTTTAATTCTCAGATATCTTCTTCAAAATTAAATTCCACTTTTCAATTTTCAATTTTTAGTTATTCTGTTTAATATTAGAAAATTATAGCCTTTTTTCTATTATTTTTTTAGATTATCATTTAGTTTCTTTAATTTTAAATACAATTGTTGAAATTTTTTCTTAATTTTTGAATTTCATTCTTTAATTTTTATTTCCATTCTTTAATTTTCAATTGTTTTCTTTTATAATGATTAATTCTCCGCTTTTTTATATTCTTTTTTTTCAATTTTTAAGTATATTCTTTAAATTTTTATTCCATTCTTTAATTTTTAAATGTTTCCTTTAATTTTCAATTCTTTTTTCAATTTTAATTATTTCTTTCGATTTTTAATTTTTTGATATTTCTTGTTTAATTTTATATATTTATTTTTTTCAGTTGTCAATTAATATAGTCATTCTTTGAATTTTGTTATTAATTGACAATTATTTTCGTCAAAATGTCGATTCGTCCAAATGTCTTTTCGTCAAAATGTCGATTCGTCCAAATGGCCTTTCGTCTAAATGTCGATTCGTCCAAATGTCTTTTTTTCAAAATGTCGATTCGTCCATATGTCCTTTCGTCGAAATGTCGATTTGTCCAAATGTCCTTTCGTGTAAATGTCGATTTGTCCAAATGTCCTTTCGTCAAAATGTCGATACGTCCCGAGTCGAAATTTAAAGTCTGTTTAAGACCTAATAAGACCTAGATTATTTAGGACTTAAAAGAACCTAATCAGGCCTTACTTTCGTTAAGTTAAGACCTGTTTAGGACCTGATAGACGCTTGAAAAGTCTGTTTTCAGCACATTTTAGGCGTTAAACAGGTTCTAATTATAGGACCTGCTTTGAGCCTACGGGTTCTACTGTCGGTACTATAGGTTCCCTTTTTTCTGTGGTACGAATAAATCTGTTTTAATTCAATTAAAATTATTATAATAAATTCAAAAACTATTGTAATTTAAAATGATCTAATGTAAAAAATGTAAACTAATTTTTAAAAAAAGTATTTTCAAGATAATTACTGAATTACGCGTAACCATGTGTTGAAGAGGGCTGGAAGACTTGAACTCTCGGCCATAGAGTGTACTGTGTATTTGTGTGTGGAGCCTTCGACCTTAGGAGCCGCGCATTTACGCACTCGACCAAGGGAGGCTGTGCTGCTATAAATTTAAAGAAATTCTACCTCTAGTAGATAGATTGCTCTATCTACTAAGTTATAAACAACGCTTTTTTTGTAGAGTAAAGGATGGTTGGAGTGGAAGTTTAATGTTCTACCTGACCAGGTGGGTTTTCTAAACCAATTGTAAATGATGGTTCCATTATTTATTCTTGTAAAAGTGACATCTAAAAAATTAATACTGTTATTGGATTCTTTTTCCAAGGTAAATGTAATTCCAAATGTGTTCGCGTTGAAATGTTGAAGAATGTTGTCAACCTGGGTTTCGGGAGTGACAATGAAAATATCGTCAACATATCGGTGATAAATTGGTAAAGAGATGTTTAGTGTTGACAATTGTTGTGATTCCAAATCGTCCATAACAATGTCAGCCAGGATGGGGGACAATGGTGATCCCATAGGTAAACCTTGTTTTTGATAAAAAGTTTGACCTTTGAACATGAAGTCGGTGCTGTTTAAGCATAAGCGGAGAGCTTGCTCAAATTCTATCCAAGAGGATATTTTAGTTTTGGATTGTATCTGGGTCCATCTCGATTTCACAGCAGCAATTGCACTTTCTTTAGGGACGTTGGTAAATAGAGAAACAACGTCAAGAGAGGCAAAAACGTGATGTGGTGGAAGGGATGCTTGCTTCATTTTTTTAACTAATTCGAAGCTGTTGAGTACTCTCGATTTTGGTGGTTTTATATTTTTCGAAATAATGTTCTGAAGTAGTGATGCTAGGTTGTATGTGGGGCTGCCGACATAAGAAACAATGGGTCTTAGTGGTACCCCGTCTTTATGTATTTTCGGTAAACCGTAAATCTTGGAAGGTACTGCATGATATGCATTTGATCGGAAAGTTTTGGCAGTATACGGGAGTATGTATTTTTTCCTTTCCCATGTGTCTAATGTCTTTTTGACTTCCGTTGCTATTGTTGCTGTTGTGTCTTTTCTTCGTAATGTATACGTGTTCGTGTCGTGTAGTAAGTCGTACATTTTTTGATCATATTGTGATCTATTCATGGCAACAGTAACGTGCCCTTTATCTGCTTTAAGAAAAACTAAGTCTGGATGTTGTCTTGAAAATTGTTCTGTTTCTTTAATTTCTTTTGTGGGTTGTATATTTTTAGTCGTTCGGGGAATAGTGCTTGTTGACGTTTTTGTGTAATTATTAATAGTGTTAGCAATTTTTAGTCTTGTTTCGTCTCTGTGTTCTTCCTCAATTTTTGTTATGTTTGATTCAATATCAGCTATAAAATGAAAGATCGGTGTATCTTGTTTTTTTGGGTTGACTCCAAATGTTTTTCCTAAACTGACGATTTTTGCTACATTGTCCGGAATGTTGGTGTCGGAAAGGTTTTTAAACCATTTTTGGTTAGTATTGGTATTGGAAATAGTTGCAACATTGTTTTCCCTAGAGATTTGTAAGAAATGAAATTTGTTTTTGTATTTAATTTTGTCATTTTGAAATATTCTTTGAACTTTTTGACTTTCAAATGTAAAAAATGGTGTATAAATGTTTGCTGGTAGTAGCGATGTAATTTTGTTTTCTAACGAATGTGTAAGTCTTTGAGATTTTCTAATTAGAGTGCATAAATTGTCAATCATAATATTGAGAGTTTTCATACGAAAACTGTTTGATAAGTTTGTGAACTGATCCTGTGCTGAAATAGAATTGAAATGCAGAGAATCAAAGTGAATATCACGTACTTTTTTTGGAATTAAATTTTCTTTTCTGCACCGTAAAAGAAAAACTCTTTGGTTAAAGAATTTTGCGTAATTTGATTTTTCGCGAGACCATTGCTTTAAGGTGTTTGTGCACGCAGTACCATATGTGTTGGTAATCCGCACATAAAAACCATTGGAATTCATTCCTGATTGGGGCGGTTGAGCCCCTGGGTAAAAATTGCCATTTAAATTAATAATTGATGACATATTGGTGTATGTCGAGTTTGTTATATTGACCCTCACAAAATTATATAATGTTGCAGGAGCAACTTAAATATTTTATTGGCTTAGAGGTCAGTACCTGAAAAGTAAGAAATTAAACAATTTTTCGCAGAAAGATGGCAAACGTTTCGGCCACAAATGCGGGCCCTCTTCAGTGCAAATAAGTAAAAAGTTAAAAAATAAGAATGTTGGAAATAATATGTATAGAAGCGTATTTACAACTTAAAGTAAATTATCATGCATATAAACTATAAATTGTATAAAAAATATATATATATGTTTTTTTTTGTTTTGTGGAAAATGAGATGAAATGAAATTTTTATGATGATATGAATAAATAATTAAATCAAATAAAACTCAGAAATATGTAGCGTTTGGTTGTAGTCCGTGTGCACCAGCAGGTGGTCCACCTCGATGACGCAGAAACTTGCACTCAAACCGAGCACTTGAATCCTCGCACCCAGGTTGAAAGAATTTTCAGAACGCAACAAAGCTGTGTTTAAATTTCAATGACGGAATCAAGTTAAAGAGTGAATTGATAATATTAATATTACTATAATTTTTTTGAAATTATTATTATTATTATTGTTATTTTTATCAGTATTATACACGCGTATAGAAACACAATTCACAAAACAAACTGCACTTTAATTTAAAATACACGGACAGGAACACTATTCCCAACACGAAACTGCACTTTAATTGAAATGACACAAGAAAGCGTTTTTATTATTATTATTATTATTATTATTATTATTATACGTGAACAGAAACACAATTTGCAACACACAACTGCACTTTAATTGAAATGACCAAAAAAGAAAATTAACTGTTATTATCAATATTTTTAATACTATTAATATTGTTTGTTTGTTGTTATTATTAAGTTTCGCTTTCTTCAGTCATTTCAATTAAAGTTTTGTGTGGCGAATTGTACTTCGGTTCGTGTATAATAATAATAATAATAATAATAATAATAATAATAATAATATTAATAATAAAAATATTATAACCGTTTTGCTCCTTGTTTCATTTCCATTCAAGTGCAGTTCTGTGTTACGAGTTGTGTTTCTGTTCGTGTGTCATAATAATAATAATAATAATAATAATAATAATAATAATAATAATAATAATAATAAGAATCCCGAAATGGGTTGCTTGGTGCTTCCGTTACCAAGCAGCTCAAAGATACTGGTCCTACTTGGCTCAGTACTAAAATGACCATTGCAGAACATCGTATAGGTGTTTGATCGTGTTGGTAAGGGAGTTGTGGTACCCTTTACTGGATATCACAGAATTTCTGAGCTGACTGGGTCAAGTACTTGAATGGCATTTGAGATGGGGTTTTTGACACCCCAATCGGGCGCCTCCCCAGGTGGCGGATAGGGGAAGGCCTCTCAGATATGGGAGCTACCGAGGAAATTAAAATACCCGGGGCGGACCAAAAGTCAAATAGGGGTGGGCACCCGATATAATTGGCCACTCTGTGTTGGGATAACCTCCCACACAGAGTATTTGCGGTTACGACGACTGTAACGCGCAGTGCCACCCACAATAGGTCTTTCTCGGATGGAGATCAGGGTTCAGTTGGGCGTGGCAATAGGATAGAACCCAGGCGACGACTAAGCAACGACCAGGGACAAGCTCGATTAAGGTTAAAGTGGACAGACCAACTTCGGAGGGACATTTTGTTGTGTTGGCAAAATAGTTCCCCTAACAGAAGAGGATACATGCAGAGGTTACATGCGCGATGGATCAATATGCACCCACAATACGCGGAAATGACGCCTCAGTACTTAAGAGATCAGGTATCCTCTCTGAGAAAAAGGGGATATGAAGCTCTTCTCCAAGACCAGGAAGACCCCTCAGAGAATACACAAATTTTGTGTGAAACACCAACGCCCATAGCCGAAGATGGAAACATGAGTTCGAGGGAAACCAAAATTCATCTCAAGGTTTCCATTAAAATGGATAAAATCTCTGAAGGGAACAATGAACTCTCATTACTCTCAGAGAGTGTAGATCTCTGGACATTGAACTGTGCTGTGTATGAAAAAGCTGTGTCCTTACTTCGCAAAAGTAACAGAAAATCTGTTGCGGAACGCGTTGCTAAAACCTGCCAGCGAATCAAACAAGTGCAGATCAAGATCGGGATAGCTCGACGACATGCTTCTCAATTGCAGAGTGTGATTGCATATCTGGAATCAAATAGAAGGTTTACTCCAAGAGTTTTGGAAATAGCCCAAACTCTTAAAAGATTGCATCACACTCTAAAAAAGTCAAAGTTGCAGACCATCAAGCAACACTGGATTGAGAAGATACGTTCTCTTGTCGTCATAAGGGAACGTTTAGAACGGAGGATGAAATGGATAAAGCAAAATAATATCTTTGCTACTAATCCTTCCTGCCTGTTCAGTGTACCATCAACAACCGTTGAAAGGCCTCCATGTCGTGAAGAGATTGAAACTTTCTGGAGCAACATCTATGGGACATCCCATTCAGTAAACGATGAAGGGTTATCTTTGTCACTCTTTCGCAGCTTCTGTGTCAGACAGGGGCTTGACCAATTTGCAGAGATATGTCCACCAATTACTGAAGAGGAGGTAAGAAAAGCAGTAGCTAGAACTAAGAACTTTTCAGCACCCGGGCCAGATAAGATTAATAATCTATGGTGGAAGAAGTTTACTTCAACTCACCAACATTTGGCCCGTATATTCTCTACCTATCTCAACGGGGAACATGCAATACCACAGTGGTTGGTGGAAGGACGAACGGTACTTCTACCAAAATCAGGAGATTTGTCCAATCCAAAAAATTACAGACCAATTGCTTGTCTTAACACCTGCTACAAGCTATTTACTGGGATCCTCAAGGAGAGGATATTGTCATCTATAGAACCAGTCTGGAGTGCGATAGGTGAACAACGAGGATGTAAGAGAGGCCTGTCAGGTTGTAGGGAGAACCTATTAATAGATAGGTGTGTTACCCAGGATTCGATATTTTATCGACGTAACCTGTCAATGGCTTGGATTGATTACCGCAAAGCATTCGACTCCACGAGTCACGAGCTGATCATCAAGCTCCTTGAATGTTTAAAGGTACATCCGAGCATTGTGAGATGCTTAAAGGATCTAATGCTTAAGTGGAGGACAAGATTTGTTATAACATCTAACAAACAGCAGGTGATGACTAACATCATCTCGTTTAGAAAAGGAGTTTTTCAAGGCGACTCCCTTAGTCCACTTCTTTTTTGTATCTCCCTCTTACCTCTGTCTATTGCACTTCGAGAAAAACACTCTGGATACATGTGTGGCAAACCAAGAAATAGAGTCTATAAGATCAACCATCTTTTCTATATGGACGATCTGAAGCTCTATGCATCCAGTAAGGATGCGCTTAGAATTTTGGTGTTTGCAGTGGCCGAGTATTCCAGAGCCATAGGAATGGATTTTGGATTGGATAAATGTGCCGTCATCCATCTGATTAAAGGAAGAAATGAAACATCTGAAATTCCGAGGGACTCTGAGAACATTCAACTCATTGGTGGCAACACCATTCAACATCTTGCTGGTGGAGAGACTTACACATATCTTGGAATTCCACAGTCGGAGACTCAAGATGTGTGTGGGCTTAAAGATCGACTCCAAACAAAGTATCGTGGGCTTCTCAGAAAAATTTGGTCTTCCGAATTGTCTGGGAAGAACAAAATACAGGCCACAAATACATTAGCCATTCCTTTACTTCTCTATACCTTTGGAGCTGTTAAGTGGAATGTGAATGAGTTGAAAATACTAGATAGAGAAACCCGCAAGATGATGTCAATCCATCGTAGTCATCATCCAAGTTCTTCCGTGCAACGAATTTACCTTCCAAGAGACCGGGGAGGAAGAGGTCTATTAAATTTAGAGTGTCTTCATCGAAGAATTGTACTGGCTGCAGCATGTTCGGTGATGAACAGTAGAGATCCCCTTATGCAATTTGTCCACCATCATGAAATTGCAAATGTTGGGGCGTTTTTATATCGTGCGGCAGAAAGAGCTGCAAATGAACTTAGTCTCCCATTTGAAGCCAGTGATATGGAGCACGGGTTAGCATCGTTAACACCATTGATGCTTAAAAAGTGTGTCAAGGAGGCAGAACAAGCGCTTTTGTTACAGGAACATAAAAGCAAACCTGTTCACGGGCAGTTCTATAATCTCATAGGTGAAATAGGATTGTCTCAAGGCTTGACTTTTGCTTTTCTTAAATCTGCTGGTTTGAGATCGGAGACTGAGGGATTTTTGTTCGCTTGTCAGGATGGTGTAATTAATACTCTGGTGTACCGCAGTCGTGTGATGCATATACCTGTCGACAATAACAACTGTCGAGCATGTAAGCAATACCCGGAAACACTTAGTCACATTCTAAGTGCATGTCCGAAGTACGCGTGTTGCAGGTATATTGAAAGACACAATGCTGCGCTTAAGGTGTTGTATTATCACCTTCGACACCAGTATGGTATAGATAAAGAACCCATCTTGCCGTATGCCCAAGGGGATCAGGAATCCGTTGTGGAAAATGAACAGTGTAAGATCTACTGGAATTTTTCCTTTTCTACAACTCATCGTATCAGAGCTACTAAGCCTGATATTGTACTCCAGGATCATAAAAGTAAGATCATTTGTGTGATAGAGTTTTCGGCTCCTGCTGAGGGCAACATCATACAAAAGGAGGATGAGAAACGGACGAAATATCAAGACCTTATGTTTGAACTGAGCCGAATGTATCCAGGTTATAAAATCCGATTAATTGTTCTCATACTAGGCTGTTTGGGAGGGATTAAAGCTTCATTTATAAGCCAATTGAAAAAGATACCAAACTGCGAACGTCAAGCTGAAGCATTGACGGTTCGTATGCAAAAGGCTGTCCTTCTGGGTTCACTTAATCTGGTCCGACAGCACTGTTCTTCATAATATAATATAACGAAGGTAGCTCTAAAAAAGCATCCAATAGCGTTTCTGGCCACCGCGTAAGAACAACAGCGGCAAGGGACAGGGACACCTACAGAACAGTGAACTGAAAACACCTCGAGCAAAAGAATCGCGCTCTTGCTTACCTTTCAGGACGGAAGGAGCAAAAGCGGATAAGAGTACGTAAGGCAAGAATGGGAGAGGTTGTTTTAGTGCGGTATTACCACAGCACGTGGTTGAGTCCCACACGAACAAGTGCGTAAAGGCATTTTTTCCTCTCCTAAACTTGTTTTGTAAAAAAAAAAAAAAAAAAAAAAAAAAAAAATAATAATAATAATAATAATAATAATAATAACAACAGTTTCCCTTCCTTGTGTCTTTTTAATTAAAGTGCGGTTTTGTGTTGCGACTTGTGTTTCTGTTCGTGTACAATAATAACAATAATAATAATCACAACAAATAAACAATATTAATAATATTAAAAATATTGATAATAACAGTTCATTCTTTCTTTTTTGGTCTTTTTAATTAATGTGCAGTTTTGTGTTGCAAATTGTGTTTCTGTTCACGTATAATAATAATAATAATAATAATAATAATAATAATAATAATAATAATAACAACAAACAAACAATATTAATAGTATTAAAAATATTGATAATAACAGTTAATTTTCTTTTTTGGTCATTTCAATTAAAGTGCAGTTGTGTGTTGCAAATTGTGTTTCTGTTCACGTATAATAATAATAATAATAATAATAATAATAATAATAATAAAAACGCTTTCTTGTGTCATTTCAATTAAAGTGCAGTTTCGTGTTGGGTATAGTGTTCCTGTCCGTGTATTTTAAATTAAAGTGCAGTTTGTTTTGTGAATTGTGTTTCTATACGCGTGTATAATACTGATAAAAATAACAATAATAATAATAATAATTTCAAAAAATTATAGTAATATTAATATTATCAATTCACTCTTTAACTTGATTCCGTCATTGAAATTTAAACACAGCTTTGTTGCGTTCTGAAAATTCTTTCAACCTGGGTGCGAGGATTCAAGTGCTCGGTTTGAGTGCAAGTTTCTGCGTCATCGAGGTGGACCACCTGCTGGTGCACACGGACTACAACCAAACGCTACATATTTCTGAGTTTTATTTGATTTAATTATTTATTCATATCATCATAAAAATTTCATTTCATCTCATTTTCCACAAAACAAAAAAAAACATATATATATATTTTTTATACAATTTATAGTTTATATGCATGATAATTTACTTTAAGTTGTAAATACGCTTCTATACATATTATTTCCAACATTCTTATTTTTTAACTTTTTACTTATTTGCACTGAAGAGGGCCCGCATTTGTGGCCGAAACGTTTGCCATCTTTCTGCGAAAAATTGTTTAATTTCTTACTTTTCAGGTACTGACCTCTAAGCCAATAAAATATTTAAGTTGCTCCTGCAACATTATATAATAAATATTAATGATAATTGTTGGCATATTAGTTGTGATGATGTATACATGAAGCGCTAACTTTTTATTGCATATTTTAAGAAAAAAATGTAAAAAGCTGAAAAACTAGGATTTCGTGGGTTATTTTGTGGATTCTTTAAAATCCATTATTTTTCAAAAATGTGTTCTTTAATTAGTAAAAAGGACTCTATTGATTCTTTTAAAACGTTTTTGTCTTATTTTTGTTATAGAAAACGAGATAGAAGCAGTATTTTGCTAATTGCTGAAATAAAAAATCAGCCACGATTTTACTAATAATTAGTTATTTTTAACTATTTTAAATTTTGAGAGTAGATTCAGTTTTTTAAATAACATTGATATATAAATTATAAATTGTTTAAACAAATGAGAATTACATATTAGAACTTTGGAAGAAATATGAATATTTTGTCAATTTATAATTTTAGTAAAGTGGTTGAAATATCATAAATCAATCAGAAACGCAAAAGAGGGTTTTTCCCGCTTGACGTCATTGAAAGAGATCTTGTCAGTACATTTAAGCAAAATGTAATATTTAAATAATAGAATAGAACCTATTAGGTCTTAATAAGGCTCTGCAATATCTGTAAGGTTCTAAAAAGACTTTTGGGCTTTCGTTTCGTGGAAAGAAATAAAACATTTAAGGTGAAAGCAGGTCCTAACCAGGATTAATATAAAGTATGATTTCTAGTCCAAGTACTAAGAAGTACTACGTAAGGTTTTAATAGGTTTTGTTAGGCGTTAAACAGAACCTATAGGCCTTACAAGAACTTAAACAGAACTTAATAGGTCCTCATAGATGTTAAACAGACTTTAAATTTCGACTCGGGGTTCAAATGTCTTTTCGTCAAAATGTCGATTCGTCCAAATGTCTTTTCGTCAAAATGTCGATTCGTCCAAATGTCTTTTCGTCAAAATGTCGATTCGTCCAAATGTCTTTTCGTCAAAATGTCGATTCGTCCAAATGGCCTTTTGTCTAAATGTCGATACGTCCAAATGTCTTTTCTTCAAAATGTCGATTCGTCCATATGTCCTTTCGTCAAAATGTCGATTCGTCCAAATGTCTTTTCGTCAAAATGTCGATTTGTCCAAATGGTCTTTTGTCTAAATGTTGATTCGTCCAAATGTTCTTTCGTCTAAATGTCGATTCGTCCAAATGTCTTTTCGTTAAAATGTCGATTCGTCCAAATGTCTTTTCGTCAAAATGTCGATTCGTCCAAATGTCTTTTCGTCAAAATGTCGATTCGTCCAAATGTCTTTTCGTCAAAATGTCGATTCGTTCAAATGGCCTTTCGTCAAAATGTCGACTCGTCCAAATGTCTTTTCGTCAAAATGTCGATTCGTCCAAATGTCTTTTCGTCAAAATGTCGATTCGTCCAAATGGCCTTTCGTCTAAATGTTGATTCGTCCAAATGTCCTTTCGTCTAAATGTCGATTCGTCCAAATGTCTTTTCGTCAAAATGTCGATTCGTCCAAATGTCTTTTCGTCAAAATGTCGATTCGTCCAAATGGCCTTTCGTCTAAATGTCGATTCGTCCAAATGTCTTTTCTTCAAAATGTCGATTCGTCCATATGTCCTTTCGTCGAAATGTCGATTCGTCCAAATGTCCTTTCGTCAAAATGTCGATACGTTCAAATGTCTTTTCGTCAAAATGTCGATTCGTCCAAATGTCTTTTCGTCAAAATGTCGATTCGTCCAAATGGCCTTTTGTCTAAATGTTGATTCGTCCAAATGTCCTTTCGTCTAAATGTCGATTCGTCCAAATGGCCTTTTGTCTAAATGTTGATTCGTCCAAATGTCCTTTCGTCTAAATGTCGATTCGTCCAAATGTCCTTTCTTCAAAATGTCGATTCGTCCAAATAGGTCAAAATTTCTCAAAAAAATCAATTTTGGTTTCGGGTCTTTCGATTTCTATGAAACTTAATGAAAATGTAGTATTATATGACAAAAGTTTTTCCCAAAAATATTTTTTGGCGGTTGATATTTTTTAAATTGATTGGATTTATTTAAAATGTGCTTTTGGGTGGTTTTTAAGGTCGCTGATTGTGAATTTAAAGCCATGCAGTAATGTTAAATTTTTTAAATCTAACTTCAGATTCGGAATCAGCGACACTAAACAAAAATACGGCTAGCATGTTTGAAATAAATTCGATCAATTTCAAAAATTTTAGTCCTCATACTTACTTTTGCAATAAAAAATAGTGTCAAAAGTGGCATAAACTGTTGAAGAAGGTGGCAAAATAGTGGCATATTTTTGTAAATGAATATATATAAATTTATTTATTGCTTTAATCTTATGGTTGAAAAAATAACAAAAATTAATAATATTACTGTTTTTATTTTATAAAATATATTAAAAATACATTAAATTAAAAAAATATGAAATACTTCATTTGCAAAAGATCTTAAATGTAGTAATATTTTTCTTTTTTATTGTAACTGAAATGGAAATTTGAAGAAAGTAATTGAGAATTGAAGAAAATATTTGTAAAATTGAACAATTGAATTGAAATTTTAAAACAATTTTTATGAGAGAAAACATAATTGAAAACATCCGAGAGTTATTGAATATTTTGGAGGTGACAGGCGCGCTATTAATTTCAGGTTTAATAGCCAGCTGCTTCCTGGGAGACTAGACACTGAAAAAAAGTCATTGAATCAAAAAATTTTTAGTCAAATTTGAATTAGTAAAGCACTGAAAATTATTTGAAATCTGTGAAAAAAATCCATTTTCTAATTCGATATTGTATTCATTAAATTAATCAACATAATCACTGTAAAAGGAGGTAAAATACCGAATTGGCGTAAAACGAGAACGCGACTGGACGAAGAATGATAGTAAATTTTTGAAGGAAGGGGTTTTTGTTGAAGTGCACGGACGGTGAAGAAAGGCCGTCGCATGTTGAGCTCTAACCAATCAGGGCGCAGGAAATAGCTGATTGGTTAGAGCTCGGTGCACCGAGCGCGCATCTCCCAATCAGCAAATTGTACGGTCTCCTTACCCTTACCCCCTTACCTTTAATTTGACACAGAAAAACTCAATCGGACTTCTGTAACTCGAGATACGTCCTGAAATGTCAAACTTTTTTAAAATATTTACGAAACTTTCTGTACATTTTATAAAACAGATCTATAATAATAATCTACAAGATTCTTTATTCTTTTATTCATTCTTTCATTCTGTCCACATCAGAAGTTTGGTACATAGATATTTTTTGTTCTAAAGCAGATACTTTTTAAAAAATGCATTTACATTAATTATAATTTAAATTTATAAAAATCAGTACAAAAAATTTTAATTTCATTAATAAATAAATCTATAATTTTTTCTATTATTTTCAACAGTTTTCAAGATACAATTATTCTGTTTAAATTTTATAATTCTTCTTCAATTTTGTTTAATTATTTTATTCTGTTGTCGATCATTCTCGACAGATTTCGAATTTTTTTTCTACTGTCAATTATTTTCCTCATTTCTCAATTATTTTCGTTAGTATTTAAATATTTTAGTCATTTTGTAATTTTTGTTTCAATAATCAAGTAATTCCTTAAAATTTCAATATCATTCTTTAATTTTTAATTATTTTCTTTAATTTTCAATTGCATTCTTAGCTTTTAATTATTTTATTCAATATTCAATAATTCTAGCATTTTCTCAATTATCAATTATTTTTTTTAAATTTCAATACAATTCTTCAGTTTCTACTTGATTTCAATTATATTCATTTATTTTTTATAATCTTTTCTATCATTTTTATCAGTTTTCAATTGACAGTTTATTATTCTCCTTAAATTTTACGATTATTCATTAATTTAAAAAAAAATTTTGTTTAAATGCCGATTATTCCCACCATTTTTAAAATTTTTTTCCAATTGTTAATTATTTATTTTTAATATTTCATTATTTTCGTCATATTGTAATTTTTTTTGATTATCAATTATTTTCTGGAAATTTCTATTGAATTACTTATTTTTCAGTTTATTTCTTCAATTTTCATAATCATATTCTTCAATTCTCAAATATTGTCTTTAATTTTCAATTATTCTTATCGATTTTCAATTAATTGCTCAATACTCAATAATTCACGGATTTTTTCAATTATTTTTCCACTCATAAAAACTGTTTTAAAGTTTCAATTCAATTATTTAATGAAATTCTAGAACTCTTCTCTTTAATTCTCAGATATCTTCTTCAAAATTAAATTCCACTTTTCAATTTTCAATTTTCAGTTATTCTGTTTCATATTAGAAAATTATAGCCTTTTTTCTATTATTTTTTTAGATTATCATTTAGTTTCTTTAATTTTAAATACAATTGTTTAAATTTTTTCTTAATTTTTGAATTCCATTCTTCAATTTTTATTTCCATTCTTTAATTTTCAATTGTTTTCTTTTATAATGATTAATTCTCCGCTTTTTTCAATTCTTTTTTTTCAATTTTTAAGTATATTCTTTAAATTTTCATTCCATTCTTTAATTTTTAAATGTTTCCTTTAATTTTCAATTCTTTTTTCAATTTTAATTATTTCTTTCGATTTTTAATTTTTTGATATTTCTTGTTTAATGTTTTATATTTATTTTTTTCAGTTGTCAATTAATATAGTCATTCTTTGAATTTTGTTTTTAATTGACAATTATTTTCGTCAAGATGTCGATTCGTCCAAATGTCTTTTCGTCCAAATGTCTTTTCGTCAAAATGTCGATTCGTCTAAATGTTGATTCGTCCAAATGTCCTTTCGTCTAAATGTCGATTCGTCCAAATGTCTTTTCGTCCAAATGTCTTTTCGTCAAAATGTCGATTCGTCCAAATGTCTTTTCGTCAAAATGTCGATTCGTCCAAATGGCCTTTCGTCTAAATGTCGATTCGTCCAAATCAAAAACTGAGCAAATATTTTGCTTTTAGACTTATAAAAAGTGAATTTTATTCCAGGCTTCATATTTACTTTTTAAAAAAAAAAGCTCCGGTTCTTCCACGGGCTTCATTTGGAATACCGGACGCAAGAACATGCCTCGTGTTGGCAGTACCAGCGGTCGTGTGGTTCTGGCTGCTATTGGACCGTCGCGGAAAACGGGGGAACTTTCTTCGTTTTGCCCGTTCATTGGTTGCTGTTTTGCGTAAAAGCAGCGTTTTTGACTCTTGCTGCTCATTCTCTTTCCTCCTGCAGTAGAAATTTGTTGGGCACAAATTTTAATAATGTCTTCGGAACATTTTTCTCGTTTTTTCGAGAAGTTGAGGAGAAACAATCTTACAAAGGACGACATGTACGAGCACTTTCAGCATTTGGAAGGCGGACTATGCTGGTACTGCATGGTCCGCTTCTGGAGTTCCCTGGAGATTAAGAAGTCTTGGTGGCAGCGTGTCCTGCCACGTTCGGACTCCGACAAATATTACGAGGAGCTTTGTTTAAAGCAACTGGATATTTATCGGGATAAGTATAAGAATTCTCCCGGTGCCGTACATATATATAGATAATATATCTATATGTCATTATACAACAATCGGCCCTTTTCAGGGCCACCAAATTTTCTTACGTTGAATTTTAAATTGTTTTATCAAAAACACACTTTTCTGGTACCTTTTTTATTACTTACCCAGTAAGAAGAGAGTAATTAAAAAATATTTAAAAATTTTAATATTAATAATGGAAAAAAAATAAAATGAATATTTTTTAATATCTGCAGTTCAGGTTATTGAATACAAATGAATCCCTTTATAATGAAAAAAATAAACTAATTATTTTTAAATACCCACACGTCAGATTATTTAATCTGAATGAATATTTTTATAATAAAAATGCAATTAAAATAAAATGAAAATTTATCCGAATGAATACCCTTATAATTGAAAAATATATAATGAACATTTTAAATACTTACGATTCAGTTTTATTTAATCCAAATAAATACCATTATAATGAAAAAAAATGAAAATTTAATATTTGAAAACACATAGTTCAGATTATTCAATCCAAATTAATCTCTTTATAATTTAAATAAATAAAACCAAATCCATTGTTCTAAATACTCATCTCTTTAAAAATAAATCAGTGAAAAGTCACTGAAGAAATTCAAATTAATATACATTTCTACTAATTTTTTTAAATTCTTTACTAAAGTTTTAGTGGAAATTTACTAAAAATAAGTAAAAAGTTCCACTAATTCGAATTAGTGACCGTTTTTCACTAATTCAGATTAAAAGAGCACATTTGAAATCACTGTAGGGTGTAAACAAAGAAGTAACAAAGAATTTCAATTTTTGAAATTAATTTCATTAATTTCGATTTATAGGGTTATAAACAACTCCCATAAATTTTATACACAATTTATTATAAATGAACCAAGCGAGTTGTAGTCTTTTCTGACTTAACTATTTTTTTATATTTTAAAACAATAACTTATTCAGTCAAATTAACCACAACAACCAATTGCAATTGTTATAAACAAATTATTGTTAATAATGATTAATTACTCACAAATTTACCTGGAAAGACACAACTTTTTCCTAATTTTATAAATTAATGGCCTATGGTTAGAAAAATAAAAATTGTTGACTGTCAATTATTATTTACAAGCAACATTAACGCGCGCGACAAACTTTACATTATTGGTCATTTAATTGAAGAAAATATTTGTAAAATTGAACAATTGAATTGAAATTTTAAAACAATTTTTATGAGAGAAAACATAATTGAAAACAACCGAGAGTTATTGAATATTTTGGAATTAATTGGTTATCGATGAAAATAATTAAAAAAAAGGAAATAATTAAAATTGTAAAAATGAATTGAAAATTAAAGAATTAAATTCAAGCTGTATTATAATATAATTGATAATTGTAAAGAAAATTACAAAATAACGAAAATAATGAAATATTATGGAAAATAATTGTCAAATGATAAAAAATTCGATGAATGGCGAGATTAATGGGCATGAAAAAGAAATAATTTTAAGGATTACAGAACAACTATATAATGGAGGGATAATAATAAATTGTCAAATGAAAACTGTAGATAATAATATAGGACAGAAATCAAAAGTGAAGAAATCGACTGGAAATTTTAGAAATGTATTGAAATTTCAAGAAAATAATTGATAATTGAACAGACGCGAGAATAGTGAATAAAATAATTTAAAATTGAGGAAAATAATTGAGAATTGACGAAAGAAATTAAAAATTAAAAAAAAGTAAATTGAAGATTAGTAGTGATGCCGTCCGATACGATATTTTCTTGGTATTGTATCGGAAAGTCACGGAAAAATATCGTATCGGTCTCGGTTTCTGAGACAAAGTATCGGTTTTGTTTAACTGGACGAAAAGAGAAAGGTTTGTCACTACTCGTCATATTTGTATTTATCTCTTGTTGAGAAGAGTCTCCTTTTGTAACCGAGTCACGTACTTGCGTTTCCGTTGAACACTCAGCTTCCATTAAAAATCTTGTGTCGTGTCCAGACTCTTCAACTCCGCTGCCACCGCTTGATGTATCCATCTCAACCTAAAGAAATGTCTTCATTAACATTGTTTTCAGTAAGTTTTGTTGCTAAGGTGTTAGTAAAATGTGCAATGTTTTTCGGGAAAAACAAGTGTTCTTTCCACTTTATAATAAAACTAGCAAAGTATGCGCGCGCAATTGCGCGCGTTAAACATTACATTTTATATAATTAATTCTACAATAAAATAAAAAGATTACACAAACAAATAGTACATAAATTTCAGCATAATACAAAGTATATTAACTAATATTTACAATTATAGATGTCATAAAGAAGACTTAAAATTATTGGATTATAATATTTTATATTATTAGGGTGGCCTTTAAAAATGATATTTTGTAATTTAATCCATTTCAGGTAGGTAAAGCTAGTAGTACCACTAACGCCAAATCAAAATGTTACTAGCTGGGAATTTAGAACTAATTTAGAACCAATTTAGTACCACTAGTAAAAATTTAGAGCTGGCTAATTTAGCCTAAAAAACCATGGTACTGCCAGCTTGACCGTCTAGCTAGCAGTACCACCCCCAAAAACCCCATTAAAATCTAAAATCCCAAAAAACTCTTTACGCAGGACTTTAGAGCTAATTTAACACTCTTAAAATACCCTATACCCGTTTATAAAAAAACAACCCTTAATATCCAAAACAACCACCAAGATTTTTATCAAATATAATTTTCGATTTTTTTTTAATCTTCCAACGCATGAATTCAGAACTAATTTAAAGCTCTCAAAAAGCCTTATAAATGTTTTTCAAAAAACCAACACTTCTACCCAAAAACCCACCCCTCTTGATTAACAGAGTAAAAAATACGACGACTTTAAAAACTTCCAACGCAACAATTAAGAGCTTATTTAGAGCTCTCAAAAAGACTCACAAATGTTTTTCGAAAAACCACCCCTTCTATCCAAAACCCACCCCTTAAGATTACCAGTGTACAAAGGCAACCAAAAATAATGTTTTTTTGGAAATATTTTAATGCCTGAATTTAGAGCTAATTGAGAGCTCTTAAAAAGACTTATAAAAGATTTTTGAAAAAACATCCCTTCTGTCTAAAAACCCACCCCATAAAATTACCACTATAAACGGTCAAACAAAAATAATGTTTTTTTGCAAATATTTTAATGCCTGAATTTAGAGCTAATTGAGAGCTCTCAAAAAGACTTATAAATCATTTTTGAAAAACCTCCTCTTCTGTCTAAGAACCTACTCCATAAAAATACATCTATAAACAGTCAAACAAAAATTTTGTTTTTTTGGTAATATTTTTGTGCCTGAATTTAGAGCTAATTGAGAGCAGGTTTAATCAGCACTAATTGAATATATTTTTAAATTGCCAAGTACCACGTAAATAGAAACCTATTGCTTAAATTTCTTGGTGAATGGGAGATTTTAAGAATGCGATTTCAAGATTGAAATTTTGAATGGTGTTGAATCGGAGTTGTTTGTAATCAGTGATTTCCTATGGCTGTCCTAATATTGATGAGAAATTTTCTGATTCTTTATGAACAATTGTAAATCAGATCCAAAATTTGCAGGTTAGGTTGGACAAAAAATTTAGAAAAGTGAATCGTTGATTTCCTTTTAATATAACATTCTTAAAAGGAAATCTCAGATTCACTTTCTATAATTTTTTGTCCAACCTAACCTACAAATTTTGAATCCGATTCACAATTGTTAATAAAGATTCAGAAAATTTCTCATCAATATTAGGACAGCCATAGGAAATCACTGATTACAAACAACTCCGATTCAACACCATTCAAAATTTCAATCTTGAAATCGCATTCTTAAAATCTCCCATTCACCAAGAAATTTAAGCAATCTGTTTTTATTTCAGGGACAGTGAGAATTCTCGCCCACTGTAAAAAGAATATCTACTTCTCGGACGAAAAATTAACGACTATAAAATTAAGACAAAACATAAAAAATTATAACAACAAAATAGTCATAAATCTGTTAAATTTTCACAATTTATTAACCTGAAAGTTTAATTTTAATTAAAATTCAATTTATCTAATTTATTCTTTGGAAACACTAAACACGCACAATGAGAAACAATTGGCGGTAAATTGACGATAAAATAATGAAACAGGGTTAGGAAAACTGTAAAAGGACGCCAGTCAGTCAACCTTGTCAAAAGAGTTGGGCAAGTGGACGCGATAAATATTTCGCAGTAAAACCAGGGATGGGTGCGTCTTATACACCGAGACACGTTAATAGAGTAAATCAGTTTGACGTCACAAGTCAAGAAGGTTAGGCCAGGACCCAGATTTTACATTGTCAATAAGGTTAGGCGCGGAACCAAATACATTGTCCGGACCTAACCTTCTTGACTTGTGACGTCAAACTGATTTACTCTATGCTGTCCTTCCGGTAAAATGTACAATTTTGAAAGTCGCGACGCGTCTATCGCCATGTGATTATTTTGTGGCATACGTTGTAATGATCTAAAATGTGAAAAATAAACAAGTGACATAACCTGAAATTTGTTTAAGTTAAATACATTGGAAATTATGAAGAGTGCAATTGATTAAATTAATTATTGTGAATTATTATGAAAATTGCAGAAAATTATACTTTGATCCCAAACATCAAAGTGTTAAGGTATTTACATATTTAATAATATACTTTTATTGTTTATAAACTAATAATTAACGTTTCCAAGTGTTAGACGTTGTGAAAATTTGGTTTTACGTTTTTCTTAGTTTATAAACAAGAACCTACAAATGGGTGATTCTCTTGAAATATTCGTCTTTGTGTATCGGAAATGAAAAATTAATAAATGTATTTTATGATTTCTAAAATTTATAAATAAGTCAAGAATTAAATGATTTAACACCTCAAAAACTTGATCATGCAAATTTGTAACATTTAAAAAAGAATTGTTTTATTACAATTTATAGATAAATATATGTACAAAGGTTAAAATGTGGAGCAGGTACTTTTTTTTGTTAAAGTAAAGATAACAACTTCATGTTATTCGATTTTATTTTGCACAATATTTTTTATTTTTAGTACACTATTTAATATTATTAATTTCTTAGTAAGTATAATTTAAAAAATTTGTAGGTTTTACAACACTTACCAAAATAAAAAATTTTTTGACCACCAATAATTACTTGTCAAGATTTTAAGATTTATTTTTCGCTGACAGTTTACGAAACATAATTTTTAATCTGAGCCAGAGGAATGATGATTTCAAATTTTTTTTATATTTTATTCATAATCAAGCAATTTTTCTTAAACTTGAAATAATCCAGCATTCTTATATAAAGTCAGCTTTATTGTTGAAAAATTACAAACAATTTTTATCTATTGTCATTTTATTTATAATTTTAACCAGAGGATTGACGCTTCAGGTTGTGAATCGCTGAAAAAGTCTCAATTTATATATTTTTAACTTTAAATAATGATATTTTTACAAAATCCAGTTAACGAATTATTATTAAGGATGTCAATGTATTTAATAAGTATGAAAACAAATAAATAACTCAACCCATATCGAAAATATTGAATAATATTTGACAAGCCAGAGGAATGACGCATAACCAGAGGACAACATTTATTTGTCATTTATGGAAAATCTATAACATCATTTTATTTATACTTTATTTAAATATTTTACTATCCTATAGCTTTCAGAAAATATCTGTAAATTATTGTTTATCAAATATTAAATAGTTGTTTTACGTTTTGAAAAAATGAAAAATTGACATAGAACTGGTTAAAAAAGAAATTTCAGTAATTGAAATTACAAAAAAATAACTTAAATTGATAAAAAAAAAAAAAATTCTTTTACAAGGTTATTATAGAAAAAGTGGTGAACTATTGACGTATAAAGAGGAATTGTCATAAATTATTGTAATTATGGAGAAAATCTTGAGGAGATGCAATTAAAGTAATATTTCGGGAGAATCACCCGTATGTGATTAGAAGAGAAAAAAAATAGTTTAAACTCTATGTTTTGTGTATATTTTGCTTTTAATGAAAAAAAAATGTTCTAGGAAAATTGAACTAATTTACGATCTCCAAAAAAAATTGTAAAGCCTTTGAAAGTGTCGAGGAAACGAAACAGTGGACTAACCAGCGAAGGTAAACTTCTTCATGCCCATCAGTCTTTTTAAAAAATTTCAGGTAATTAACTTGATTCATTATTTATTATGTAGATTATACAAGTCTTTTTGTTTCTAAAACTTGTGTTATCAAGAATTATACAATTTTTAAATATAATATAATATTTAAAAAGAAAAAAAAAAGTTTTTTATATAAAACACAATTTATAAAATTTAAGAATTAAAAGAAACAAATGTAGAAAATAATTGACATTTAAGGGTGTTCCAGAGCCAAGTTTGGCCAAGACAAGCACAGGTGGTTTAATATTTATAATATTTTCTCAAAATATATAAATTTTTGAGAAAACAAAACTCTCGACACAAAAATGCAACATCAACGAGAATGAGCACATATTTGTAGTTTTTAAATCACTTGGAATTATTTTATTTTATACCCGAACACGGCGACAATTTGTGCTAGAAGATTCGATTGCGTTGAAATAAAAACAGGAGGCGACGCCATGTTTCAGACAACAGTTTGTTTACAACCGAATTTTCTAGCACAAATTGTCGCCGTGTCCGGGTATCAAATAAAATAATTCCAAGTGATTTAAAAACTACAAATATGTGCTCATTCTCGTTGATGTTGAATTTTTGTGTCCAGAGTTGTGTTTTCCCAAAAATTAATATGTGAAAATCAGCTGCTTTTGTCTTGGCCAAGCTTGGCTCTGATAGTTCTCGGGCAGTTATACTTGAAAATATCGATTTTCTATGGATTTTATTTAAATTTTGAGAAAACATTATTTTACATGTGTCTTCTATCTGGTTAAAATTGCAGTACCCCTTGCGATGATTAAAATTGATATATTCAGGTTCCAAATTTCAATTTTTTATCATATTCCATCCAAAATTGAAATTTCAAACCTGAATATCTCAATTTTGAGCATCGCAAGAGGTACTGAAATTTTAACAAGATAGAAGCCACATATAAAATAACGTTTTCTTACAATTTCAAGAAATTCTATAGAAAATCGATTCTTTTAAGTATAACTGCCCGAGAACTACCTTAAAAACGAATTGCAAATTTTGCAAATTAATTTTTAAAAAAACAATGAATGAAATTAAAAATTAAGGAAACAAATTTAAAAATCATAAAAAAGTTTAGAGAATGACGAAAATAATTAAAATTTGAGGAAAGTACTGAAAAATTTGGATATAAGAATTAAAAATTGAAAACAATAATTTAAAGTTAAGATAAATATTTAAAAATTTAGGAAATTAATTCAGAAATAGTGAAAATATTTTAAAATTGAAGATAACAATTTAAATTAGAGAAAAATTATTACAAGAATTACAGAATGCCTACATATAAAATACACAAAATTCTCGAAATAGTTGAAAACTGAATAAAATAATAATTAAAATATCAGTTAAATAGTTGAAATTTTTGAAAGTTATGAAATGGAATAAAAACAATTGCAATTTGAAAATAATTTATACTCGAAATTCTTAATAATTAATTGACAAAAATGAGAATAATTAAAAATGTTTGAAAATAATTGCAAAATGATTTTACAAACTGAAAATTGATTATAATTGTATTTTGAGAAAAAAATGTAAAAAATTACAAAATGTATATAGAATAAAAAAAAATAATTGAAATCTGGTTCAAATTTAAGAACTTTAAGAATTTAAGATATTTCAAATTTTCCCAAAAATTTTTCAAATTTTTTCAATTTTCAAAATATTTTTATCTTTATTTCTACTCAAAATAAAAACATGTTAATTTAAGTTTTAAGAGAAGTTTAAAGGAACGAAGTTTTCAATAAACCAAAGTACTATTTTGTCAAATTCTGATGTTTATTATTTCATTAATCGGAATTTTTTATGTCGCTAAATTTAGATTCAACTAAATTTCTATTATATAAAATTTTAAATAAGGGAACTTTTATTTAATATATTTCTTATATGCCGAATTCTTATTTAACTCTAAGTTTCAATTTAGTTGAATTTTGGAATACACAACATAATTTCTATTTAACAGTTTCTTCCAAGAAATCAAAATTTTTAATTAGCTGGTGTATTTTTATTAATTTCAATTTTAAACAAAACTAGAATATCTATTTTTTGAAAATTTACTTTAACAGAACTTCATTATCATTACTTTTTCCAAATTTACGAAAATATAGTTTAATAAAATTTCTATCCAATAGAAAGTTTGTTAAATATAAAAATCTATTCAAATAAAAATTCAAATGATTAACAATATTTTTAAACTCGAGATTCTGTTACATAAAAATTGATCATTTTAGATTACGCTTTATAAACCAAATTCCTTTTTTCAAGTTACAAAAACACCTAGTCCTGCTGAAACGGAAAAGAAGATTTCCAAGATTTACTTATTTCAAAATTTTTTTCTTCTCCTGCTTCTGTTGAAAAGATTTGCGTGACTCTCGAAGGAAGATTATTTTCCGGTTTTATTAAGGGATAAGTAGTTTTTGTGGATGGTTAACCCTCTTCTTATCGTCTGGATAAATTAGGTGGTGATCTCCCAAGTACTTTTTTTGTGTTTTAGAACTTCAACACGATGAAAAGATGTTTTAATTTTAAAAATTATTTCTGTTCAAGAATAAGTTTCATCTTTTAACAAAAATTTTGTAATTTTCGGAATTTATTATATCAGGCAGTTATAATTTGTATAACTTACGTTTTTTTTTTTAATATTCAAATATAATAAAGAGGGTTTACCCCTTTATCTATTCATAAAATAAATAAATAAAATACTCTTCTTAACGAGAAAATAATTTTTTTAATTATAACCCATTTTTCTTAAAAATATTAAATCCACATTTTAGAAGCAGAAACTTGTTGACTTATTCATAAAAATACTAATAGTAAAAGTGTAGTTAAACCTGGAGAAGCATGGAAATACCAAGCACTTTTAGATCGTATTCCAAACCATCTCTATTAGCACATTTTTAAAAATGTTTTAAGAAATAAAATATTAAAAATCAACGAATTTCTGATTTTTTTTAAATTTTCCAATTACATATCCAGCTTATTGTAGAATTTCTTTTTATTTGAAAAGTAATCTTAATACAAATGACCTGATGATATACATCAAAGTGATTTAAATCTATTGCAACCCTGCTGTCTTCTAAGCACGTTGATAAACCATAACTGCACCTTTTTCCTAATTTCAAATTGTTTGAAAAAAATTTTGTTCTCAATATTTTAAAAGAAATGAGTCAGCACTCATCAGGGCTGTTATTGATTTAAATCATTGGGATATTTGTATTAAAATCATGAGTTAAATAAAAAATTTTATAAAATTCTCCGCAAAATCGTAAATCATAAAAAAACACAAATTTATGGATAAATCTTAAAAACTTCCATTTTAATACTTTAATTTTTATAAAATTTTAAAAATTGGGCTAATAGAAATGATCAACATACCTTCGATTTACATATTTTTGGTATGAAGATAGCAAAAAGTAATATTAAATTTTTATATTTTCAAGTCATTATACTTTAAAAATTGTCACCGGCAATTGCAGGAAATGAGCTAGAAATCTAAAATTTTGACACATTGTTCTTCAAATCAATTCAGGAATCCTTGATTTTTTTCAAAATTTTTCACCACGTAGTTTTTGTTTAAAAAATGAAAATAAATGTGCAATTTAACCTAGGTTCTTATGGAAACTCACCTAAATCTTAGAAAAAGATGTGATCGAAATGAGCTTAAATTCTGAAATTTTGTTTAGTAGGAAGAAAATATAGTTAATTTTCAAATTAGAAAGTTTAGAAAATATTGACCACGGATTTATTGAATAAATAAATATCAAAGCTTTATTTCTTAAAAAAGCGGATAGTGAAGTTGAAACAAATACTTACGCGGTGACATTCCTTTCAGTTCAAAGTTAGGTGCACGAAAGCTATAAATTTGTAATTTTCCGTAAATAATTATAGTTAATTTTCGTAATAAAACGATACTAATTTCTCAAACTTTTAAATATAGTAAAGTCATTTTTATATTTTGACACTTCTATCGTTTTTGTTTTTAGGAAATATAAAAATTTTAAGGTTAGAGTTTCATAAACATGAAGTTGGAACGCAACGCATCTAGTATTCGATATTGCCAGCACAATTTCTACAAATTTTTGCAGAAAGCTTATTTACCAAAATTTCTAATATTTATATAGAAAAAAATAGGCATGATGTATTTTTTCAACATTTTTAAATAAATCAATCGATAAATATTGTAAATTAATCGTTTTTTTGTAACAAGTTTGAGAAATAAATATTTTACTTTTTTTAGGTTGACACCCTGCATATTAATGGAGCTAATACACGGGAATTAGGGAACAATCCCCTTACCGCGCACCACGCCAGTGACAATCCTTAAATAATTTCCAAACGTCAATTAATTCATATTACAATTTGTTCAAACTTTTAAATTTCCAGGAATTCAAATTTAAATGCAAATTAATTTATACAAAAAAATTAAATAATATTAATTATTTTCCATATTCACAATAATTCGTTTTTTAATTCTTAAAATATTTCTAAGAGATTTCACTTTTTCAAAATTGTTTAATTTTTATCTTATATTTTTTCTTACTTTTACAAATTTGTGATATTTTTTGTCCTTTTACTTTTTAAACTTTTTTTTGTCTTTTTATCGTAGGACTTTCTTTAATTTTTTTCTTGTTGTGCAAATTATTTAATTTTACTTTACACAATTATGTTGTTATAGCATTCACTAAACTTTTTATTTCTTTCATCTTCATAATTATTTCTATATTTTTAAAAATAAATACTCTCATTTTATTTCTAAATTTATTTAATTTGTTTTCACATCTTCTCTAGTTTTTACCAGTTTCTTTGCAAACTTACTAATTTTTTCATAAAATTGTTAGACTTTTTTTAATTGTATAAATTTATTGTTCAACTTGTTTTAAGTGTGATATTATAAACATATTTTAGGTTTAATTTGCCTAAACTTTTTTAATTTTAAAGGATATTTAAATTTCCTTTATGAACTTTTCATTCATTGATATGTATTTTTTTTCGTAGATCCTTATCAATTTCTGTTTACTTTTTTTCCACGTTTTACATTTTATTATATCTAAACATTGTTAGATTAAGAAAACAAAGCATTTTTCCACTTTCTTATTATTTATTTAATTTCCTCGTTATTACATAATTTTTGTAGTCCTTTCTTGCAAAAAAAAAAAATTTCTTTTATGTATTTTAAAACATACAGATGCCCTAAGAATAAAAGCAAACGGTAAAGACAAACCTGCACCCGGAACATCCACAAGTCAACCCATAATTTTGCAAAAACTCTAATTTTCAATATAAAACTATGCTGAAATTCAAACAAAAGCTGAGACCAAATTTTCTTTTGCTTTGACTTAAAGCAATAGATGTCAAAAGAATGTCAAACAACTTTAGAACCAATCTAGCCTCCGAAACATCTTCAAATCATCCTCTAAATATTCAAAATTCCAATTTTCAATATGAAAAAATACTAAAAATCGAATTAAAGCACAGACCAAATTTTTTATCACTCTGGCTTAAAGCAATAGATGCAAACAAAATGTCAAACAACTTTAGAACCAATCTCGCACCCGAAACATCTCCAAATCATCCCGTAAATTTTTAAAATTTCAATTTTAGATATGAAAAAAATACTAAAAAATCAAACTAAAGCCAATACGAAATTGACTCAATCGACTCATTTTCATCTAAAAAACGTAAATTTTCATTTTAAAGCAATTGTATGTGTGTGTGTGCGTGTCTATAGGGTATTTTGTGTAGTTTTGTGTACTTTTCATCTGAAAAGTTCAAATTTTCATTCCTGAGAAAATATCCTGATGTGTGTGTGTGTGTGTGTGTATGTATGTACAATGTAAAAAATTTTTCGGAAATTTTTCCGAAAAAATTCGGACAGCACAGAACCCCAGACGGTGGAAATTTTTCCGAAAAAAAATTGGTTTTATTTCCAACTTTTTCGGAAACTTTTCCTACTGATGAAGAGGAATTTTTTTTAGAAATTATCGGAAATTTTTCCGCATATGAAGTTGGACATTTTTCCGAATACGTCGGATATTTGTCCTGACATTAAGTTGGAATTTTTTCCAAAATTACCGGAAACTATTCAAATTTCGTACACGGAAAAAAGGGTTGGGTTTAATAACCAAAAGAAAATTCGTTTCTAACCAAAGTGGGTGGTTGACTATTATATGGCCTGACCCAACTGATATATGAAACATTACATGTACAGTTGTAATAAAGAAATATGTTTATCCTGATACAAAAAATCCCATTGATTATTCAATAATAAAAATCAAATCAACAGATTTAAAACATTAAGGAAATTTATATTTTACATTATGGGATTTGAGTTTGTTTTTACATACTTATTCAATTCAATTGTTGTGTTTTGCTGAAATTACATTTGATTAATTATTAACATTTTATTCATACCTTAAACGCAACTAAACGCACAAATACGAGATTTTTGAAAAATCCTAGCGACGCTGAGATTCGAACACCCTAACCTAAAGCTAAACGCATATTACGAAACGTTCGTTTGTTCCCCACGTGCAGATGAACCCCCGCAATGGCATCGCCCGTCAACAATAGACTCTCATAAATTTTGGTCCTATGGTTTAGTTAGCATTACTGGCATGTGACACTCACACATATTTTCACCAAAAGGAGAATGGCAATAAATTCCTTTCGACAAATTTTTTGTGAATCCATTATTTTAAAGATTAAGACATTTTTTTGAAGAAGATTTTTAAGAATCTTATCCAAATAAAATTTAAAAATATTTATTTGAAATAAGATAATTTATATTCGGAGAAATTTTCATTTTTTGTATAATCTGTATATCTGTTTATATTATTAAGAAACATTCAAAGATAGAAAACATTTCTAATATTAAAATTTAAAATTTTATTACAATCATTACTAACAATGTTTACTTTTTTTCTGATTGAAATTAACATAAGATTAAATTTATTTGGTAAAAAAATTATTTATCGTTACTAAATTAACAATAAATTAAATAAGTAAATATTCTTAACAATATTAACTGGTTCAAACAAAATAGTTTAAAATTAAATTATATGTATTAGGAAAAATAATTCAGAACAATAATTAATCGATATTTAAAAATGATAAAAGAATACAGGCTCGGATACAGATTATCAATAAAATGAATACAAACAAATTGATTAACTTCAATAAAATGAATACAAATAAATTGATTAACGTTTTAAACAATTTCATTTATTTATATTAATAAAAGTAATATTTTTAAAATGCAAACATTGCCCAAAACAATTTTTTTTTTATAAATTAAACAGAAGAATTAAATATTAAAATATAATAGTAATAAATATGTAAAACAAAATTTTTATAACAAAAACATGTTAGATCTATTAGTTCTGTATCAACATTCTTTTAGTAAAATTTTTCTTCTTCACATAAATAAATTTTTCATAATTATAATAAATAAAATAATTAGAAGAAACTAATTAAGTCATTTGTATTTTTTAAAAAATTAAACTAGGAGTTCCTTTTAGTAGGAGTACAAAATAACATTTGTTCTTCACATAAATACATTTTTCATAATTATAATAAATAAAATAATTATGAGAAACTAATTAAGTGATTTTTATTTTTAAAAAAATAAACCTAGGAGTTTCTTTTAGTAGGAGTACAAAATAAAATTTTCTTAGATTGAGCAATATAATATGCACAAGTTAAAAATCCGTTTAGTTTGGAAATTTTTCTGAAGTTTGAGAAATAATTTCCGGTTTTTTGTGGAAAATGTATTTTTCCGACTGCATTCGGAAATATTTCCTTTTACTATAGGTTAAAAATCCGTTTTGTTTGGGAATTTTTCCGAAGTTTGAGGAATAATTTCCGGTTTTTTGTGGAAAATGTATTTTTCCGACTGCATTAGGAAATATTTCCTTTTACTATAGGTTAAAAACCCGTTTTGTTTGGAAATTTTTCCGAAATTTGAGGAATAATTTCCGGTTTTTTGTGGAAAATGAATTTTTCCGACTGCATTCGGAATTATTTTCTTTTACTATAGGTTAAAAATCCGTTTTGTTTAGAAATTTTTCCGAAGTTTGTGGAATAATTTCCGGTTTTATGTGAGAAAAGTATTATTCCGACTCCATTCGGAAATATTTCCTACTACCATAGGATAAAAATCCCATTTGATTGGAAATTTTCCCGAAGTATAAGGAATAAATTGCGGTTTTTTGTGGAAAATGTATTTTTCCCATTCCATTCGGAAATATTTCCTACTACTGTAGGTTAAAAATCCGTTTTGCTTGGAAATTTTTCCAAAGTTTGTGGAATAATTTCCGGTTGTATGGGAAAAAGTATTTTTCCGACTCCATCCGGAAATATTTCCTACTACTATAGGCTAAAAATCCGTTTTGATTGGAAATTTTTCCGAAGTTTGTGGAATAATTTCCGGTTTTCTGTGGATAAAGTATTTTTCCTCCTCTTTTCGGAAATTTTTCCTACAAAATATTCGGAAACCTGTGTTACCTACCAGTTTCGGAATAATTTCCTACTAATTCATCGGAGAAAATTACGAAATTTTTTACAGTGTATGTATGTGTGTATGTATGTGGTAAATTTCTTTGTCGCCAGGATATCTCGAGAATGCTTCAACGGATTTTAATAAAATTTGGATGACATATGAAGCTCGCAAATATCTAAATTTGGACACAGGGATTTTTTAAAATACCCAATCAAATTTGTTTCAGCACCTTTTTTTATCGAAAAATATCGTTTTTTGACAAAAAATTTTTTCATGCTACAAATTCAGACAAATGAATCAAAAAATCATATTCCTTGTCTCAAAACGAATCGATTGACCTATATAAAATATATAATTGACTAAAAACCCACGTAATAATTCATGATTTTTAAGTTTTTTTCATCAAAAAATCTCGTTTTTTGCTAAAAAAAATTTTCATGCTAAAAATCAAACCAAACGAACTACAAAATCACATTCCTTGTCTCAAAACAAATTCATTGACCTATATGACCTATATTTAAATAAAGGTTAACTAATAAAATAAAAAAAATTATTGTAAATAATTCGATTTTTTTCAATAAAAATCTAAAATCAAAATCTAGAGTCTAAATCGTCTCATTTTAATCTAAAAAAAGACGAATTTATCATTTTTAACAAAATGCATGTATGTATGTGTATGTGCGTGTGTGTGTGTGTGTGTGTGTGTGTGTGTGTGTATGTGTAAATGTGTATGTGTGCATAGCGCTTTTTGTCGATTTAGATTGGTTATCCAAATCATAAATATCTAAATTTGAAATTAGGGATTTTTGAAAATACCTAATCAAATTTTTTTTAGCACATATTTTTTTATAGAAATAAATTTTTTTTTTTCTAAAATTTATTTCAATTTTCGAATAAAAATTATGAATAAAAAATCATATTCCTTATCTTAAAATTATAATTATTATTTTTATATTATCAATTTATTTCTTCCTCTATGAGGAAGCAAATTATCTTGCTTCCTTGGAAGCAAAGTGTCCATGAAATGTACATAATTCACACCTAGTTTGGTAATATTTTGAATATTATTATTATTATTATTTTTACATTTTCTTAATTTTCACAAAACTTTGTGTTCTTCGAATTGTAAAATTAAATGAATAAAAATCTTTATTTCTTTATTTAAGATATATTCAATAATATTTTTCATTTTTTCTCACAAATTTCATTGATTATTTTTTTTAACTTATTTTTTTTATCATATTTCAATTCTTTTCTTTATTTCATATACATTCTGTAAGTTTGTAGATTCTTTTTCTCAAAATTCAATTATATTATATTATATTATATTATATTATATTATATTATAATTCGTAATTATATGAGATAAAAACTAAACAATTTAAAAGAAGAAAAAATATTTCTAACAAATGGAGAAATAATGACAAAAATTGAAAAATTAATAAAAATCAAGGAAGGATAAAAAAATAGTGAAAAATCAATAAAATTAAATAAATAGGAAGAAAATGGAGAAACATTTTTTTTAACGTAATCTAAGAAAACTGTAAACAATGTGAAAAATACAACAACAAAAATTTGGTTAGAATCTACTAAAAACTTGGAATTAATAACAATTGTACTGTGCTCCTCTTCCTCAAGATCAAAACTTGTAGTCCTCCTACTTTGTTCAAATTCCACAGTTTTAACGATATTTAAAAAGAGCGCGCACACATGCGCACTAAGATGCTCTATAATGGTGGCATAACTGCCGAATATATTCATTCTTTTGCTTTGTGTCACCAAAGCCACAAGTTTTGACGAAGAAAAACTTAAAAATCATTTATAATATAACAATAAATGTTGAAAAGTTATTAAAATTCAACGATGGGACGACGGCTTCGCAGGACAGAGGAAAAAATTCATCGATATTTGAAGAAATATGTAAAATATGGAGGAAATATGAATGACGCGTACCGCGTGTACGAAGATTTTGAAGGTTAGTTTTCTCTCTTTTCTTTCAGAATCTAGTTCCGAATCGAGTTATAACTCGAAATCTGTGAGATTATAACATTTTATTATATGCTGCAAAAGTAAAATTATTCGCTCAGACTTTGACAGGTTTTCTAACCTCAATTTTGCAAAACTACCGGTGCCTTCTCTAGTGTTGTTTTTTGAGTTGAATAAACACTAATAGATGTTATTACATCCTGTGTTACAACAAGTTAATACTTGTTAATCGAGTTATTACTCGTTTATTGATTAAAGTCTAAGAGTTATTACTCGTTTTAAAGACTTAAGGTTATGAGTTATTACTCTACTTACCTGATATTATTTATTATTCATATAGTTGAGTTTACAGAAAACTCGAACAAGCTAATAATTTTACGAAAATATCCATATAATATCGATGCGTGAATTTGAGTTATAGCTCATAAATTATATTGTTTAGAAAATTTAATGGGTTTTTATTTACAGGACAACTAAAATACAATGATTCTCGATCCAGAAGTTCATCGAGATATAGTCGCAGTTATTCGAGGGACAGATCAAGAAGTAAAGATGAGTACTTGTATGAACATAAATCCAGATCCCGTTCTCGAAGTCATAGGAAGCATACCAGATCACGCTCTCGAAGTCACAGAACGAGATCCAGATCTCGCTCTCGAAGTCATAGAAAGAGATACAGATCTAACTCAGATAAAAGATCAGATGATCAAAGCTTAGAACAAAATAAGTATGAGGAAATCCCAGAACCAGATAAAAATCAATCTAAAACTCAAGTAGACTTAGAATCTGGCTCGGGAAAAACTTTAGTTGATGTATCAAATCAAAAGGACAAGTCAACACATCCTCAATTATCTCCAGTTGAAATTTTAGAACTTTTTGGCAAACCTGCTTACGAAAATAAAGAATTCGCTCCTGAAATCATCCCTGATTTAGCACTCCGATGGGAATTGATTTTGACGAAAGGCCTTCCTGAGGAAACACTTACTGAGATAATTAAAAAATATCCTGCACCAAAGAATTGTGCCCTTTTCGAAGCACCAAAAATAAATGAATTAGTGAAATCCATTATGCAGGAAAATATCATAATGAGAGATGATCGTATCCAAAAAAGGCAAAATAAAATAACAGCTTCCTTATCATCAGTCGTGTCGGTAATCTCCATACTATCGGAAAACAAGGATATTCCAGAATGGAAAAATATTATGGAAAAATTAGGCGATGCCGCTAAATTAATTGCCGACCTGCAACACGATGAATCCACAATACGAAGAAATTTACTAATTTCCAATGTTAATGGAAAAATGAAAGATACTCTTTCTTCAATGCCAATTGACGAATACTTGTTTAGTAAAGGACTGGAGGAATCGGTCAAATCTGCAAAAGCCATGCAAGATACTGGAAGGGAATTGAAGAAGCCTGTAAAAAACCCCCAACCTCCAAAAAATTCAAAAAACTGGAAAACCCCACCTCGCTCTTATCATCAGAATCGCAAGGAGAACCTACCAGGGCCAGGTGGGAAGAAATCGAGGTTCCAGAGTGTTCAAAGACGTTCTCCACCAGAACCTTACCATCGCCAGCAACAGAAATCCCGATTTCGAAAGAGGTCTCCGTTTCGTCGCCGATAGAACCTACCGTAAGTAAAACAGCTGGTCGCTTAGGTAATTTTATGCATCGATGGAAAGAGGTCACATCGGACCTTAATATTTTATCGTGGATAGAAGGATATAAGATACCATTTAATTCCTATCCTCATCAGACAGAGATACCGGCAAAGGTAAATCTTTCTAGTCTAGAAATAGAGAAAACTAACGATCTTGTCATTCAGCTTATTCAGAAAGGTGTAATACGAGAATGTTTACCAAAGAAGGGTCAATTTATTTCATCAACTTTCATTGTTCCTAAACCAGACGGGTCTTATCGTTTCATTTTAAATTTAAAGAAACTAAACAAATTCATCGATCCAGTTCATTTCAAACTGGAAGATAACCGTACTGTCTTAAAATTAATTTATAAAGATTCTTTTATGGCTAGCTTAGACCTCAAAGACGCCTATTATCTCGTTCCTATTGCTGAAAACCATAAAAAATTTTTAAGATTTTACTGTAACGATAAGCTCTATGAGTTTAATTGTCTACCATTTGGACTTTGTACCGCACCCTATGTTTTCACTAAGTTAATGAAACCAGTAATTTTATATTTAAGAAGTCTTGGCATAATAATGGTAATCTACATTGATGATTTATTGTTTATCGGAAAATCGTTTTCGGAATGTCTTAATAACTTAGAAGTTGCTAAATCTTTTTTACAAGAACTTGGTTTCTTGATTAATTATGAAAAAAGCCAAATAAGACCATCTAAATTGTGTAAATTTCTAGGTTTTATCTATAACTCGAGTGAAATGATTGTCCAGTTACCAGAGTCCAAAAGGGATAAGCTTATTTCCATAACGAGCAAATTTCAATTGAATAGGAATTATAAAATTCGCCAATTTGCGGAAGCACTCGGTTTTATTGTCTCGTGTTGTCCAGCAGTAAATTATGGTTTAGTTTACACTAAAGCTTGCGAAAAAGTAAAATTTTCTGCTCTTTTAAAAAGCAAAGGAAATTACGAGGATTATCTCACTCTGAACAGTGAAGCATACGAAGAACTACAATGGTGGAAAGTAGTTGGCTCGAAATCTCATAATCCTATCCGTTCCTCTTCGTATCAATTAGAAATTTACTCGGATGCATCTAAATCTGGCTGGGGAGCAGCCTGTAAAAATCAGAAAACCGGAGGCGTCTGGTCGCTTACCGAAAAATCATTTAATATTAACTTTCTCGAATTAAAAGCTGCCTTTTTCGGCTTAAAGTGTTTTGCTCACAACCTTAACGACTGTCAAATTCTATTGCATATTGATAATACTACGGCAATATGCTATATTAATAGAATGGGCGGGGTTCAATTTGACAATCTAAGTTCTCTTGCAAAACAAATATGGATGTGGTGCGAGAAACGTAACATCTGGTTATTTGCGAAATACATATCATCTAAAGATAACGCCGTGGCAGATTTTGAGTCTAGAAATCTGGAATCAAACAAAGAATTCGAGATTTCTCAGGCAGGCTTCCAAATAATCTGTACAAATCTAGGATCCCCAGACATTGACTTATTTGCATCAAGATTAAATGCAAAATGTGATAGATTTGTGTCTTGGAAAAAAGATCCGTACTCTATAGCAAATGATGCTTTCACGATTCCATGGAATCATAAATTTTTCTATGCGTTTCCCCCCTTTTCTGTCATTCTTAAAGTTTTACAGAAAATAAAATTAGAAAAAGCGAAGGGTATAGTTTTATTCCCTGACCTGCCCTCGCAACCATGGTACCCCTTATTCCAGAAAATGCTCATTTCAAAACCAATTTATTTTCCAGCTTCTTCTTACATTGTATTTTGTTCTGACAGGAACAGATCCAGATTTTGGAGGAACCTTACCCTGGTTGCAGGGATTTTGTCAGGAGAAGCTTTCGAATAAGAAATACTCCGATTGAATCCGAAGATCTCATCCTAGCATCATTATCAGTCTCTTCGTGGAAACAATATGAACCGGGTCTAAGAAAATGGTGGAATTTTTGTGTTGCAAAAAAGACTGACCCCTTTACAGTGTCGGTTACAGAAGTCTTATTGTTTTTATCCAAAGAATATGAAAAGGGAGCATCATATGGAAATCTGAATACATATCGTTCAGCGATCTCGTTGATTTCAGGTCCAGAATTGGCACATGATTTTAGGATTAAAAGGTTCTTCACTGGTTTGTCGAAGACGAGACCCAGCAGACCAAAATATAATAATACTTGGGACCCTAAAGTAGTATTAGATTTTTATCGTAACGAAACGATTGATACAGAACTTTCTATACAATCCTTGTCTTATAAACTTATTATTTTACTGGCTCTCGTCACAGGGCATAGACTTCAAACATTTTCATTGATAGACATAAATAATATTTACGAAAAAACTAACGTTATTGAAATTAAAATCACTGATAGAATTAAAACGTCTAAATTAAACAGAGAGCAACCAGTATTGATTTTGCCCTTTTATTCGGAAGATAGAAAACTTTGTATCGCATCAACTCTGAAAAATTATTTAGTAAGAACAAGCAAGATTCGAGATAATGAAAATAGATTGTTCATTTCTTTAAAACGACCATACAGACCAGTTACTTCTCAGACTCTTAGCCATTGGATAAAAAATGTGCTAACGCAATGTGGTGTTGATACAAATGTATTTTCCGCGTATACAACACGACATGCATCAACTTCGGATGCACAAAGAAAAGGTCTCGATATATCTCTCATAAAAAAGACAGCTGGATGGACTCAGAGTTCCCATACTTTTGCGAAATTTTATAATCTTCCTTTAGTACAAGAAAGCGACGCTTTCGCAAGAACTGTCTTGGGCAAAAAATAATAATTTGTGTTTTATATATACTTAATGTAATTTTTCTATAATTAAACTAAAATTTTATATTTATAAAAAAGGAAAAATTTGTTTTCTTTTTCTTCTTATTAGCCGCAACACGCTCTAAACATCTACAAGTTTTGATCTTGAGGAAGAGGAGCACAGTACAATTAAATGATTAAACGAACTTACCAAGTGAAGTTCGATCATAATTGTACGTGGCTCCTCTTCCGAGATGATCAAACCCACCCTATATAATTACCCCCTTTCAAACTATAAATTTAAAATCCCTATTGTAAATGTGTTTCGGCTACAAAACTTTTAAAAGAATGAATATATTCGGCAGTTATGCCACCATTATAGAGCATCTTAGTGCGCATGTGTGCGCGCTCTTTTTAAATATCGTTAAAACTGTGGAATTTGAACAAAGTAGGAGGACTACAAGTTTTGATCATCTCGGAAGAGGAGCCACGTACAATTATGATCGAACTTCACTTGGTAAGTTCGTTTAATCATTTAATAAAATAAGTCCACAAAAGAAATTTAAAAATCTTTTAAAATTAATTTTATCTCCATTTTTTCAACTTCTCATTTTTCAACTTTTTGAAAAAGACTTTTATTCTTTTATCATAGTGATATCGAAAAAAATAATAGGAAAAAAGCGATAATTTTTTAATATTAAAGAAAATAACTGAAAATTGAAGAGTTGAATTTAAATTTGAAGAAAATAACTGAGAAATAAAGAATTCTAGAATTAAATAATTGACTTGCAATGTTAAAACAATTTTTAAAAGTGTAAAAAATAATTGTAAAAGTCCGAGAATTATTGGAAATTGTGAAATTAATGGAAAATCGATAAAAATAATTGAAAATTAAAGAAAGTATTTGAGAACTGAAGAAATAAATTGAAAATTAAAGAATTAAATGGAAATTATAAGAAAATAATTGATAATTGAAAGGAAAATTACAATATGACGGAAATAAATAACTATTAAAAAAACAATTAATAGAAAAAATGAAAAAATTGAGAATAATCGTTATTAGAACCCTAAAAAGATGTTAAAATTAATGAATAATCATACAATTTTAAATTATTCAATTATTTCCTTCAATTTATTCAATTTTTAAGCATTATCTTCAAATTTTATAATTATTCTTTCATTTTTAAAATTATTTTGTTTGGAATTTTGTTAATAAATAATAAACTTCTGTAATTGTCATTCAATAAAAAAATAAAGAAATACGTATTTCCTTATTGTTTATATGAAATCAAAAACAAATTATTTCCTGACAAACGAATTGTAGAATGAAAATGTTACGTGGTAAGCCCAATATACGCATAAGCAAGCGTTTAACGTGCGTTCTATAATGATAGTACTATCATCAGTAATATAAGCGTAAGCTTTGACTTTAAAAAAAAACCTCTTTCGACTTCCGAATTATCATGTGAAACTATTAAACAGAAGACTACATGTCTTTAGGTTTCAATTACTTAACAAATTTTAAACAGTCGTATTATCCGAGGCCTGTAAATTGTATGAAATAGAGAAACGATTTTAAAAGTAAGAATATTTACTATAAAATTAAAATTACATAATGTAAAATAAAAGAATAAAAGTCTTCAAAAAAGGAGACAATTGAGAAATTTAACAGATGTAGATGAAAGCGTCGAATAAATATTTTCAAAAATCTGTAATTATAAGACGAAAATTAAACAATTTAAAAGAAGAAAAAATGTTGCTAACAAATGAAAAAATGATGAAAAAAATTAATAATTAAATACAATTCAAGAAAGGACTACAAGATATAATGAAAAATGAAGAAAATGAAATAAATAGGAAGAAAATAAAGAGACGCTTAATTTCTTTCATCTAAAAAATTGTGAACAAATGTAAAAAGTGCAAAAAATAATAAAATTTGATAAGAATGAAAAATAAGAATAGAATGAGTAAAAATAATATAAGAAAGGTATATATAAAGATAAATAAAAAAATTTTAAAGAAAATTTAAAAATCCTATAATAATAACAAAGTTTTGGCAAATTAAACCGCAAACAATTCTTATAATCTTAAACTCAAAACAAGTACACCAATAAATTTAAAAAAATAAAGAGAATCTAAAAATTCTATTAAAGAATAAATAAGTTTGCAAAAAACCTCTTAAAAAAAAGGAAAATATATGAAAACGAATTGAATAAATTTAAAAATAAGTAAGCGTATTTGTTTTTAAAAATTTGAAAATAATTATAAAAATCAACGAAAGAAAAGTTTAGTGAAGGTTATAATAACAAAATTGTGTAAAAGAATATAAAACATTTTGCTTAAAAAGAAGAAAATAAAAAAAACCTTTCAATAAAAAGACATATAAAAACAAAACAATATATCAAAAGTAAGAGAAGACAAAATCTTAAAAATCATTTCATAAACAGCTGCGAAAACTCAATAAAAATCACAAAAATAATGCAGATGGTATAAATATTTTGATTTATATCTGTTTAAAACAGTTTCATTTACTTATATTGATTGATTGCTATGTACAAAAGTTTAAAATATTATGTAAAAATAGATATTTCAACTTACCTGCCAAATGCCAAAATTCACAATATTTTCATTACATTTTTCTACAAATTTTGTAAATATTAAAAAATTAATTACTACTTAACATTAAATACTTTCAATGTGTTTTCATTTGCTGGGCTCATTTTTTCATTTCATACCGTAGAAATATGAAAAATATTACCTTCAATGTTACAGTTTTCAGGATTTTCGGTGATTTAAAAGTCTTATAAATCCTTAGGTGCAAATTAAAAAAATCAATTTTTATCTTAAAATTTAAGTTACACCTTATTTTGCATCCCAAGAAATTTTGGCAATGGATGTCCATCTATTTTTTAATTTTAGTCGGTTTGAAAAATCAGCGTAAAAAAACGAAATAAATTTTAAAATGCAAATAGTTTTACGAAACTGACGTTAGCTGTCTGAATATCGATTTATTTGTGTAAATTCAAATTTAAGTTTGTAAATAAAATTTAATCATTGAAATTAATGAATATTTTGTTTGTTAACAATAATACTATGAATGATATAATTGAAAAATAATTATTAAGAATTGTAATATTAATTTTCAATGATTAAATCTTATTCACAAACTTAAGTTTAAAATTACACAAATAAATGGATATTCGGACAGCTGACGTCAGTTTCGTAAAACTACTTGTATTTGAACCTTTAATTTTGCTTTTTTACGCTGATTTTTGAAACCGAATAATATTAAACAATAGATTGAAATCCATTGCCAAAATTTATTGGGATAGAAAAGAAGGTCTAACTTAACTGTTAAGACAAAAATTGGATTTTTTCATTTTGCACCTAAAGATTTATAAGAGTTCAAAATCACCGAAAATCCTGAAAACTTTAAAATTCAAGGTATTATTTTTCATATTTCTACATCATTAAATGAAAATGTCAACCCAGCAAATGAAAGTAACATTGAAAATACTTAATGTTAAGTTGTTATTAATTTTTTAATATTTACAAAATTTGTAGAAAAATGTAATAAAAATATTGCAAATTGTGGCCTTTGACAGGTAACTTTAAATATCTACTTTTACATAATATTTTGAACTTTTTTACATAGCAGTCGATTAATATAAATAATTTAAGCTATTTTGAACAAATATAAATCAAAACATTTATACTATCTACATTATTTATTTCTTATTTTTTTTATAGTTTTCGCAGCTGTCAAAATAACTTTTTTCTCGTGCATCTCAATTTAAAAATTAAAATTTCAAAGCAAATACAAATAACTTTATAAAATATTTGCCAAAAATGAATTAGACGGATATTAAATATCAGTATTGCGAATTATCAGATTATTCAAAAAATAGGCCGCAACGACTTTATGTGAAATAGAATTGATTGACCCTATTATTTAATTAGGAAATAAGTGCGGGAAAGAAATTTAATAGACTAGTATACTTACTTTTATATGCGGTGAAGAATTGGCCAAGTATGATGAATAAGATATGATGAGTGACTGAATTAATTGAAATGAGCTAACGTTAAAAATTGTAAGTGAAAAATTAAAGTTAAAATCAAAGTTGAAGCTAGAGTTAAAAGTTAAAGTTACAAGTTTGAGTCAAAGCAAAAGTTAAAGGTTAAAATTAAAAATACTGAGATATAAAAGGTAAATAACAGAAAAATACTGCTATATACTGAATTAGATTAAATGTTATTAAGAATAAAAGAACAAATAGCAGCGATACAGCATTAGATATTTGGTCGGTGAATGGATAATGATTCATCGCTTTTGAATCGCGAGCCAACCTCGGTTACGACAGGCGATTTTGCTGGTGACGCTCTCGGGATGCGTATGATACATATTCGGGGCCCTTCGGTCTGGTAGACTGAGAACATAACCGCATGTTAGGCATTCCCATTCATACGGTCGCAAAATGGAGTGTACCTCTGAACTAAGCTGGTGCTCCACAGTCACCTGTAATTTACAAGAGAAATTTAGATTTCGGTGTGTTTATAGAATTATAATGTAAATAACTGTAATAATATGCAGTGAAACGTGCTTTAATGCAATGTAATGTAATGTATGGAAATTATCAGGGTGTCTAGCAAAATGGCAATTTTAAATTCCCGGCAAATTCATGGATTTCCCGGATCATCCCGTGTAGAAAAATCTTGAGGCATGCCCTATGTCCTACGATCGACTGATCGGGCATTGTCAAGACCGTCTAGACTAGACGGTCTGACCAGGCGCTGGCTCGCGCCCGATCAGACCGTCCGGATTGAAAAATGTATTATGTCCGTCTAGACAGTCTGGCCAGGCGCTGATCAGCGCCTGTTCAGACCGTCCGGATTGAAAATTTTATAAGTGTCGTCTAGACAGTCTGGCTATGCGTTGGTCAGAGCCCGATCAGACCGTCCAGATGAAGAAAATGTTTGAGTATCGACAAGACGGTCTGATCAGCGCCCGATCAGACTGTCTGGATTAAGAAAACGTTCGAGTGTCGTCTAGACGGTCTGTCCAGGCGCTGGTCAGCACTCGATCAGACCCTCTAGATTAAGAAAATGTTTAAGTATCGACCAGGCAGTCTGGTCAGCGCCCGATCAGACCGTCCAGATTAAGAAAATGTTTAAGTATCGACCAGACGGTCTGGTCAGCGCCCGATCAGACTGTCCAGATTGCAAATTTTATTAAGTGTCGTCCAGACGGTCTGACTAGGCGCTAGCCAGCGCCCGATCAGATCGTCCAGATTACGAAAATGTTTAAGTATCGACCAGACGGTCTGGCTAGCGCCCGATCAGACCGCTTAAACCAAAAAATTTATCAAGTGTCGTCTAGACGGTCTGGCCAGGCGCGATTCAGCTCCCTATCAGACAGTCCATATTGAAATATTTTTTAAGTGTTCTCTGTAGGCCATTAATTTTGAACTCTTGAAAAATTCGCCATCACCCCCCCAAAAACCCCCGAATAGATAGTTTCAAATAAATCTGACAATTATTTAAAAATTCGTCCGCCATATTGGATCTTCCACTTTGAATTTTTGAAAACAAACTTTAAATTCTTTTTCAGGGACCCCAAAAACCCCTGAATTACAAGTTTCAAATGAATCTAATGATTTTTAAAATATTTACCCGACATATTGGATCCGCCATTTTGAATTTTTGAAAAATGACTTTCAATTCGGTCTTAGCTGCCCCAAAAACCCCCGAATTGTTAGTTTGAAATGAATCGGACAATTTTTAAATTTAACTTCTCTCGTATTGGATCCGCCATTTTGAATTTTGGAAAATTGAAATCAGATTCGTAATCAGCGACCCCAAAAACTCCTGAATAACCTCAGAAGTTTAACTTTTATAAATTACATCTATGAACATAACTTATAAGGACAATACGGAAAATTCTTTCAAGCGAGCGTATATCGCGTAGTTGGTAAGAGCGTAGGCTTTTAGCGCCCGGCCAGATCCCCAAAATTTTGCCACACGGGTTAGAGCACAATTTTTCCGGATTTTTAAAAATGAAAATTATAGATTACAATTTTTAAATAATATATTATAAAGTAGTTGAGTCCCCATTTAAGACTCAGAAAAAGGCTCCCAATTCTAAGTGCCACTCCAGACATCCCCATTTAAGACTCAGAAAAAGGCTCCCAATTCTAACTGCCACTCCAGACATCCCCTTCCTAAAACACCAAAAGTAACACCTAATTAAACATCAAAAACCATCCCCTTCCTAAAACAGTAAAATTAACACCTAATTAAACATCAAAAACCATCCCCTTCCTAAAACAGCAAAATTAACACCTAATTAAACATCAAAAACCATCCCCTTCCTAAAACAGTAAAATTAACACCTAATTAAACATCAAAAACCATCCCCTTCCTAAAACAGTAAAATTAACACCTAATTAAACATCAAAAACCATCCCCTTCCTAAAACAGTAAAATTAACACCTAATTAAACATCAAAAACCATCCCCTTCCTAAAACAGTAAAATTAACACCTAATTAAACATCAAAAACCATCCCCCAGATAAAAGAGGAAAATTAACACCTAATTAAACATCAAAAACCATCCCCTTCCTAAAACAGTAAAATTAACACCTAATTAAACATCAAAAACCATCCCCCAGATAAAAGAGGAAAATTAACACCTAATTAAACATCAAAAACCATCCCCCAGATAAAAGAGGAAAATTAACACCTAATTAAACATCACAAACCATCCCCTTCCTAAAACAGCAAAATTAACACCTAATTAAACATCAAAAACCATCCCCCAGATAAAAGAGGAAAATTAACACCTAATTAAACATCAAAAACCATCCCCCACCTAAAACAGCAAAATTAACATCTAATTAAACATCAAAAACCATCCCCCACCTAAAACAGCAAAATTAACATCTAATTAAACATCAAAAACCATCCCCCACCTAAAACAGCAAAATTAACATCTAATTAAACATCAAAAACCATCCCCCACCTAAAACTGTAAAATTAACATCTAATTAAACATCAAAAACCATCCCCCACCTAAAACAGCAAAATTAACATCTAATTAAACATCAAAAACCATCCCCCACCTAAAACAGCAAAATTAACATCTAATTAAACATCAAAAACCATCCCCCACCTAAAACAGCAAAATTAACATCTAATTAAACATCAAAAACCATCCCCCACCTAAAACAGCAAAATTAACATCTAATTAAACATCAAAAACCATCCCCCACCTAAAACAGCAAAATTAACATCTAATTAAACATCAAAAACCATCCCCTTCCTAAAACAGTAAAATTAACACCTAATTAAACATCAAAAACCATCCCCTTCCTAAAACAGTAAAATTAACACCTAATTAAACATCAAAAACCATCCCCTTCCTAAAACAGTAAAATTAACACCTAATTAAACATCAAAAACCATCCCCTTCCTAAAACAGTAAAATTAACACCTAATTAAACATCAAAAACCATCCCCTTCCTAAAACAGTAAAATTAACACCTAATTAAACATCAAAAACCATCCCCTTCCTAAAACAGTAAAATTAACACCTAATTAAACATCAAAAACCATCCCCCAGATAAAAGAGGAAAATTAACACCTAATTAAACATCAAAAACCATCCCCTTCCTAAAACAGTAAAATTAACACCTAATTAAACATCAAAAACCATCCCCCAGATAAAAGAGGAAAATTAACACCTAATTAAACATCAAAAACCATCCCCCAGATAAAAGAGGAAAATTAACACCTAATTAAACATCACAAACCATCCCCCACCTAAAACAGCAAAATTAACATCTAATTAAACATCAAAAACCATCCCCCACCTAAAACTGTAAAATTAACATCTAATTAAACATCAAAAACCATCCCCCACCTAAAACAGCAAAATTAACATCTAATTAAACATCAAAAACCATCCCCCACCTAAAACTGTAAAATTAACATCTAATTAAACATCAAAAACCATCCCCCACCTAAAACAGCAAAATTAACATCTAATTAAACATCAAAAACCATCCCCCACCTAAAACAGCAAAATTAACATCTAATTAAACATCAAAAACCATCCCCCACCTAAAACAGCAAAATTAACATCTAATTAAACATCAAAAACCATCCCCCACCTAAAACAGCAAAATTAACATCTAATTAAACATCAAAAACCATCCCCCACCTAAAACAGCAAAATTAACATCTAATTAAACATCAAAAACCATCCCCTTCCTAAAACAGTAAAATTAACACCTAATTAAACATCAAAAACCATCCCCTTCCTAAAACAGTAAAATTAACACCTAATTAAACATCAAAAACCATCCCCTTCCTAAAACAGTAAAATTAACACCTAATTAAACATCAAAAACCATCCCCTTCCTAAAACAGTAAAATTAACACCTAATTAAACATCAAAAACCATCCCCTTCCTAAAACAGTAAAATTAACACCTAATTAAACATCAAAAACCATCCCCTTCCTAAAACAGTAAAATTAACACCTAATTAAACATCAAAAACCATCCCCCAGATAAAAGAGGAAAATTAACACCTAATTAAACATCAAAAACCATCCCCTTCCTAAAACAGTAAAATTAACACCTAATTAAACATCAAAAACCATCCCCTTCCTAAAACAGTAAAATTAACACCTAATTAAACATCACAAACCATCCCCTTCCTAAAACAGTAAAATTAACACCTAATTAAACATCAAAAACCATCCCCCAGATAAAAGAGGAAAATTAACACCTAATTAAACATCAAAAACCATCCCCCAGATAAAAGAGGAAAATTAACACCTAATTAAACATCACAAACCATCCCCTTCCTAAAACAGCAAAATTAACACCTAATTAAACATCAAAAACCATCCCCTTCCTAAAACAGTAAAATTAACACCTAATTAAACATCAAAAACCATCCCCTTCCTAAAACAGTAAAATTAACACCTAATTAAACATCAAAAACCATCCCCTTCCTAAAACAGTAAAATTAACACCTAATTAAACATCAAAAACCATCCCCTTCCTAAAACAGTAAAATTAACACCTAATTAAACATCAAAAACCATCCCCCAGATAAAAGAGGAAAATTAACACCTAATTAAACATCAAAAACCATCCCCTTCCTAAAACAGTAAAATTAACACCTAATTAAACATCAAAAACCATCCCCTTCCTAAAACAGTAAAATTAACACCTAATTAAACATCAAAAACCATCCCCCAGATAAAAGAGGAAAATTAACACCTAATTAAACATCAAAAACCATCCCCTTCCTAAAACAGTAAAATTAACACCTAATTAAACATCAAAAACCATCCCCCAGATAAAAGAGGAAAATTAACACCTAATTAAACATCAAAAACCATCCCCCAGATAAAAGAGGAAAATTAACACCTAATTAAACATCACAAACCATCCCCTTCCTAAAACAGCAAAATTAACACCTAATTAAACATCAAAAACCATCCCCCAGATAAAAGAGGAAAATTAACACCTAATTAAACATCAAAAACCATCCCCCACCTAAAACAGCAAAATTAACATCTAATTAAACATCAAAAACCATCCCCCACCTAAAACAGCAAAATTAACATCTAATTAAACATCAAAAACCATCCCCCACCTAAAACAGCAAAATTAACATCTAATTAAACATCAAAAACCATCCCCCACCTAAAACTGTAAAATTAACATCTAATTAAACATCAAAAACCATCCCCCACCTAAAACAGCAAAATTAACATCTAATTAAACATCAAAAACCATCCCCCACCTAAAACAGCAAAATTAACATCTAATTAAACATCAAAAACCATCCCCCACCTAAAACAGCAAAATTAACATCTAATTAAACATCAAAAACCATCCCCCACCTAAAACAGCAAAATTAACATCTAATTAAACATCAAAAACCATCCCCCACCTAAAACAGCAAAATTAACATCTAATTAAACATCAAAAACCATCCCCTTCCTAAAACAGTAAAATTAACACCTAATTAAACATCAAAAACCATCCCCTTCCTAAAACAGTAAAATTAACACCTAATTAAACATCAAAAACCATCCCCTTCCTAAAACAGTAAAATTAACACCTAATTAAACATCAAAAACCATCCCCTTCCTAAAACAGTAAAATTAACACCTAATTAAACATCAAAAACCATCCCCTTCCTAAAACAGTAAAATTAACACCTAATTAAACATCAAAAACCATCCCCTTCCTAAAACAGTAAAATTAACACCTAATTAAACATCAAAAACCATCCCCCAGATAAAAGAGGAAAATTAACACCTAATTAAACATCAAAAACCATCCCCTTCCTAAAACAGTAAAATTAACACCTAATTAAACATCAAAAACCATCCCCCAGATAAAAGAGGAAAATTAACACCTAATTAAACATCAAAAACCATCCCCCAGATAAAAGAGGAAAATTAACACCTAATTAAACATCACAAACCATCCCCCACCTAAAACAGCAAAATTAACATCTAATTAAACATCAAAAACCATCCCCCACCTAAAACTGTAAAATTAACATCTAATTAAACATCAAAAACCATCCCCCACCTAAAACAGCAAAATTAACATCTAATTAAACATCAAAAACCATCCCCCACCTAAAACTGTAAAATTAACATCTAATTAAACATCAAAAACCATCCCCCACCTAAAACAGCAAAATTAACATCCAATTAAACATCAAAAACCATCCCCCACCTAAAACAGCAAAATTAACATCTAATTAAACATCAAAAACCATCCCCCACCTAAAACAGCAAAATTAACATCTAATTAAACATCAAAAACCATCCCCCACCTAAAACAGCAAAATTAACATCTAATTAAACATCAAAAACCATCCCCCACCTAAAACAGCAAAATTAACATCTAATTAAACATCAAAAACCATCCCCTTCCTAAAACAGTAAAATTAACACCTAATTAAACATCAAAAACCATCCCCTTCCTAAAACAGTAAAATTAACACCTAATTAAACATCAAAAACCATCCCCCACCTAAAACAGCTAAATTAACGTCTAAATAAACATCAAAAACCATCCCCTTCCTAAAACAGTAAAATTAACACCTAATTAAACATCAAAAACCATCCCCTTCCTAAAACAGTAAAATTAACACCTAATTAAACATCAAAAACCATCCCCTTCCTAAAACAGTAAAATTAACACCTAATTAAACATCAAAAACCATCCCCTTCCTAAAACAGTAAAATTAACACCTAATTAAACATCAAAAACCATCCCCTTCCTAAAACAGCAAAATTAACACCTAATTAAACATCAAAAACCATCCCCCAGATAAAAGAGGAAAATTAACACCTAATTAAACATCAAAAACCATCCCCTTCCTAAAACAGTAAAATTAACACCTAATTAAACATCAAAAACCATCCCCCAGATAAAAGAGGAAAATTAACACCTAATTAAACATCAAAAACCATCCCCCAGATAAAAGAGGAAAATTAACACCTAATTAAACATCACAAACCATCCCCCACCTAAAACAGCAAAATTAACATCTAATTAAACATCAAAAACCATCCCCCACCTAAAACTGTAAAATTAACATCTAATTAAACATCAAAAACCATCCCCCACCTAAAACAGCAAAATTAACATCTAATTAAACATCAAAAACCATCCCCCACCTAAAACAGCAAAATTAACATCTAATTAAACATCAAAAACCATCCCCCACCTAAAACTGTAAAATTAACATCTAATTAAACATCAAAAACCATCCCCCACCTAAAACAGCAAAATTAACATCTAATTAAACATCAAAAACCATCCCCCACCTAAAACAGCAAAATTAACATCTAATTAAACATCAAAAACCATCCCCCACCTAAAACAGCAAAATTAACATCTAATTAAACATCAAAAACCATCCCCCACCTAAAACAGCAAAATTAACATCTAATTAAACATCAAAAACCATCCCCCACCTAAAACTGTAAAATTAACATCTAATTAAACATCAAAAACCATCCCCCACCTAAAACAGCAAAATTAACATCTAATTAAACATCAAAAACCATCCCCCACCTAAAACAGCAAAATTAACATCTAATTAAACATCAAAAACCATCCCCCACCTAAAACAGCAAAATTAACATCTAATTAAACATCAAAAACCATCCCCCACCTAAAACAGCAAAATTAACATCTAATTAAACATCAAAAACCATCCCCCACCTAAAACAGCAAAATTAACATCTAATTAAACATCAAAAACCATCCCCTTCCTAAAACAGTAAAATTAACACCTAATTAAACATCAAAAACCATCCCCTTCCTAAAACAGTAAAATTAACACCTAATTAAACATCAAAAACCATCCCCCACCTAAAACAGCAAAATTAACATCTAATTAAACATCAAAAACCATCCCCTTCCTAAAACAGTAAAATTAACACCTAATTAAACATCAAAAACCATCCCCTTCCTAAAACAGTAAAATTAACACCTAATTAAACATCAAAAACCATCCCCCACCTAAAACAGCAAAATTAACATCTAATTAAACATCAAAAACCATCCCCCACCTAAAACAGCAAAATTAACATCTAATTAAACATCAAAAACCATCCCCTTCCTAAAACAGTAAAATTAACACCTAATTAAACATCAAAAACCATCCCCTTCCTAAAACAGTAAAATTAACACCTAATTAAACATCAAAAACCATCCCCTTCCTAAAACAGTAAAATTAACACCTAATTAAACATCAAAAACCATCCCCTTCCTAAAACAGTAAAATTAACACCTAATTAAACATCAAAAACCATCCCCTTCCTAAAACAGTAAAATTAACACCTAATTAAACATCAAAAACCATCCCCTTCCTAAAACAGCAAAATTAACACCTAATTAAACATCAAAAACCATCCCCCAGATAAAAGAGGAAAATTAACACCTAATTAAACATCAAAAACCATCCCCCACCTAAAACAGCAAAATTAACATCTAATTAAACATCAAAAACCATCCCCCACCTAAAACAGCAAAATTAACATCTAATTAAACATCAAAAACCATCCCCCACCTAAAACAGCAAAATTAACATCTAATTAAACATCAAAAACCATCCCCCACCTAAAACTGTAAAATTAACATCTAATTAAACATCAAAAACCATCCCCCACCTAAAACAGCAAAATTAACATCTAATTAAACATCAAAAACCATCCCCCACCTAAAACAGCAAAATTAACATCTAATTAAACATCAAAAACCATCCCCCACCTAAAACAGCAAAATTAACATCTAATTAAACATCAAAAACCATCCCCCACCTAAAACAGCAAAATTAACATCTAATTAAACATCAAAAACCATCCCCCACCTAAAACAGCAAAATTAACATCTAATTAAACATCAAAAACCATCCCCTTCCTAAAACAGTAAAATTAACACCTAATTAAACATCAAAAACCATCCCCTTCCTAAAACAGTAAAATTAACACCTAATTAAACATCAAAAACCATCCCCTTCCTAAAACAGTAAAATTAACACCTAATTAAACATCAAAAACCATCCCCTTCCTAAAACAGTAAAATTAACACCTAATTAAACATCAAAAACCATCCCCTTCCTAAAACAGTAAAATTAACACCTAATTAAACATCAAAAACCATCCCCTTCCTAAAACAGTAAAATTAACACCTAATTAAACATCAAAAACCATCCCCCAGATAAAAGAGGAAAATTAACACCTAATTAAACATCAAAAACCATCCCCTTCCTAAAACAGTAAAATTAACACCTAATTAAACATCAAAAACCATCCCCCAGATAAAAGAGGAAAATTAACACCTAATTAAACATCAAAAACCATCCCCCAGATAAAAGAGGAAAATTAACACCTAATTAAACATCACAAACCATCCCCCACCTAAAACAGCAAAATTAACATCTAATTAAACATCAAAACCATCCCCCACCTAAAACTGTAAAATTAACATCTAATTAAACATCAAAAACCATCCCCCACCTAAAACAGCAAAATTAACATCTAATTAAACATCAAAAACCATCCCCCACCTAAAACTGTAAAATTAACATCTAATTAAACATCAAAAACCATCCCCCACCTAAAACAGCAAAATTAACATCCAATTAAACATCAAAAACCATCCCCCACCTAAAACAGCAAAATTAACATCTAATTAAACATCAAAAACCATCCCCCACCTAAAACAGCAAAATTAACATCTAATTAAACATCAAAAACCATCCCCCACCTAAAACAGCAAAATTAACATCTAATTAAACATCAAAAACCATCCCCCACCTAAAACAGCAAAATTAACATCTAATTAAACATCAAAAACCATCCCCTTCCTAAAACAGTAAAATTAACACCTAATTAAACATCAAAAACCATCCCCTTCCTAAAACAGTAAAATTAACACCTAATTAAACATCAAAAACCATCCCCCACCTAAAACAGCTAAATTAACGTCTAAATAAACATCAAAAACCATCCCCTTCCTAAAACAGTAAAATTAACACCTAATTAAACATCAAAAACCATCCCCTTCCTAAAACAGTAAAATTAACACCTAATTAAACATCAAAAACCATCCCCTTCCTAAAACAGTAAAATTAACACCTAATTAAACATCAAAAACCATCCCCTTCCTAAAACAGTAAAATTAACACCTAATTAAACATCAAAAACCATCCCCTTCCTAAAACAGCAAAATTAACACCTAATTAAACATCAAAAACCATCCCCCAGATAAAAGAGGAAAATTAACACCTAATTAAACATCAAAAACCATCCCCTTCCTAAAACAGTAAAATTAACACCTAATTAAACATCAAAAACCATCCCCCAGATAAAAGAGGAAAATTAACACCTAATTAAACATCAAAAACCATCCCCCAGATAAAAGAGGAAAATTAACACCTAATTAAACATCACAAACCATCCCCCACCTAAAACAGCAAAATTAACATCTAATTAAACATCAAAAACCATCCCCCACCTAAAACTGTAAAATTAACATCTAATTAAACATCAAAAACCATCCCCCACCTAAAACAGCAAAATTAACATCTAATTAAACATCAAAAACCATCCCCCACCTAAAACAGCAAAATTAACATCTAATTAAACATCAAAAACCATCCCCCACCTAAAACTGTAAAATTAACATCTAATTAAACATCAAAAACCATCCCCCACCTAAAACAGCAAAATTAACATCTAATTAAACATCAAAAACCATCCCCCACCTAAAACAGCAAAATTAACATCTAATTAAACATCAAAAACCATCCCCCACCTAAAACAGCAAAATTAACATCTAATTAAACATCAAAAACCATCCCCCACCTAAAACAGCAAAATTAACATCTAATTAAACATCAAAAACCATCCCCCACCTAAAACTGTAAAATTAACATCTAATTAAACATCAAAAACCATCCCCCACCTAAAACAGCAAAATTAACATCTAATTAAACATCAAAAACCATCCCCCACCTAAAACAGCAAAATTAACATCTAATTAAACATCAAAAACCATCCCCCACCTAAAACAGCAAAATTAACATCTAATTAAACATCAAAAACCATCCCCCACCTAAAACAGCAAAATTAACATCTAATTAAACATCAAAAACCATCCCCCACCTAAAACAGCAAAATTAACATCTAATTAAACATCAAAAACCATCCCCTTCCTAAAACAGTAAAATTAACACCTAATTAAACATCAAAAACCATCCCCTTCCTAAAACAGTAAAATTAACACCTAATTAAACATCAAAAACCATCCCCCACCTAAAACAGCAAAATTAACATCTAATTAAACATCAAAAACCATCCCCTTCCTAAAACAGTAAAATTAACACCTAATTAAACATCAAAAACCATCCCCTTCCTAAAACAGTAAAATTAACACCTAATTAAACATCAAAAACCATCCCCCACCTAAAACAGCAAAATTAACATCTAATTAAACATCAAAAACCATCCCCCACCTAAAACAGCAAAATTAACATCTAATTAAACATCAAAAACCATCCCCCACCTAAAACAGCAAAATTAACATCTAATTAAACATCAAAAACCATCCCCCACCTAAAACAGCAAAATTAACATCTAATTAAACATCAAAAACCATCCCCCACCTAAAACAGCAAAATTAACATCTAATTAAACATCAAAAACCATCCCCCACCTAAAACTGTAAAATTAACATCTAATTAAACATCAAAAACCATCCCCCACCTAAAACAGCAAAATTAACATCTAATTAAACATCAAAAACCATCCCCCACCTAAAACAGCAAAATTAACATCTAATTAAACATCAAAAACCATCCCCCACCTAAAACAGCAAAATTAACATCTAATTAAACATCAAAAACCATCCCCCACCTAAAACAGCAAAATTAACATCTAATTAAACATCAAAAACCATCCCCCACCTAAAACAGCAAAATTAACATCTAATTAAACATCAAAAACCATCCCCCACCTAAAACAGCAAAATTAACATCTAATTAAACATCAAAAACCATCCCCCACCTAAAACAGCAAAATTAACATCTAATTAAACATCAAAAACCATCCCCCACCTAAAACAGCAAAATTAACATCTAATTAAACATCAAAAACCATCCCCTTCCTAAAACAGTAAAATTAACACCTAATTAAACATCAAAAACCATCCCCTTCCTAAAACAGTAAAATTAACACCTAATTAAACATCAAAAACCATCCCCTTCCTAAAACAGTAAAATTAACACCTAATTAAACATCAAAAACCATCCCCTTCCTAAAACAGTAAAATTAACACCTAATTAAACATCAAAAACCATCCCCTTCCTAAAACAGTAAAATTAACACCTAATTAAACATCAAAAACCATCCCCTTCCTAAAACAGTAAAATTAACACCTAATTAAACATCAAAAACCATCCCCCAGATAAAAGAGGAAAATTAACACCTAATTAAACATCAAAAACCATCCCCTTCCTAAAACAGTAAAATTAACACCTAATTAAACATCAAAAACCATCCCCCAGATAAAAGAGGAAAATTAACACCTAATTAAACATCAAAAACCATCCCCCAGATAAAAGAGGAAAATTAACACCTAATTAAACATCACAAACCATCCCCCACCTAAAACAGCAAAATTAACATCTAATTAAACATCAAAAACCATCCCCCACCTAAAACTGTAAAATTAACATCTAATTAAACATCAAAAACCATCCCCCACCTAAAACAGCAAAATTAACATCTAATTAAACATCAAAAACCATCCCCCACCTAAAACTGTAAAATTAACATCTAATTAAACATCAAAAACCATCCCCCACCTAAAACAGCAAAATTAACATCTAATTAAACATCAAAAACCATCCCCCACCTAAAACAGCAAAATTAACATCTAATTAAACATCAAAAACCATCCCCCACCTAAAACAGCAAAATTAACATCTAATTAAACATCAAAAACCATCCCCCACCTAAAACAGCAAAATTAACATCTAATTAAACATCAAAAACCATCCCCCACCTAAAACAGCAAAATTAACATCTAATTAAACATCAAAAACCATCCCCCACCTAAAACAGCAAAATTAACATCTAATTAAACATCAAAAACCATCCCCCACCTAAAACAGCAAAATTAACATCTAATTAAACATCAAAAACCATCCCCCACCTAAAACAGCAAAATTAACATCTAATTAAACATCAAAAACCATCCCCCACCTAAAACAGCAAAATTAACATCTAATTAAACATCAAAAACCATCCCCCACCTAAAACAGCAAAATTAACATCTAATTAAACATCAAAAACCATCCCCCACCTAAAACAGCAAAATTAACATCTAATTAAACATCAAAAACCATCCCCCACCTAAAACAGCAAAATTAACATCTAATTAAACATCAAAAACCATCCCCCACCTAAAACAGCAAAATTAACATCTAATTAAACATCAAAAACCATCCCCCACCTAAAACAGCAAAATTAACATCTAATTAAACATCAAAAACCATCCCCCACCTAAAACAGCAAAATTAACATCTAATTAAACATCAAAAACCATCCCCCACCTAAAACAGCAAAATTAACATCTAATTAAACATCAAAAACCATCCCCCACCTAAAACAGCAAAATTAACATCTAATTAAACATCAAAAACCATCCCCCACCTAAAACAGCAAAATTAACATCTAATTAAACATCAAAAACCATCCCCCACCTAAAACAGCAAAATTAACATCTAATTAAACATCAAAAACCATCCCCTTCCTAAAACAGTAAAATTAACACCTAATTAAACATCAAAAACCATCCCCTTCCTAAAACAGTAAAATTAACACCTAATTAAACATCAAAAACCATCCCCCACCTAAAACAGCTAAATTAACGTCTAAATAAACATCAAAAACCATCCCCTTCCTAAAACAGTAAAATTAACACCTAATTAAACATCAAAAACCATCCCCTTCCTAAAACAGTAAAATTAACACCTAATTAAACATCAAAAACCATCCCCTTCCTAAAACAGTAAAATTAACACCTAATTAAACATCAAAAACCATCCCCCAGATAAAAGAGGAAAATTAACACCTAATTAAACATCAAAAACCATCCCCCAGATAAAAGAGGAAAATAAACACCTAATTAAACATCACAAACCATCCCCCACCTAAAACAGCAAAATTAACATCTAATTAAACATCAAAAACCATCCCCCACCTAAAACTGTAAAATTAACATCTAATTAAACATCAAAAACCATCCCCCACCTAAAACTGTAAAATTAACATCTAATTAAACATCAAAAACCATCCCCTTCCTAAAACAGTAAAATTAACACCTAATTAAACATCAAAAACCATCCCCTTCCTAAAACAGTAAAATTAACACCTAATTAAACATCAAAAACCATCCCCCACCTAAAACAGCAAAATTAACATCTAATTAAACATCAAAAACCATCCCCCACCTAAAACAGCAAAATTAACATCTAATTAAACATCAAAAACCATCCCCCACCTAAAACAGCAAAATTAACATCTAATTAAACATCAAAAACCATCCCCCACCTAAAACAGCAAAATTAACATCTAATTAAACATCAAAAACCATCCCCCACCTAAAACAGCAAAATTAACATCTAATTAAACATCAAAAACCATCCCCCACCTAAAACTGTAAAATTAACATCTAATTAAACATCAAAAACCATCCCCCACCTAAAACAGCAAAATTAACATCTAATTAAACATCAAAAACCATCCCCCACCTAAAACAGCAAAATTAACATCTAATTAAACATCAAAAACCATCCCCCACCTAAAACAGCAAAATTAACATCTAATTAAACATCAAAAACCATCCCCCACCTAAAACAGCAAAATTAACATCTAATTAAACATCAAAAACCATCCCCCACCTAAAACAGCAAAATTAACATCTAATTAAACATCAAAAACCATCCCCCACCTAAAACAGCAAAATTAACATCTAATTAAACATCAAAAACCATCCCCCACCTAAAACAGCAAAATTAACATCTAATTAAACATCAAAAACCATCCCCCACCTAAAACAGCAAAATTAACATCTAATTAAACATCAAAAACCATCCCCTTCCTAAAACAGTAAAATTAACACCTAATTAAACATCAAAAACCATCCCCTTCCTAAAACAGTAAAATTAACACCTAATTAAACATCAAAAACCATCCCCTTCCTAAAACAGTAAAATTAACACCTAATTAAACATCAAAAACCATCCCCTTCCTAAAACAGTAAAATTAACACCTAATTAAACATCAAAAACCATCCCCTTCCTAAAACAGTAAAATTAACACCTAATTAAACATCAAAAACCATCCCCTTCCTAAAACAGTAAAATTAACACCTAATTAAACATCAAAAACCATCCCCCAGATAAAAGAGGAAAATTAACACCTAATTAAACATCAAAAACCATCCCCTTCCTAAAACAGTAAAATTAACACCTAATTAAACATCAAAAACCATCCCCCAGATAAAAGAGGAAAATTAACACCTAATTAAACATCAAAAACCATCCCCCAGATAAAAGAGGAAAATTAACACCTAATTAAACATCACAAACCATCCCCCACCTAAAACAGCAAAATTAACATCTAATTAAACATCAAAAACCATCCCCCACCTAAAACTGTAAAATTAACATCTAATTAAACATCAAAAACCATCCCCCACCTAAAACAGCAAAATTAACATCTAATTAAACATCAAAAACCATCCCCCACCTAAAACTGTAAAATTAACATCTAATTAAACATCAAAAACCATCCCCCACCTAAAACAGCAAAATTAACATCTAATTAAACATCAAAAACCATCCCCCACCTAAAACAGCAAAATTAACATCTAATTAAACATCAAAAACCATCCCCCACCTAAAACAGCAAAATTAACATCTAATTAAACATCAAAAACCATCCCCCACCTAAAACAGCAAAATTAACATCTAATTAAACATCAAAAACCATCCCCCACCTAAAACAGCAAAATTAACATCTAATTAAACATCAAAAACCATCCCCCACCTAAAACAGCAAAATTAACATCTAATTAAACATCAAAAACCATCCCCCACCTAAAACAGCAAAATTAACATCTAATTAAACATCAAAAACCATCCCCCACCTAAAACAGCAAAATTAACATCTAATTAAACATCAAAAACCATCCCCCACCTAAAACAGCAAAATTAACATCTAATTAAACATCAAAAACCATCCCCCACCTAAAACAGCAAAATTAACATCTAATTAAACATCAAAAACCATCCCCTTCCTAAAACAGTAAAATTAACACCTAATTAAACATCAAAAACCATCCCCTTCCTAAAACAGTAAAATTAACACCTAATTAAACATCAAAAACCATCCCCCAGATAAAAGAGGAAAATTAACACCTAATTAAACATCAAAAACCATCCCCTTCCTAAAACAGTAAAATTAACACCTAATTAAACATCAAAAACCATCCCCCAGATAAAAGAGGAAAATTAACACCTAATTAAACATCAAAAACCATCCCCCAGATAAAAGAGGAAAATTAACACCTAATTAAACATCACAAACCATCCCCTTCCTAAAACAGCAAAATTAACACCTAATTAAACATCAAAAACCATCCCCCAGATAAAAGAGGAAAATTAACACCTAATTAAACATCAAAAACCATCCCCCACCTAAAACAGCAAAATTAACATCTAATTAAACATCAAAAACCATCCCCCACCTAAAACAGCAAAATTAACATCTAATTAAACATCAAAAACCATCCCCCACCTAAAACAGCAAAATTAACATCTAATTAAACATCAAAAACCATCCCCCACCTAAAACTGTAAAATTAACATCTAATTAAACATCAAAAACCATCCCCCACCTAAAACAGCAAAATTAACATCTAATTAAACATCAAAAACCATCCCCCACCTAAAACAGCAAAATTAACATCTAATTAAACATCAAAAACCATCCCCCACCTAAAACAGCAAAATTAACATCTAATTAAACATCAAAAACCATCCCCCACCTAAAACAGCAAAATTAACATCTAATTAAACATCAAAAACCATCCCCCACCTAAAACAGCAAAATTAACATCTAATTAAACATCAAAAACCATCCCCCACCTAAAACAGCAAAATTAACATCTAATTAAACATCAAAAACCATCCCCCACCTAAAACTGTAAAATTAACATCTAATTAAACATCAAAAACCATCCCCCACCTAAAACAGCAAAATTAACATCTAATTAAACATCAAAAACCATCCCCCACCTAAAACAGCAAAATTAACATCTAATTAAACATCAAAAACCATCCCCCACCTAAAACAGCAAAATTAACATCTAATTAAACATCAAAAACCATCCCCCACCTAAAACAGCAAAATTAACATCTAATTAAACATCAAAAACCATCCCCCACCTAAAACAGCAAAATTAACATCTAATTAAACATCAAAAACCATCCCCTTCCTAAAACAGTAAAATTAACACCTAATTAAACATCAAAAACCATCCCCTTCCTAAAACAGTAAAATTAACACCTAAATAAACATCAAAAACCATCCCCTTCCTAAAACAGTAAAATTAACACCTAATTAAACATCAAAAACCATCCCCTTCCTAAAACAGTAAAATTAACACCTAATTAAACATCAAAAACCATCCCCTTCCTAAAACAGTAAAATTAACACCTAATTAAACATCAAAAACCATCCCCTTCCTAAAACAGTAAAATTAACACCTAATTAAACATCAAAAACCATCCCCCAGATAAAAGAGGAAAATTAACACCTAATTAAACATCAAAAACCATCCCCTTCCTAAAACAGTAAAATTAACACCTAATTAAACATCAAAAACCATCCCCCAGATAAAACAGCAAAATTAACATCTAATTAAACATCAAAAACCATCCCCCACCTAAAACAGCAAAATTAACATCTAATTAAACATCAAAAACCATCCTCCACCTAAAACAGCAAAATTAACATCTAATTAAACATCAAAAACCATCCCCCACCTAAAACAGCAAAATTAACATCTAATTAAACATCAAAAACCATCCCCCACCTAAAACAGCAAAATTAACATCTAATTAAACATCAAAAACCATCCCCCACCTAAAACTGTAAAATTAACATCTAATTAAACATCAAAAACCATCCCCCACCTAAAACAGCAAAATTAACATCTAATTAAACATCAAAAACCATCCCCCACCTAAAACAGCAAAATTAACATCTAATTAAACATCAAAAACCATCCCCTTCCTAAAACAGTAAAATTAACACCTAATTAAACATCAAAAACCATCCCCTTCCTAAAACAGCAAAATTAACATCTAATTAAACATCAAAAACCATCCCCTTCCTAAAACAGTAAAATTAACACCTAATTAAACATCAAAAACCATCCCCTTCCTAAAACAGTAAAATTAACACCTAATTAAACATCAAAAACCATCCCCCAGATAAAAGAGGAAAATTAACATCTAATTAAACATCAAAAACCATCCCCCACCTAAAACAGCAAAATTAACATCTAATTAAACATCAAAAACCATCCCCCACCTAAAACAGCAAAATTAACATCTAATTAAACATCAAAAACCATCCCCTTCCTAAAACAGTAAAATTAACACCTAATTAAACATCAAAAACCATCCCCTTCCTAAAACAGTAAAATTAACACCTAATTAAACATCAAAAACCATCCCCCAGATAAAAGAGGAAAATTAACACCTAATTAAACATCAAAAACCATCCCCTTCCTAAAACAGTAAAATTAACACCTAATTAAACATCAAAAACCATCCCCCAGATAAAAGAGGAAAATTAACACCTAATTAAACATCAAAAACCATCCCCCAGATAAAAGAGGAAAATTAACACCTAATTAAACATCACAAACCATCCCCTTCCTAAAACAGCAAAATTAACACCTAATTAAACATCAAAAACCATCCCCCAGATAAAAGAGGAAAATTAACACCTAATTAAACATCAAAAACCATCCCCCACCTAAAACAGCAAAATTAACATCTAATTAAACATCAAAAACCATCCCCCACCTAAAACAGCAAAATTAACATCTAATTAAACATCAAAAACCATCCCCCACCTAAAACAGCAAAATTAACATCTAATTAAACATCAAAAACCATCCCCCACCTAAAACTGTAAAATTAACATCTAATTAAACATCAAAAACCATCCCCCACCTAAAACAGCAAAATTAACATCTAATTAAACATCAAAAACCATCCCCCACCTAAAACAGCAAAATTAACATCTAATTAAACATCAAAAACCATCCCCCACCTAAAACAGCAAAATTAACATCTAATTAAACATCAAAAACCATCCCCCACCTAAAACAGCAAAATTAACATCTAATTAAACATCAAAAACCATCCCCCACCTAAAACAGCAAAATTAACATCTAATTAAACATCAAAAACCATCCCCCACCTAAAACAGCAAAATTAACATCTAATTAAACATCAAAAACCATCCCCCACCTAAAACAGCAAAATTAACATCTAATTAAACATCAAAAACCATCCCCCACCTAAAACAGCAAAATTAACATCTAATTAAACATCAAAAACCATCCCCCACCTAAAACAGCAAAATTAACACCTAATTAAACATCAAAAACCATCCCCTTCCTAAAACAGTAAAATTAACACCTAATTAAACATCAAAAACCATCCCCTTCCTAAAACAGTAAAATTAACAACTAATTAAACATCAAAAACCATCCCCCAGATAAAACAGCAAAATTAACATCTAATTAAACATCAAAAACCATCCCCTTCCTAAAACAGTAAAATTAACACCTAATTAAACATCAAAAACCATCCCCCAGATAAAAGAGGAAAATTAACACCTAATTAAACATCAAAAACCATCCCCTTCCTAAAACAGTAAAATTAACACCTAATTAAACATCAAAAACCATCCCCCAGATAAAAGAGGAAAATTAACACCTAATTAAACATCAAAAACCATCCCCTTCCTAAAACAGTAAAATTAACACCTAATTAAACATCAAAAACCATCCCCCAGATAAAAGAGGAAAATTAACACCTAATTAAACATCAAAAACCATCCCCCAGATAAAAGAGGAAAATTAACACCTAATTAAACATCACAAACCATCCCCTTCCTAAAACAGCAAAATTAACACCTAATTAAACATCAAAAACCATCCCCCAGATAAAAGAGGAAAATTAACACCTAATTAAACATCAAAAACCATCCCTTTCCTAAAACAGTAAAATTAACACCTAATTAAACATCAAAAACCATCCCCCAGATAAAAGAGGAAAATTAACACCTAATTAAACATCAAAAACCATCCCCTTCCTAAAACAGTAAAATTAACACCTAATTAAACATCAAAAACCATCCCCCAGATAAAAGAGGAAAATTAACACCTAATTAAACATCAAAAACCATCCCCCACCTAAAACAGCAAAATTAACATCTAATTAAACATCAAAAACCATCCCCCACCTAAAACAGCAAAATTAACATCTAATTAAACATCAAAAACCATCCCCTTCCTAAAACAGTAAAATTAACACCTAATTAAACATCAAAAACCATCCCCTTCCTAAAACAGTAAAATTAACACCTAATTAAACATCAAAAACCATCCCCCACCTAAAACAGCAAAATTAACATCTAATTAAACATCAAAAACCATCCCCCACCTAAAACAGCAAAATTAACATCTAATTAAACATCAAAAACCATCCCCCACCTAAAACAGCAAAATTAACATCTAATTAAACATCAAAAACCATCCCCCACCTAAAACAGCAAAATTAACATCTAATTAAACATCAAAAACCATCCCCCACCTAAAACTGTAAAATTAACATCTAATTAAACATCAAAAACCATCCCCCACCTAAAACAGCAAAATTAACATCTAATTAAACATCAAAAACCATCCCCCACCTAAAACAGCAAAATTAACATCTAATTAAACATCAAAAACCATCCCCCACCTAAAACAGCAAAATTAACATCTAATTAAACATCAAAAACCATCCCCCACCTAAAACAGCAAAATTAACATCTAATTAAACATCAAAAACCATCCCCCACCTAAAACAGCAAAATTAACATCTAATTAAACATCAAAAACCATCCCCCACCTAAAACAGCAAAATTAACATCTAATTAAACATCAAAAACCATCCCCCACCTAAAACAGCAAAATTAACATCTAATTAAACATCAAAAACCATCCCCTTCCTAAAACAGTAAAATTAACACCTAATTAAACATCAAAAACCATCCCCTTCCTAAAACAGTAAAATTAACACCTAATTAAACATCAAAAACCATCCCCCACCTAAAACAGCAAAATTAACATCTAATTAAACATCAAAAACCATCCCCTTCCTAAAACAGTAAAATTAACACCTAATTAAACATCAAAAACCATCCCCTTCCTAAAACAGTAAAATTAACACCTAATTAAACATCAAAAACCATCCCCCACCTAAAACAGCAAAATTAACATCTAATTAAACATCAAAAACCATCCCCCACCTAAAACAGCAAAATTAACATCTAATTAAACATCAAAAACCATCCCCCACCTAAAACAGCAAAATTAACATCTAATTAAACATCAAAAACCATCCCCCACCTAAAACAGCAAAATTAACATCTAATTAAACATCAAAAACCATCCCCCACCTAAAACAGCAAAATTAACATCTAATTAAACATCAAAAACCATCCCCTTCCTAAAACAGTAAAATTAACACCTAATTAAACATCAAAAACCATCCCCTTCCTAAAACAGTAAAATTAACACCTAATTAAACATCAAAAACCATCCCCCAGATAAAAGAGGAAAATTAACACCTAATTAAACATCAAAAACCATCCCCCAGATAAAAGAGGAAAATTAACACCTAATTAAACATCAAAAACCATCCCCCAGATAAAAGAGGAAAATTAACACCTAATTAAACATCACAAACCATCCCCTTCCTAAAACAGCAAAATTAACACCTAATTAAACATCAAAAACCATCCCCCAGATAAAAGAGGAAAATTAACACCTAATTAAACATCAAAAACCATCCCCTTCCTAAAACAGCAAAATTAACATCTAATTAAACATCAAAAACCATCCCCCACCTAAAACAGCAAAATTAACATCTAATTAAACATCAAAAACCATCCCCCACCTAAAACTGTAAAATTAACATCTAATTAAACATCAAAAACCATCCCCCACCTAAAACAGCAAAATTAACATCTAATTAAACATCAAAAACCATCCCCCACCTAAAACAGCAAAATTAACATCTAATTAAACATCAAAAACCATCCCCCACCTAAAACAGCAAAATTAACATCTAATTAAACATCAAAAACCATCCCCTTCCTAAAACAGTAAAATTAACACCTAATTAAACATCAAAAACCATCCCCTTCCTAAAACAGTAAAATTAACACCTAATTAAACATCAAAAACCATCCCCCAGATAAAAGAGGAAAATTAACACCTAATTAAACATCAAAAACCATCCCCTTCCTAAAACAGTAAAATTAACACCTAATTAAACATCAAAAACCATCCCCCAGATAAAAGAGGAAAATTAACATCTAATTAAACATCAAAAACCATCCCCCACCTAAAACAGCAAAATTAACATCTAATTAAACATCAAAAACCATCCCCCACCTAAAACAGCAAAATTAACATCTAATTAAACATCAAAAACCATCCCCTTCCTAAAACAGTAAAATTAACACCTAATTAAACATCAAAAACCATCCCCTTCCTAAAACAGTAAAATTAACACCTAATTAAACATCAAAAACCATCCCCCAGATAAAAGAGGAAAATTAACACCTAATTAAACATCAAAAACCATCCCCCACCTAAAACAGCAAAATTAACATCTAATTAAACATCAAAAACCATCCCCCACCTAAAACAGCAAAATTAACATCTAATTAAACATCAAAAACCATCCCCCACCTAAAACAGCAAAATTAACATCTAATTAAACATCAAAAACCATCCCCCACCTAAAACAGCAAAATTAACATCTAATTAAACATCAAAAACCATCCCCCACCTAAAACAGCAAAATTAACATCTAATTAAACATCAAAAACCATCCCCCACCTAAAACAGCAAAATTAACATCTAATTAAACATCAAAAACCATCCCCCACCTAAAACAGCAAAATTAACATCTAATTAAACATCAAAAACCATCCCCCACCTAAAACAGCAAAATTAACATCTAATTAAACATCAAAAACCATCCCCCACCTAAAACAGCAAAATTAACATCTAATTAAACATCAAAAACCATCCCCCACCTAAAACAGCAAAATTAACATCTAATTAAACATCAAAAACCATCCCCCACCTAAAACAGCAAAATTAACATCTAATTAAACATCAAAAACCATCCCCTTCCTAAAACAGTAAAATTAACACCTAATTAAACATCAAAAACCATCCCCTTCCTAAAACAGTAAAATTAACACCTAATTAAACATCAAAAACCATCCCCCACCTAAAACAGCAAAATTAACATCTAATTAAACATCAAAAACCATCCCCTTCCTAAAACAGTAAAATTAACACCTAATTAAACATCAAAAACCATCCCCTTCCTAAAACAGTAAAATTAACACCTAATTAAACATCAAAAACCATCCCCCACCTAAAACAGCAAAATTAACATCTAATTAAACATCAAAAACCATCCCCCACCTAAAACAGCAAAATTAACATCTAATTAAACATCAAAAACCATCCCCCACCTAAAACAGCAAAATTAACATCTAATTAAACATCAAAAACCATCCCCCACCTAAAACAGCAAAATTAACATCTAATTAAACATCAAAAACCATCCCCCACCTAAAACAGCAAAATTAACATCTAATTAAACATCAAAAACCATCCCCTTCCTAAAACAGTAAAATTAACACCTAATTAAACATCAAAAACCATCCCCTTCCTAAAACAGTAAAATTAACACCTAATTAAACATCAAAAACCATCCCCTTCCTAAAACAGTAAAATTAACACCTAATTAAACATCAAAAACCATCCCCCACCTAAAACAGCAAAATTAACATCTAATTAAACATCAAAAACCATCCCCCACCTAAAACAGCAAAATTAACATCTAATTAAACATCAAAAACCATCCCCCACCTAAAACTGTAAAAGTAACATCTAATTAAACATCAAAAACCATCCCCCACCTAAAACAGCAAAATTAACATCTAATTAAACATCAAAAACCATCCCCCACCTAAAACAGCAAAATTAACATCTAATTAAACATCAAAAACCATCCCCCACCTAAAACAGCAAAATTAACATCTAATTAAACATCAAAAACCATCCCCCACCTAAAACAGCAAAATTAACATCTAATTAAACATCAAAAACCATCCCCTTCCTAAAACAGTAAAATTAACACCTAATTAAACATCAAAAACCATCCCCCAGATAAAAGAGGAAAATTAACACCTAATTAAACATCACAAACCATCCCCCACCTAAAACAGCAAAATTAACATCTAATTAAACATCAAAAACCATCCCCCACCTAAAACAGCAAAATTAACACCTAATTAAACATCAAAAACCATCCCCCACCTAAAACAGCAAAATTAACATCTAATTAAACATCAAAAACCATCCCCCACCTAAAACTGTAAAATTAACATCTAATTAAACATCAAAAACCATCCCCCACCTAAAACAGCAAAATTAACATCTAATTAAACATCAAAAACCATCCCCCACCTAAAACAGCAAAATTAACATCTAATTAAACATCAAAAACCAACCCCCACCTAAAACAGCAAAATTAACATCTAATTAAACATCAAAAACCATCCCCCACCTAAAACAGCAAAATTAACATCTAATTAAACATCAAAAACCATCCCCCACCTAAAACAGCAAAATTAACATCTAATTAAACATCAAAAACCATCCCCTTCCTAAAACAGTAAAATTAACACCTAATTAAACATCAAAAACCATCCCCTTCCTAAAACAGTAAAATTAACACCTAATTAAACATCAAAAACCATCCCCCACCTAAAACAGCAAAATTAACATCTAATTAAACATCAAAAACCATCCCCCACCTAAAACAGCAAAATTAACATCTAATTAAACATCAAAAACCATCCCCCACCTAAAACAGCAAAATTAACATCTAATTAAACATCAAAAACCATCCCCCACCTAAAACAGCAAAATTAACATCTAATTAAACATCAAAAACCATCCCCCACCTAAAACAGCAAAATTAACATCTAATTAAACATCAAAAACCATCCCCCACCTAAAACAGCAAAATTAACATCTAATTAAACATCAAAAACCATCCCCCACCTAAAACAGCAAAATTAACATCTAATTAAACATCAAAAACCATCCCCTTCCTAAAACAGTAAAATTAACACCTAATTAAACATCAAAAACCATCCCCTTCCTAAAACAGTAAAATTAACACCTAATTAAACATCAAAAACCATCCCCTTCCTAAAACAGTAAAATTAACACCTAATTAAACATCAAAAACCATCCCCCACCTAAAACAGCAAAATTAACACCTAATTAAACATCAAAAACCATCCCCCACCTAAAACAGCAAAATTAACATCTAATTAAACATCAAAAACCATCCCCCACCTAAAACAGCAAAATTAACATCTAATTAAACATCAAAAACCATCCCCCACCTAAAACAGCAAAATTAACATCTAATTAAACATCAAAAACCATCCCCCACCTAAAACAGCAAAATTAACATCTAATTAAACATCAAAAACCATCCCCCACCTAAAACAGCAAAATTAACATCTAATTAAACATCAAAAACCATCCCCCACCTAAAACAGCAAAATTAACATCTAATTAAACATCAAAAACCATCCCCCACCTAAAACAGCAAAATTAACATCTAATTAAACATCAAAAACCATCCCCTTCCTAAAACAGTAAAATTAACACCTAATTAAACATCAAAAACCATCCCCTTCCTAAAACAGTAAAATTAACACCTAATTAAACATCAAAAACCATCCCCCAGATAAAAGAGGAAAATTAACACCTAATTAAACATCACAAACCATCCCCCACCTAAAACAGCAAAATTAACATCTAATTAAACATCAAAAACCATCCCCTTCCTAAAACAGTAAAATTAACACCTAATTAAACATCAAAAACCATCCCCTTCCTAAAACAGTAAAATTAACACCTAATTAAACATCAAAAACCATCCCCCAGATAAAAGAGGAAAATTAACACCTAATTAAACATCAAAAACCATCCCCCAGATAAAAGAGGAAAATTAACACCTAATTAAACATCAAAAACCATCCCCCAGATAAAAGAGGAAAATTAACACCTAATTAAACATCACAAACCATCCCCTTCCTAAAACAGCAAAATTAACACCTAATTAAACATCAAAAACCATCCCCCAGATAAAAGAGGAAAATTAACACCTAATTAAACATCAAAAACCATCCCCTTCCTAAAACAGCAAAATTAACATCTAATTAAACATCAAAAACCATCCCCCACCTAAAACAGCAAAATTAACATCTAATTAAACATCAAAAACCATCCCCCACCTAAAACTGTAAAATTAACATCTAATTAAACATCAAAAACCATCCCCCACCTAAAACAGCAAAATTAACATCTAATTAAACATCAAAAACCATCCCCCACCTAAAACTGTAAAATTAACATCTAATTAAACATCAAAAACCATCCCCCACCTAAAACAGCAAAATTAACATCTAATTAAACATCAAAAACCATCCCCCACCTAAAACAGCAAAATTAACATCTAATTAAACATCAAAAACCATCCCCCCACCTAAAACAGCAAAATTAACATCTAATTAAACATCAAAAAACCATCCCCCACCTAAAACAGCAAAATTAACATCTAATTAAACATCAAAAACATCCCCTTCCTAAAACAGTAAAATTAACACCTAATTAAACATCAAAAACCATCCCCTTCCTAAAACAGTAAAATTAACACCTAATTAAACATCAAAAACCATCCCCTTCCTAAAACAGTAAAATTAACACCTAATTAAACATCAAAAACCATCCCCTTCCTAAAACAGTAAAATTAACACCTAATTAAACATCAAAAACCATCCCCTTCCTAAAACAGTAAAATTAACACCTAATTAAACATCAAAAACCATCCCCTTCCTAAAACAGTAAAATTAACACCTAATTAAACATCAAAAACCATCCCCTTCCTAAAACAGTAAAATTAACACCTAATTAAACATCAAAAACCATCCCCTTCCTAAAACAGTAAAATTAACACCTAATTAAACATCAAAAACCATCCCCTTCCTAAAACAGTAAAATTAACACCTAATTAAACATCAAAAACCATCCCCTTCCTAAAACAGTAAAATTAACACCTAATTAAACATCAAAAACCATCCCCCATCCTAGACACCACATTTAACACCTAATTACACATCAAAACACACCCCCTACGTAGAGCACCACATTTAACACCTAACTACACATCAAAACACACCCCCCATCCTAGACACCACATTTAACACCTAATTAGACATCGAAAAACATCCCCTTCCTAAAACAGTAAAATTAACACCTAATTAAACATCAAAAACCATCCCCTTCCTAAAACAGTAAAATTAACACCTAATTAAACATCAAAAACCATCCCCCACCTAAAACAGTAAAATTAACACCTAATTAAACATCAAAAACCATCCCCTTCCTAAAACAGTAAAATTAACACCTAATTAAACATCAAAAACCATCCCCTTCCTAAAACAGTAAAATTAACACCTAATTAAACATCAAAAACCATCCCCCAGATAAAAGAGGAAAATTAACACCTAATTAAACATCAAAAACCATCCCCTTCCTAAAACAGTAAAATTAACACCTAATTAAACATCAAAAACCATCCCCTTCCTAAAACAGTAAAATTAACACCTAATTAAACATCACAAACCATCCCCTTCCTAAAACAGTAAAATTAACACCTAATTAAACATCAAAAACCATCCCCCAGATAAAAGAGGAAAATTAACATCTAATTAAACATCAAAAACCATCCCCCACCTAAAACAGCAAAATTAACATCTAATTAAACATCAAAAACCATCCCCCACCTAAAACAGCAAAATTAACATCTAATTAAACATCAAAAACCATCCCCCACCTAAAACAGCAAAATTAACATCTAATTAAACATCAAAAACCATCCCCCACCTAAAACAGCAAAATTAACATCTAATTAAACATCAAAAACCATCCCCTTCCTAAAACAGTAAAATTAACACCTAATTAAACATCAAAAACCATCCCCTTCCTAAAACAGTAAAATTAACACCTAATTAAACATCAAAAACCATCCCCTTCCTAAAACAGTAAAATTAACACCTAATTAAACATCAAAAACCATCCCCCACCTAAAACAGCAAAATTAACATCTAATTAAACATCAAAAACCATCCCCCACCTAAAACAGCAAAATTAACATCTAATTAAACATCAAAAACCATCCCCCACCTAAAACAGCAAAATTAACATCTAATTAAACATCAAAAACCATCCCCCACCTAAAACAGCAAAATTAACATCTAATTAAACATCAAAAACCATCCCCCACCTAAAACAGCAAAATTAACATCTAATTAAACATCAAAAACCATCCCCCACCTAAAACAGCAAAATTAACATCTAATTAAACATCAAAAACCATCCCCCACCTAAAACAGCAAAATTAACATCTAATTAAACATCAAAAACCATCCCCCACCTAAAACAGCAAAATTAACATCTAATTAAACATCAAAAACCATCCCCCACCTAAAACAGCAAAATTAACATCTAATTAAACATCAAAACCCATCCCCCACCTAAAACAGCAAAATTAACATCTAATTAAACATCAAAAACCATCCCCCACCTAAAACAGCAAAATTAACATCTAATTAAACATCAAAAACCATCCCCCACCTAAAACAGCAAAATTAACATCTAATTAAACATCAAAAACCATCCCCCACCTAAAACAGCAAAATTAACATCTAATTAAACATCAAAAACCATCCCCCAGATAAAAGAGGAAAATTAACACCTAATTAAACATCAAAAACCATCCCCCAGATAAAAGAGGAAAATTAACACCTAATTAAACATCAAAAACCATCCCCCAGATAAAAGAGGAAAATTAACACCTAATTAAACATCACAAACCATCCCCTTCCTAAAACAGCAAAATTAACACCTAATTAAACATCAAAAACCATCCCCTTCCTAAAACAGTAAAATTAACACCTAATTAAACATCAAAAACCATCCCCTTCCTAAAACAGTAAAATTAACACCTAATTAAACATCAAAAACCATCCCCTTCCTAAAACAGTAAAATTAACACCTAATTAAACATCAAAAACCATCCCCTTCCTAAAACAGTAAAATTAACACCTAATTAAACATCAAAAACCATCCCCTTCCTAAAACAGTAAAATTAACACCTAATTAAACATCAAAAACCATCCCCTTCCTAAAACAGTAAAATTAACACCTAATTAAACATCAAAAACCATCCCCCACCTAAAACAGCAAAATTAACATCTAATTAAACATCAAAAACCATCCCCTTCCTAAAACAGTAAAATTAACACCTAATTAAACATCAAAAACCATCCCCTTCCTAAAACAGTAAAATTAACACCTAATTAAACATCAAAAACCATCCCCTTCCTAAAACAGTAAAATTAACACCTAATTAAACATCAAAAACCATCCCCCACCTAAAACAGCAAAATTAACATCTAATTAAACATCAAAAACCATCCCCCACCTAAAACAGCAAAATTAACATCTAATTAAACATCAAAAACCATCCCCCACCTAAAACAGCAAAATTAACATCTAATTAAACATCAAAAACCATCCCCCACCTAAAACAGCAAAATTAACATCTAATTAAACATCAAAAACCATCCCCCACCTAAAACAGCAAAATTAACATCTAATTAAACATCAAAAACCATCCCCTTCCTAAAACAGTAAAATTAACACCTAATTAAACATCAAAAACCATCCCCTTCCTAAAACAGTAAAATTAACACCTAATTAAACATCAAAAACCATCCCCTTCCTAAAACAGTAAAATTAACACCTAATTAAACATCAAAAACCATCCCCTTCCTAAAACAGTAAAATTAACACCTAATTAAACATCAAAAACCATCCCCTTCCTAAAACAGTAAAATTAACACCTAATTAAACATCAAAAACCATCCCCTTCCTAAAACAGCAAAATTAACATCTAATTAAACATCAAAAACCATCCCCCACCTAAAACAGCAAAATTAACATCTAATTAAACATCAAAAACCATCCCCCACCTAAAACAGCAAAATTAACATCTAATTAAACATCAAAAACCATCCCCCACCTAAAACAGCAAAATTAACATCTAATTAAACATCAAAAACCATCCCCCACCTAAAACAGCAAAATTAACATCTAATTAAACATCAAAAACCATCCCCCACCTAAAACAGCAAAATTAACATCTAATTAAACATCAAAAACCATCCCCCACCTAAAACAGCAAAATTAACATCTAATTAAACATCAAAAACCATCCCCTTCCTAAAACAGTAAAATTAACACCTAATTAAACATCAAAAACCATCCCCTTCCTAAAACAGTAAAATTAACACCTAATTAAACATCAAAAACCATCCCCTTCCTAAAACAGTAAAATTAACACCTAATTAAACATCAAAAACCATCCCCTTCCTAAAACAGTAAAATTAACACCTAATTAAACATCAAAAACCATCCCCTTCCTAAAACAGTAAAATTAACACCTAATTAAACATCAAAAACCATCCCCTTCCTAAAACAGCAAAATTAACATCTAATTAAACATCAAAAACCATCCCCCACCTAAAACAGCAAAATTAACATCTAATTAAACATCAAAAACCATCCCCCACCTAAAACAGCAAAATTAACATCTAATTAAACATCAAAAACCATCCCCCACCTAAAACAGCAAAATTAACATCTAATTAAACATCAAAAACCATCCCCCACCTAAAACAGCAAAATTAACATCTAATTAAACATCAAAAACCATCCCCCACCTAAAACAGCAAAATTAACATCTAATTAAACATCAAAAACCATCCCCCACCTAAAACAGCAAAATTAACATCTAATTAAACATCAAAAACCATCCCCCAGATAAAAGAGGAAAATTAACACCTAATTAAACATCAAAAACCATCCCCCAGATAAAAGAGGAAAATTAACACCTAATTAAACATCAAAAACCATCCCCCAGATAAAAGAGGAAAATTAACACCTAATTAAACATCAAAAACCATCCCCTTCCTAAAACAGTAAAATTAACACCTAATTAAACATCAAAAACCATCCCCTTCCTAAAACAGTAAAATTAACACCTAATTAAACATCACAAACCATCCCCTTCCTAAAACAGTAAAATTAACACCTAATTAAACATCAAAAACCATCCCCCAGATAAAAGAGGAAAATTAACATCTAATTAAACATCAAAAACCATCCCCCACCTAAAACAGCAAAATTAACATCTAATTAAACATCAAAAACCATCCCCCACCTAAAACAGCAAAATTAACATCTAATTAAACATCAAAAACCATCCCCCACCTAAAACAGCAAAATTAACATCTAATTAAACATCAAAAACCATCCCCCACCTAAAACAGCAAAATTAACATCTAATTAAACATCAAAAACCATCCCCTTCCTAAAACAGTAAAATTAACACCTAATTAAACATCAAAAACCATCCCCTTCCTAAAACAGTAAAATTAACACCTAATTAAACATCAAAAACCATCCCCTTCCTAAAACAGTAAAATTAACACCTAATTAAACATCAAAAACCATCCCCCACCTAAAACAGCAAAATTAACATCTAATTAAACATCAAAAACCATCCCCCACCTAAAACAGCAAAATTAACATCTAATTAAACATCAAAAACCATCCCCCACCTAAAACAGCAAAATTAACATCTAATTAAACATCAAAAACCATCCCCCACCTAAAACAGCAAAATTAACATCTAATTAAACATCAAAAACCATCCCCCACCTAAAACAGCAAAATTAACATCTAATTAAACATCAAAAACCATCCCCCACCTAAAACAGCAAAATTAACATCTAATTAAACATCAAAAACCATCCCCCACCTAAAACAGCAAAATTAACATCTAATTAAACATCAAAAACCATCCCCCACCTAAAACAGCAAAATTAACATCTAATTAAACATCAAAAACCATCCCCCACCTAAAACAGCAAAATTAACATCTAATTAAACATCAAAACCCATCCCCCACCTAAAACAGCAAAATTAACATCTAATTAAACATCAAAAACCATCCCCTTCCTAAAACAGTAAAATTAACACCTAATTAAACATCAAAAACCATCCCCTTCCTAAAACAGTAAAATTAACATCTAATTAAACATCAAAAACCATCCCCTTCCTAAAACAGTAAAATTAACACCTAATTAAACATCAAAAACCATCCCCTTCCTAAAACAGTAAAATTAACACCTAATTAAACATCAAAAACCATCCCCTTCCTAAAACAGTAAAATTAACACCTAATTAAACATCAAAAACCATCCCCTTCCTAAAACAGTAAAATTAACACCTAATTAAACATCAAAAACCATCCCCTTCCTAAAACAGTAAAATTAACACCTAATTAAACATCAAAAACCATCCCCTTCCTAAAACAGTAAAATTAACACCTAATTAAACATCAAAAACCATCCCCTTCCTAAAACAGTAAAATTAACACCTAATTAAACATCAAAAACCATCCCCTTCCTAAAACAGTAAAATTAACACCTAATTAAACATCAAAAACCATCCCCCACCTAAAACAGCAAAATTAACATCTAATTAAACATCAAAAACCATCCCCTTCCTAAAACAGTAAAATTAACACCTAATTAAACATCAAAAACCATCCCCTTCCTAAAACAGTAAAATTAACACCTAATTAAACATCAAAAACCATCCCCTTCCTAAAACAGTAAAATTAACACCTAATTAAACATCAAAAACCATCCCCCACCTAAAACAGCAAAATTAACATCTAATTAAACATCAAAAACCATCCCCCACCTAAAACAGCAAAATTAACATCTAATTAAACATCAAAAACCATCCCCCACCTAAAACAGCAAAATTAACATCTAATTAAACATCAAAAACCATCCCCTTCCTAAAACAGTAAAATTAACACCTAATTAAACATCAAAAACCATCCCCTTCCTAAAACAGTAAAATTAACACCTAATTAAACATCAAAAACCATCCCCTTCCTAAAACAGTAAAATTAACACCTAATTAAACATCAAAAACCATCCCCTTCCTAAAACAGTAAAATTAACACCTAATTAAACATCAAAAACCATCCCCTTCCTAAAACAGTAAAATTAACACCTAATTAAACATCAAAAACCATCCCCTTCCTAAAACAGTAAAATTAACACCTAATTAAACATCAAAAACCATCCCCTTCCTAAAACAGTAAAATTAACACCTAATTAAACATCAAAAACCATCCCCCACCTAAAACAGCAAAATTAACATCTAATTAAACATCAAAAACCATCCCCTTCCTAAAACAGTAAAATTAACACCTAATTAAACATCAAAAACCATCCCCTTCCTAAAACAGTAAAATTAACACCTAATTAAACATCAAAAACCATCCCCCACCTAAAACAGCAAAATTAACATCTAATTAAACATCAAAAACCATCCCCTTCCTAAAACAGTAAAATTAACACCTAATTAAACATCAAAAACCATCCCCCACCTAAAACAGCAAAATTAACATCTAATTAAACATCAAAAACCATCCCCTTCCTAAAACAGTAAAATTAACACCTAATTAAACATCAAAAACCATCCCCTTCCTAAAACAGTAAAATTAACACCTAATTAAACATCAAAAACCATCCCCTTCCTAAAACAGTAAAATTAACACCTAATTAAACATCAAAAACCATCCCCTTCCTAAAACAGTAAAATTAACACCTAATTAAACATCAAAAACCATCCCCTTCCTAAAACAGTAAAATTAACACCTAATTAAACATCAAAAACCATCCCCTTCCTAAAACAGTAAAATTAACACCTAATTAAACATCAAAAACCATCCCCTTCCTAAAACAGTAAAATTAACACCTAATTAAACATCAAAAACCATCCCCCACCTAAAACAGCAAAATTAACATCTAATTAAACATCAAAAACCATCCCCCACCTAAAACAGCAAAATTAACATCTAATTAAACATCAAAAACCATCCCCCACCTAAAACAGCAAAATTAACATCTAATTAAACATCAAAAACCATCCCCCACCTAAAACAGCAAAATTAACATCTAATTAAACATCAAAAACCATCCCCCACCTAAAACAGCAAAATTAACATCTAATTAAACATCAAAAACCATCCCCCACCTAAAACAGCAAAATTAACATCTAATTAAACATCAAAACCCATCCCCCACCTAAAACAGCAAAATTAACATCTAATTAAACATCAAAAACCATCCCCTTCCTAAAACAGTAAAATTAACACCTAATTAAACATCAAAAACCATCCCCTTCCTAAAACAGTAAAATTAACATCTAATTAAACATCAAAAACCATCCCCCACCTAAAACAGCAAAATTAACATCTAATTAAACATCAAAAACCATCCCCCACCTAAAACAGCAAAATTAACATCTAATTAAACATCAAAAACCATCCCCCACCTAAAACTGTAAAATTAACATCTAATTAAACATCAAAAACCATCCCCCAGATAAAAGAGGAAAATTAACACCTAATTAAACATCAAAAACCATCCCCCAGATAAAAGAGGAAAATTAACACCTAATTAAACATCAAAAACCATCCCCCAGATAAAAGAGGAAAATTAACATCTAATTAAACATCAAAAACCATCCCCCACCTAAAACAGCAAAATTAACATCTAATTAAACATCAAAAACCATCCCCCACCTAAAACAGCAAAATTAACATCTAATTAAACATCAAAAACCATCCCCCACCTAAAACAGCAAAATTAACATCTAATTAAACATCAAAAACCATCCCCCACCTAAAACAGCAAAATTAACATCTAATTAAACATCAAAAACCATCCCCCACCTAAAACAGCAAAATTAACATCTAATTAAACATCAAAAACCATCCCCCACCTAAAACAGCAAAATTAACATCTAATTAAACATCAAAAACCATCCCCTTCCTAAAACAGTAAAATTAACACCTAATTAAACATCAAAAACCATCCCCTTCCTAAAACAGTAAAATTAACACCTAATTAAACATCAAAAACCATCCCCCAGATAAAAGAGGAAAATTAACACCTAATTAAACATCACAAACCATCCCCTTCCTAAAACAGCAAAATTAACACCTAATTAAACATCAAAAACCATCCCCCAGATAAAAGAGGAAAATTAACACCTAATTAAACATCAAAAACCATCCCCCACCTAAAACAGCAAAATTAACATCTAATTAAACATCAAAAACCATCCCCCACCTAAAACAGCAAAATTAACATCTAATTAAACATCAAAAACCATCCCCCACCTAAAACAGCAAAATTAACATCTAATTAAACATCAAAAACCATCCCCCACCTAAAACAGCAAAATTAACATCTAATTAAACATCAAAAACCATCCCCCACCTAAAACAGCAAAATTAACATCTAATTAAACATCAAAAACCATCCCCCACCTAAAACAGCAAAATTAACATCTAATTAAACATCAAAAACCATCCCCCACCTAAAACAGCAAAATTAACATCTAATTAAACATCAAAAACCATCCCCTTCCTAAAACAGTAAAATTAACACCTAATTAAACATCAAAAACCATCCCCTTCCTAAAACAGTAAAATTAACACCTAATTAAACATCAAAAACCATCCCCCAGATAAAAGAGGAAAATTAACACCTAATTAAACATCAAAAACCATCCCCTTCCTAAAACAGTAAAATTAACACCTAATTAAACATCAAAAACCATCCCCTTCCTAAAACAGTAAAATTAACACCTAATTAAACATCAAAAACCATCCCCTTCCTAAAACAGTAAAATTAACACCTAATTAAACATCAAAAACCATCCCCTTCCTAAAACAGTAAAATTAACACCTAATTAAACATCAAAAACCATCCCCTTCCTAAAACAGTAAAATTAACACCTAATTAAACATCAAAAACCATCCCCTTCCTAAAACAGTAAAATTAACACCTAATTAAACATCAAAAACCATCCCCCATCCTAGACACCACATTTAACACCTAATTACACATCAAAACACACCCCCTACGTAGAGCACCACATTTAACACCTAACTACACATCAAAACACACCCCCCATCCTAGACACCACATTTAACACCTAATTAGACATCGAAAAACATCCCCTTCCTAAAACAGTAAAATTAACACCTAATTAAACATCAAAAACCATCCCCTTCCTAAAACAGTAAAATTAACACCTAATTAAACATCAAAAACCATCCCCCACCTAAAACAGTAAAATTAACACCTAATTAAACATCAAAAACCATCCCCTTCCTAAAACAGTAAAATTAACACCTAATTAAACATCAAAAACCATCCCCTTCCTAAAACAGTAAAATTAACACCTAATTAAACATCAAAAACCATCCCCTTCCTAAAACAGTAAAATTAACACCTAATTAAACATCAAAAACCATCCCCCAGATAAAAGAGGAAAATTAACACCTAATTAAACATCAAAAACCATCCCCTTCCTAAAACAGTAAAATTAACACCTAATTAAACATCAAAAACCATCCCCTTCCTAAAACAGTAAAATTAACACCTAATTAAACATCAAAAACCATCCCCTTCCTAAAACAGTAAAATTAACACCTAATTAAACATCAAAAACCATCCCCTTCCTAAAACAGTAAAATTAACACCTAATTAAACATCAAAAACCATCCCCTTCCTAAAACAGTAAAATTAACACCTAATTAAACATCAAAAACCATCCCCTTCCTAAAACAGTAAAATTAACACCTAATTAAACATCAAAAACCATCCCCCAGATAAAAGAGGAAAATTAACACCTAATTAAACATCAAAAACCATCCCCCAGATAAAAGAGGAAAATTAACACCTAATTAAACATCAAAAACCATCCCCCAGATAAAAGAGGAAAATTAACACCTAATTAAACATCAAAAACCATCCCCCAGATAAAAGAGGAAAATTAACACCTAATTAAACATCAAAAACCATCCCCCAGATAAAAGAGGAAAATTAACACCTAATTAAACATCACAAACCATCCCCTTCCTAAAACAGCAAAATTAACACCTAATTAAACATCAAAAACCATCCCCTTCCTAAAACAGTAAAATTAACACCTAATTAAACATCAAAAACCATCCCCTTCCTAAAACAGTAAAATTAACACCTAATTAAACATCAAAAACCATCCCCCAGATAAAAGAGGAAAATTAACACCTAATTAAACATCAAAAACCATCCCCCACCTAAAACAGCAAAATTAACATCTAATTAAACATCAAAAACCATCCCCCACCTAAAACAGCAAAATTAACATCTAATTAAACATCAAAAACCATCCCCTTCCTAAAACAGTAAAATTAACACCTAAATAAACATCAAAAACCATCCCCTTCCTAAAACAGTAAAATTAACACCTAATTAAACATCAAAAACCATCCCCTTCCTAAAACAGTAAAATTAACACCTAATTAAACATCAAAAACCATCCCCTTCCTAAAACAGTAAAATTAACACCTAATTAAACATCAAAAACCATCCCCTTCCTAAAACAGTAAAATTAACACCTAATTAAACATCAAAAACCATCCCCTTCCTAAAACAGTAAAATTAACACCTAATTAAACATCAAAAACCATCCCCTTCCTAAAACAGTAAAATTAACACCTAATTAAACATCAAAAACCATCCCCTTCCTAAAACAGCAAAATTAACATCTAATTAAACATCAAAAACCATCCCCCACCTAAAACAGCAAAATTAACATCTAATTAAACATCAAAAACCATCCCCCACCTAAAACTGTAAAATTAACATCTAATTAAACATCAAAAACCATCCCCCACCTAAAACAGCAAAATTAACATCTAATTAAACATCAAAAACCATCCCCCACCTAAAACAGCAAAATTAACATCTAATTAAACATCAAAAACCATCCCCCACCTAAAACAGCAAAATTAACATCTAATTAAACATCAAAAACCATCCCCCACCTAAAACAGCAAAATTAACATCTAATTAAACATCAAAAACCATCCCCTTCCTAAAACAGTAAAATTAACACCTAATTAAACATCAAAAACCATCCCCTTCCTAAAACAGTAAAATTAACACCTAATTAAACATCAAAAACCATCCCCCACCTAAAACAGCAAAATTAACATCTAATTAAACATCAAAAACCATCCCCCACCTAAAACAGCAAAATTAACATCTAATTAAACATCAAAAACCATCCCCCACCTAAAACAGCAAAATTAACATCTAATTAAACATCAAAAACCATCCCCCACCTAAAACAGCAAAATTAACATCTAATTAAACATCAAAAACCATCCCCCACCTAAAACAGCAAAATTAACATCTAATTAAACATCAAAAACCATCCCCCACCTAAAACAGCAAAATTAACACCTAATTAAACATCAAAAACCATCCCCTTCCTAAAACAGTAAAATTAACACCTAATTAAACATCAAAAACCATCCCCTTCCTAAAACAGTAAAATTAACACCTAATTAAACATCAAAAACCATCCCCTTCCTAAAACAGTAAAATTAACACCTAATTAAACATCAAAAACCATCCCCTTCCTAAAACAGTAAAATTAACACCTAATTAAACATCAAAAACCATCCCCTTCCTAAAACAGTAAAATTAACACCTAATTAAACATCAAAAACCATCCCCTTCCTAAAACAGTAAAATTAACACCTAATTAAACATCAAAAACCATCCCCTTCCTAAAACAGCAAAATTAACATCTAATTAAACATCAAAAACCATCCCCCACCTAAAACAGCAAAATTAACATCTAATTAAACATCAAAAACCATCCCCCACCTAAAACTGTAAAATTAACATCTAATTAAACATCAAAAACCATCCCCCACCTAAAACAGCAAAATTAACATCTAATTAAACATCAAAAACCATCCCCTTCCTAAAACAGTAAAATTAACACCTAATTAAACATCAAAAACCATCCCCTTCCTAAAACAGTAAAATTAACACCTAATTAAACATCAAAAACCATCCCCTTCCTAAAACAGTAAAATTAACACCTAATTAAACATCAAAAACCATCCCCCACCTAAAACAGCAAAATTAACATCTAATTAAACATCAAAAACCATCCCCCACCTAAAACAGCAAAATTAACATCTAATTAAACATCAAAAACCATCCCCCACCTAAAACAGCAAAATTAACATCTAATTAAACATCAAAAACCATCCCCCACCTAAAACAGCAAAATTAACATCTAATTAAACATCAAAAACCATCCCCCACCTAAAACAGCAAAATTAACATCTAATTAAACATCAAAAACCATCCCCCACCTAAAACAGCAAAATTAACATCTAATTAAACATCAAAAACCATCCCCCACCTAAAACTGTAAAATTAACATCTAATTAAACATCAAAAACCATCCCCCACCTAAAACAGCAAAATTAACATCTAATTAAACATCAAAAACCATCCCCTTCCTAAAACAGTAAAATTAACACCTAATTAAACATCAAAAACCATCCCCCAGATAAAAGAGGAAAATTAACACCTAATTAAACATCAAAAACCATCCCCTTCCTAAAACAGTAAAATTAACACCTAATTAAACATCAAAAACCATCCCCCAGATAAAAGAGGAAAATTAACACCTAATTAAACATCAAAAACCATCCCCCAGATAAAAGAGGAAAATTAACACCTAATTAAACATCAAAAACCATCCCCTTCCTAAAACAGTAAAATTAACACCTAATTAAACATCAAAAACCATCCCCTTCCTAAAACAGTAAAATTAACACCTAATTAAACATCAAAAACCATCCCCCACCTAAAACAGCAAAATTAACATCTAATTAAACATCAAAAACCATCCCCCACCTAAAACAGCAAAATTAACATCTAATTAAACATCAAAAACCATCCCCCACCTAAAACAGCAAAATTAACATCTAATTAAACATCAAAAACCATCCCCCACCTAAAACAGCAAAATTAACATCTAATTAAACATCAAAAACCATCCCCCACCTAAAACAGCAAAATTAACATCTAATTAAACATCAAAAACCATCCCCCACCTAAAACAGCAAAATTAACATCTAATTAAACATCAAAAACCATCCCCCACCTAAAACAGCAAAATTAACATCTAATTAAACATCAAAAACCATCCCCTTCCTAAAACAGTAAAATTAACACCTAATTAAACATCAAAAACCATCCCCTTCCTAAAACAGTAAAATTAACACCTAATTAAACATCAAAAACCATCCCCTTCCTAAAACAGTAAAATTAACACCTAATTAAACATCAAAAACCATCCCCCACCTAAAACAGCAAAATTAACATCTAATTAAACATCAAAAACCATCCCCTTCCTAAAACAGTAAAATTAACACCTAATTAAACATCAAAAACCATCCCCTTCCTAAAACAGTAAAATTAACACCTAATTAAACATCAAAAACCATCCCCTTCCTAAAACAGTAAAATTAACACCTAATTAAACATCAAAAACCATCCCCCACCTAAAACAGCAAAATTAACATCTAATTAAACATCAAAAACCATCCCCCACCTAAAACAGCAAAATTAACATCTAATTAAACATCAAAAACCATCCCCCACCTAAAACAGCAAAATTAACATCTAATTAAACATCAAAAACCATCCCCCACCTAAAACAGCAAAATTAACATCTAATTAAACATCAAAAACCATCCCCCACCTAAAACAGCAAAATTAACATCTAATTAAACATCAAAAACCATCCCCCAGATAAAAGAGGAAAATTAACACCTAATTAAACATCAAAAACCATCCCCCAGATAAAAGAGGAAAATTAACACCTAATTAAACATCAAAAACCATCCCCCAGATAAAAGAGGAAAATTAACACCTAATTAAACATCAAAAACCATCCCCTTCCTAAAACAGTAAAATTAACACCTAATTAAACATCAAAAACCATCCCCTTCCTAAAACAGTAAAATTAACACCTAATTAAACATCACAAACCATCCCCTTCCTAAAACAGCAAAATTAACATCTAATTAAACATCAAAAACCATCCCCCACCTAAAACAGCAAAATTAACATCTAATTAAACATCAAAAACCATCCCCTTCCTAAAACAGTAAAATTAACACCTAATTAAACATCAAAAACCATCCCCCAGATAAAAGAGGAAAATTAACACCTAATTAAACATCAAAAACCATCCCCCAGATAAAAGAGGAAAATTAACACCTAATTAAACATCACAAACCATCCCCTTCCTAAAACAGCAAAATTAACACCTAATTAAACATCAAAAACCATCCCCCAGATAAAAGAGGAAAATTAACACCTAATTAAACATCAAAAACCATCCCCCACCTAAAACAGCAAAATTAACATCTAATTAAACATCAAAAACCATCCCCCACCTAAAACAGCAAAATTAACATCTAATTAAACATCAAAAACCATCCCCCACCTAAAACAGCAAAATTAACATCTAATTAAACATCAAAAACCATCCCCCACCTAAAACAGCAAAATTAACATCTAATTAAACATCAAAAACCATCCCCCACCTAAAACTGTAAAATTAACATCTAATTAAACATCAAAAACCATCCCCCACCTAAAACAGCAAAATTAACATCTAATTAAACATCAAAAACCATCCCCCACCTAAAACAGCAAAATTAACATCTAATTAAACATCAAAAACCATCCCCCACCTAAAACAGCAAAATTAACATCTAATTAAACATCAAAAACCATCCCCCACCTAAAACAGCAAAATTAACATCTAATTAAACATCAAAAACCATCCCCCACCTAAAACAGCAAAATTAACATCTAATTAAACATCAAAAACCATCCCCCACCTAAAACTGTAAAATTAACATCTAATTAAACATCAAAAACCATCCCCCACCTAAAACAGCAAAATTAACATCTAATTAAACATCAAAAACCATCCCCCACCTAAAACAGCAAAATTAACACCTAATTAAACATCAAAAACCATCCCCTTCCTAAAACAGTAAAATTAACACCTAATTAAACATCAAAAACCATCCCCCACCTAAAACAGCAAAATTAACATCTAATTAAACATCAAAAACCATCCCCCACCTAAAACAGCAAAATTAACATCTAATTAAACATCAAAAACCATCCCCCACCTAAAACAGCAAAATTAACATCTAATTAAACATCAAAAACCATCCCCCACCTAAAACAGCAAAATTAACACCTAATTAAACATCAAAAACCATCCCCCACCTAAAACAGCAAAATTAACATCTAATTAAACATCAAAAACCATCCCCCACCTAAAACAGCAAAATTAACATCTAATTAAACATCAAAAACCATCCCCTTCCTAAAACAGTAAAATTAACACCTAATTAAACATCAAAAACCATCCCCCAGATAAAAGAGGAAAATTAACACCTAATTAAACATCAAAAACCATCCCCTTCCTAAAACAGCAAAATTAACATCTAATTAAACATCAAAAACCATCCCCCACCTAAAACAGCAAAATTAACATCTAATTAAACATCAAAAACCATCCCCCACCTAAAACTGTAAAATTAACATCTAATTAAACATCAAAAACCATCCCCCACCTAAAACAGCAAAATTAACATCTAATTAAACATCAAAAACCATCCCCCACCTAAAACAGCAAAATTAACATCTAATTAAACATCAAAAACCATCCCCCACCTAAAACAGCAAAATTAACACCTAATTAAACATCAAAAACCATCCCCCACCTAAAACAGCAAAATTAACATCTAATTAAACATCAAAAACCATCCCCCACCTAAAACAGCAAAATTAACATCTAATTAAACATCAAAAACCATCCCCCACCTAAAACAGCAAAATTAACATCTAATTAAACATCAAAAACCATCCCCCACCTAAAACAGCAAAATTAACATCTAATTAAACATCAAAAACCATCCCCCACCTAAAACTGTAAAATTAACATCTAATTAAACATCAAAAACCATCCCCCACCTAAAACAGCAAAATTAACATCTAATTAAACATCAAAAACCATCCCCTTCCTAAAACAGTAAAATTAACACCTAATTAAACATCAAAAACCATCCCCTTCCTAAAACAGTAAAATTAACACCTAATTAAACATCAAAAACCATCCCCTTCCTAAAACAGTAAAATTAACACCTAATTAAACATCAAAAACCATCCCCTTCCTAAAACAGTAAAATTAACACCTAATTAAACATCAAAAACCATCCCCTTCCTAAAACAGTAAAATTAACACCTAATTAAACATCAAAAACCATCCCCTTCCTAAAACAGTAAAATTAACACCTAATTAAACATCAAAAACCATCCCCTTCCTAAAACAGTAAAATTAACACCTAATTAAACATCAAAAACCATCCCCTTCCTAAAACAGTAAAATTAACACCTAATTAAACATCAAAAACCATCCCCCAGATAAAAGAGGAAAATTAACACCTAATTAAACATCAAAAACCATCCCCCAGATAAAAGAGGAAAATTAACACCTAATTAAACATCAAAAACCATCCCCCACCTAAAACAGCAAAATTAACATCTAATTAAACATCAAAAACCATCCCCCACCTAAAACAGCAAAATTAACATCTAATTAAACATCAAAAACCATCCCCCACCTAAAACAGCAAAATTAACATCTAATTAAACATCAAAAACCATCCCCCACCTAAAACAGCAAAATTAACATCTAATTAAACATCAAAAACCATCCCCCACCTAAAACTGTAAAATTAACATCTAATTAAACATCAAAAACCATCCCCCACCTAAAACAGCAAAATTAACATCTAATTAAACATCAAAAACCATCCCCCACCTAAAACAGCAAAATTAACATCTAATTAAACATCAAAAACCATCCCCCACCTAAAACAGCAAAATTAACATCTAATTAAACATCAAAAACCATCCCCCACCTAAAACAGCAAAATTAACATCTAATTAAACATCAAAAACCATCCCCCACCTAAAACAGCAAAATTAACATCTAATTAAACATCAAAAACCATCCCCCACCTAAAACTGTAAAATTAACATCTAATTAAACATCAAAAACCATCCCCCACCTAAAACAGCAAAATTAACATCTAATTAAACATCAAAAACCATCCCCCACCTAAAACAGCAAAATTAACATCTAATTAAACATCAAAAACCATCCCCCACCTAAAACAGCAAAATTAACATCTAATTAAACATCAAAAACCATCCCCCACCTAAAACAGCAAAATTAACATCTAATTAAACATCAAAAACCATCCCCTTCCTAAAACAGTAAAATTAACACCTAATTAAACATCAAAAACCATCCCCTTCCTAAAACAGTAAAATTAACACCTAATTAAACATCAAAAACCATCCCCCAGATAAAAGAGGAAAATTAACACCTAATTAAACATCACAAACCATCCCCCACCTAAAACAGCAAAATTAACATCTAATTAAACATCAAAAACCATCCCCTTCCTAAAACAGTAAAATTAACACCTAATTAAACATCAAAAACCATCCCCTTCCTAAAACAGTAAAATTAACACCTAATTAAACATCAAAAACCATCCCCCAGATAAAAGAGGAAAATTAACACCTAATTAAACATCAAAAACCATCCCCCAGATAAAAGAGGAAAATTAACACCTAATTAAACATCAAAAACCATCCCCCACCTAAAACAGCAAAATTAACATCTAATTAAACATCAAAAACCATCCCCCACCTAAAACAGCTAAATTAACGTCTAAATAAACATCAAAAACCATCCCCCACCTAAAACAGCAAAATTAACATCTAATTAAACATCAAAAACCATCCCCCACCTAAAACAGCAAAATTAACATCTAATTAAACATCAAAAACCATCCCCCACCTAAAACAGCAAAATTAACATCTAATTAAACATCAAAAACCATCCCCCACCTAAAACAGCAAAATTAACATCTAATTAAACATCAAAAACCATCCCCCACCTAAAACAGCAAAATTAACATCTAATTAAACATCAAAAACCATCCCCCACCTAAAACTGTAAAATTAACATCTAATTAAACATCAAAAACCATCCCCCACCTAAAACAGCAAAATTAACACCTAATTAAACATCAAAAACCATCCCCCACCTAAAACAGCAAAATTAACATCTAATTAAACATCAAAAACCATCCCCCACCTAAAACAGCAAAATTAACACCTAATTAAACATCAAAAACCATCCCCCACCTAAAACAGCAAAATTAACATCTAATTAAACATCAAAAACCATCCCCCACCTAAAACAGCAAAATTAACATCTAATTAAACATCAAAAACCATCCCCCACCTAAAACAGCAAAATTAACATCTAATTAAACATCAAAAACCATCCCCCACCTAAAACAGCAAAATTAACATCTAATTAAACATCAAAAACCATCCCCCACCTAAAACAGCAAAATTAACATCTAATTAAACATCAAAAACCATCCCCTTCCTAAAACAGTAAAATTAACACCTAATTAAACATCAAAAACCATCCCCCAGATAAAAGAGGAAAATTAACACCTAATTAAACATCACAAACCATCCCCCACCTAAAACAGCAAAATTAACATCTAATTAAACATCAAAAACCATCCCCTTCCTAAAACAGTAAAATTAACACCTAATTAAACATCAAAAACCATCCCCTTCCTAAAACAGTAAAATTAACACCTAATTAAACATCAAAAACCATCCCCTTCCTAAAACAGTAAAATTAACACCTAATTAAACATCAAAAACCATCCCCTTCCTAAAACAGTAAAATTAACACCTAATTAAACATCAAAAACCATCCCCCACCTAAAACAGCAAAATTAACATCTAATTAAACATCAAAAACCATCCCCCACCTAAAACAGCAAAATTAACATCTAATTAAACATCAAAAACCATCCCCCACCTAAAACAGCAAAATTAACATCTAATTAAACATCAAAAACCATCCCCCACCTAAAACTGTAAAATTAACATCTAATTAAACATCAAAAACCATCCCCCACCTAAAACAGCAAAATTAACATCTAATTAAACATCAAAAACCATCCCCCACATAAAACAGCAAAATTAACATCTAATTAAACATCAAAAACCATCCCCCACCTAAAACAGCAAAATTAACATCTAATTAAACATCAAAAACCATCCCCCACCTAAAACAGCAAAATTAACATCTAATTAAACATCAAAAACCATCCCCCACCTAAAACAGCAAAATTAACATCTAATTAAACATCAAAAACCATCCCCCACCTAAAACAGCAAAATTAACATCTAATTAAACATCAAAAACCATCCCCCACCTAAAACAGCAAAATTAACATCTAATTAAACATCAAAAACCATCCCCCACCTAAAACAGCAAAATTAACATCTAATTAAACATCAAAAACCATCCCCTTCCTAAAACAGTAAAATTAACACCTAATTAAACATCAAAAACCATCCCCTTCCTAAAACAGTAAAATTAACACCTAATTAAACATCAAAAACCATCCCCCAGATAAAAGAGGAAAATTAACACCTAATTAAACATCAAAAACCATCCCCCAGATAAAAGAGGAAAATTAACACCTAATTAAACATCACAAACCATCCCCCACCTAAAACAGCAAAATTAACATCTAATTAAACATCAAAAACCATCCCCCACCTAAAACTGTAAAATTAACATCTAATTAAACATCAAAAACCATCCCCCACCTAAAACAGCAAAATTAACATCTAATTAAACATCAAAAACCATCCCCCACCTAAAACTGTAAAATTAACATCTAATTAAACATCAAAAACCATCCCCCACCTAAAACAGCAAAATTAACATCTAATTAAACATCAAAAACCATCCCCCACCTAAAACAGCAAAATTAACATCTAATTAAACATCAAAAACCATCCCCCACCTAAAACAGCAAAATTAACATCTAATTAAACATCAAAAACCATCCCCCACCTAAAACAGCAAAATTAACATCTAATTAAACATCAAAAACCATCCCCCACCTAAAACAGCAAAATTAACATCTAATTAAACATCAAAAACCATCCCCCACCTAAAACTGTAAAATTAACATCTAATTAAACATCAAAAACCATCCCCCACCTAAAACAGCAAAATTAACATCTAATTAAACATCAAAAACCATCCCCTTCCTAAAACAGTAAAATTAACACCTAATTAAACATCAAAAACCATCCCCTTCCTAAAACAGTAAAATTAACACCTAATTAAACATCAAAAACCATCCCCCAGATAAAAGAGGAAAATTAACACCTAATTAAACATCAAAAACCATCCCCCAGATAAAAGAGGAAAATTAACACCTAATTAAACATCACAAACCATCCCCTTCCTAAAACAGCAAAATTAACACCTAATTAAACATCAAAAACCATCCCCCAGATAAAAGAGGAAAATTAACACCTAATTAAACATCAAAAACCATCCCCCACCTAAAACAGCAAAATTAACATCTAATTAAACATCAAAAACCATCCCCTTCCTAAAACAGTAAAATTAACACCTAATTAAACATCAAAAACCATCCCCTTCCTAAAACAGTAAAATTAACACCTAATTAAACATCAAAAACCATCCCCTTCCTAAAACAGTAAAATTAACACCTAATTAAACATCAAAAACCATCCCCTTCCTAAAACAGTAAAATTAACACCTAATTAAACATCAAAAACCATCCCCTTCCTAAAACAGTAAAATTAACACCTAATTAAACATCAAAAACCATCCCCTTCCTAAAACAGTAAAATTAACACCTAATTAAACATCAAAAACCATCCCCCAGATAAAAGAGGAAAATTAACACCTAATTAAACATCAAAAACCATCCCCTTCCTAAAACAGTAAAATTAACACCTAATTAAACATCAAAAACCATCCCCCAGATAAAAGAGGAAAATTAACACCTAATTAAACATCAAAAACCATCCCCCAGATAAAAGAGGAAAATTAACACCTAATTAAACATCACAAACCATCCCCCACCTAAAACAGCAAAATTAACATCTAATTAAACATCAAAAACCATCCCCTTCCTAAAACAGTAAAATTAACACCTAATTAAACATCAAAAACCATCCCCTTCCTAAAACAGTAAAATTAACACCTAATTAAACATCAAAAACCATCCCCCAGATAAAAGAGGAAAATTAACACCTAATTAAACATCAAAAACCATCCCCCACCTAAAACAGCAAAATTAACATCTAATTAAACATCAAAAACCATCCCCCACCTAAAACAGCAAAATTAACATCTAATTAAACATCAAAAACCATCCCCCACCTAAAACAGCAAAATTAACATCTAATTAAACATCAAAAACCATCCCCCACCTAAAACAGCAAAATTAACACCTAATTAAACATCAAAAACCATCCCCTTCCTAAAACAGTAAAATTAACACCTAATTAAACATCAAAAACCATCCCCTTCCTAAAACAGTAAAATTAACACCTAATTAAACATCAAAAACCATCCCCTTCCTAAAACAGTAAAATTAACACCTAATTAAACATCAAAAACCATCCCCTTCCTAAAACAGTAAAATTAACACCTAATTAAACATCAAAAACCATCCCCCACCTAAAACAGCAAAATTAACATCTAATTAAACATCAAAAACCATCCCCCACCTAAAACTGTAAAATTAACATCTAATTAAACATCAAAAACCATCCCCCACCTAAAACAGCAAAATTAACATCTAATTAAACATCAAAAACCATCCCCTTCCTAAAACAGTAAAATTAACACCTAATTAAACATCAAAAACCATCCCCTTCCTAAAACAGTAAAATTAACACCTAATTAAACATCAAAAACCATCCCCTTCCTAAAACAGTAAAATTAACACCTAATTAAACATCAAAAACCATCCCCTTCCTGAAACAGTAAAATTAACACCTAATTAAACATCAAAAACCATCCCCTTCCTAAAACAGCAAAATTAACATCTAATTAAACATCAAAAACCATCCCCTTCCTAAAACAGTAAAATTAACACCTAATTAAACATCAAAAACCATCCCCTTCCTAAAACAGTAAAATTAACACCTAATTAAACATCAAAAACCATCCCCTTCCTAAAACAGTAAAATTAACACCTAATTAAACATCAAAAACCATCCCCCACCTAAAACAGCAAAATTAACATCTAATTAAACATCAAAAACCATCCCCCACCTAAAACAGCAAAATTAACATCTAATTAAACATCAAAAACCATCCCCCACCTAAAACAGCAAAATTAACATCTAATTAAACATCAAAAACCATCCCCCACCTAAAACAGCAAAATTAACATCTAATTAAACATCAAAAACCATCCCCCACCTAAAACAGCAAAATTAACATCTAATTAAACATCAAAAACCATCCCCCACCTAAAACAGCAAAATTAACATCTAATTAAACATCAAAAACCATCCCCCACCTAAAACAGCAAAATTAACATCTAATTAAACATCAAAAACCATCCCCCACCTAAAACAGCAAAATTAACATCTAATTAAACATCAAAAACCATCCCCTTCCTAAAACAGTAAAATTAACACCTAAATAAACATCAAAAACCATCCCCCACCTAAAACAGCAAAATTAACATCTAATTAAACATCAAAAACCATCCCCCACCTAAAACAGCAAAATTAACATCTAATTAAACATCAAAAACCATCCCCCACCTAAAACAGCAAAATTAACATCTAATTAAACATCAAAAACCATCCCCCACCTAAAACAGCAAAATTAACATCTAATTAAACATCAAAAACCATCCCCCACCTAAAACAGCAAAATTAACACCTAATTAAACATCAAAAACCATCCCCTTCCTAAAACAGTAAAATTAACACCTAATTAAACATCAAAAACCATCCCCTTCCTAAAACAGTAAAATTAACACCTAATTAAACATCAAAAACCATCCCCTTCCTAAAACAGTAAAATTAACACCTAATTAAACATCAAAAACCATCCCCTTCCTAAAACAGTAAAATTAACACCTAATTAAACATCAAAAACCATCCCCTTCCTAAAACAGTAAAATTAACACCTAATTAAACATCAAAAACCATCCCCTTCCTAAAACAGTAAAATTAACACCTAATTAAACATCAAAAACCATCCCCTTCCTAAAACAGTAAAATTAACACCTAATTAAACATCAAAAACCATCCCCTTCCTAAAACAGTAAAATTAACACCTAATTAAACATCAAAAACCATCCCCTTCCTAAAACAGTAAAATTAACACCTAATTAAACATCAAAAACCATCCCCCAGATAAAAGAGGAAAATTAACACCTAATTAAACATCAAAAACCATCCCCTTCCTAAAACAGTAAAATTAACACCTAATTAAACATCAAAAACCATCCCCTTCCTAAAACAGTAAAATTAACACCTAATTAAACATCAAAAACCATCCCCTTCCTAAAACAGTAAAATTAACACCTAATTAAACATCAAAAACCATCCCCCACCTAAAACAGCAAAATTAACATCTAATTAAACATCAAAAACCATCCCCCACCTAAAACTGTAAAATTAACATCTAATTAAACATCAAAAACCATCCCCCACCTAAAACAGCAAAATTAACATCTAATTAAACATCAAAAACCATCCCCCACCTAAAACAGCAAAATTAACATCTAATTAAACATCAAAAACCATCCCCTTCCTAAAACAGTAAAATTAACACCTAATTAAACATCAAAAACCATCCCCTTCCTAAAACAGTAAAATTAACACCTAATTAAACATCAAAAACCATCCCCCACCTAAAACAGCAAAATTAACATCTAATTAAACATCAAAAACCATCCCCCACCTAAAACAGCAAAATTAACATCTAATTAAACATCAAAAACCATCCCCCACCTAAAACAGCAAAATTAACATCTAATTAAACATCAAAAACCATCCCCTTCCTAAAACAGTGTAACACGGTAAAATTTTACCGGTTACAGTGTATGAATTTTCACTGTATTAAATTTAATTTGTTGCACTTCACACACACACCCACTATCCACAGGACTCAACCAGCCGTACCGAATCCACTATTTATTATAAAAAAAAAACTAGTATTAACTCGCGCAAACAAATTGTTTATTTTTCATGTAAACACCGGACCGCCATTTTATGAAACTGTCGTCTGCTGAGAATCAACGTATCAACTTTCAGCACAGATTTACACCATCACGCCTCAGTTGCTCTTTCTTCGTTCTTCAATTCCCAATTCTCGTATTATATCCTTCCGCGTGTTGGCACCACCTCACAGCTTATCGACATATTGATCATGTATCACTTCGCACATTTTGAATTGGCCGCCACATTCCTCTTTTTCGTATGCGGCTCAGTCAATACTATAGATCTGCGACCACTCGCTAGGTCATACCACTCTCCACCGTCCGATGCCGCCACCTACCCGTAGATCATCGATTTTGGGATGAAAATTAATAAAGGAGATATTCTTACTATTTAGCATTTCCTTATTCATTTTTTTTGAATACCAGAAGCTTGGTATTGAGTTATTTTAGAGAATTTGCCAATATTCTCTAAATTAATCAAGTAAATTGGCTACTTGATAACTTAATCAGAGTGGAAATTGTTCGAGATTTAAATAAGAAGAAATCAAAGTCTAAATCCGGTCCTTTGACACGGAACTCTGATGCTTGTGCCCTTGCCGTTTGTAGGCGTGTTTCCCTGTTTCAAGAAAAGATTACCGAGCCTAATCTAGACTTGTGAGAACTTGGTCTCGTCGAAGACGCGTTTGGAAAGTTAACGGCTCTGATTTATAAGATGAACATGCTAATAGTAAGGAAAACAACATAAAATCGATGACAGGAAAAGGCCCTTCTTATTTGGTACGGCCCTAAAGACGCGTACCGTGTGACAACGACTAGAGTCATATGTAGATAACACGGGATGGATAGACATACGAGAAAAGGGGATAGAAAAGGGGTGCTCACCTCGTGGTGAACCGGAAGAAAAATTGGATTCATTCTGTGTTCTGCTTCCCAAAAGTACAGTTGGAAAGTCGGTGTGTGCGACTTACTGATATAAAATATAACAAGACTGAGACTTGTTGAGAAATAGTTATTGTAAAATCTTAAAAGAACAAAAACAAAAAAAAAATTATATTAAGAACCAGTGGCCTGAATTTCCCACCCGATTAGACCTGTCGTACACCATGAAAATAAGAATATGTTTACTAGCTAGTATGGTAAAATATACTATGTGACGCAACAAATATTGTGAATTTAAGAACATCTGTTACAATAAGCAATGTAATTGGGTTTATGGTCTTTTCATGCCTCGTCCCCTCTTCATGAATTTCAGAAATTTTATAATTTAGTTTAATTTTTGTTCCTTTTCAGGTTTTGTATTTCCCTAACGTCACCTGCTAACATGTTTGTTGATTATTAGGTTCAGTTCATTTGATTATTTCTTTTATCCCTAACGTTCCCATTTTCTATTATATAGAGTCATTTATCTTTGGAATAAATTATAGTTTGGAGATTTTGATCAATTAAATTCTTGTGTTTGATTTATGATGGTTTAGTGACAATCCGAACCCACCCCTCTCTCCTTTACATTGCTGAGAGCCGAGTATTTCATCCGGTCTTGAGACTTTAATGTTTATTTACAAATTTTGATTAACTTCGGTCGGAGAATTACGAATTACATCTGATGCATGGTCATCTCGTAATTTAATTTTAATTATACTGTAATCTAACTTTGAGTAATTTTTGTATGTTCAGTTGTTCGTTACTGACATATTCGTTTTAATATTTTGTAGAATATAGCTTTGTAGTTTTTATACACGGCTCGGTGTGTTAGAAATGATGTCAGGATCCCATCTTGTTTGACTTTTGGCGATTATTTCGCGTAAGACTTGGGATGGCTTGCGCAAATAGTCTTTATCTTTATCGATTATAGATCGATTTTTAATTGTTTCTTTTCTTTAATGATTTTCTTTTTTTTTGGCAACGAACTGGCGCTCAACAATTTGATTATTTGTAGAAAGTTAAACATTTAAAGTAGATTGGTCTCAAGACTGGGTAAATTAATTTGAATGTAGATGATAGGCGTGATTTTGTCGTTATCGTAAGATTTACTTTTCTGTCGCTCCTTACTACTTTTGTCATTCACAATATTCTGGAACTCTTTTCTTTATTTTGCACTGGTATAGTAAGTATAGATTTTGATTTAATTTAAATTCTTTATTTTAACGTTAAATTCAATTCTATTGTCGAAACTATACTTCATCCTTTCTTTGAAATTAAGTTTTAGCGAATGTTACTAAAGGTTGTTGTTGAGTAAAAATCTACATTACAAAATGGCGCCCAACGTGGGGCCCGACGCCAAAAATTCGGATTGTCACAGATTGTTATGATTACAATGTTTTTTTTGTATAATTTGATTTGTTGGATTTAACTTAAAAAAAAAAAAAAAAAAAAAAAAAAATTTTTTTTTGGTTTTGTATTTCGATTTCGAGGATCCGGTTTCTCTACTATAATTGGTGTATATGAATATTTTTTTTTGTATAGACAAAATTATTTTTTTTGTTATTTTATTTCGGAATAATCTTGAGATTTGTCGAGTTTATATGCCCAGTTGGCCAAGAAAGCCCGATGGTTTAAAAATTTCGGAAGTTTTTGATTATTTATTTTCTTTAGCATATGACAGAAAACTCAGGTTGGCCCAGAAAGCTCGAGAGTTTGAAGTTAGATTAATTTTGGAATAATTTAGAGATTTGCCAAGTTTATGTACCCAGTTAGCCAAGAAAGCCTAGTGGTCTAGAATTTTGAAAAAAAATTTTTTTTTGTGATTTATTTTCTTTAGTATATGGTGGAAAAACTCAGGTTGGCCCAGAAAGCTCGAGAGTTGGAAGTTATATTAACCTTTTTTGGAATTCATTTGATTTTGGGTAGTACAGTGGAGAATCCGTGTTTTCAAATGTCGAAAATTTTTTTTTGTGGAATTTAAGGAAATTAATATTTTGAATTTTTTGTTTATGAATTGATCTTTGAATTATTTTGCTCTATTAGCAGAACTTTTGTTTTGGATATTATGCCATCTTAGGATTAAAATAAGAATTTTCTTAGAGCTCCTTTTAGCTCAGAAATTCTTTTGAACTATTTTCGTGGTTTCTTTGAATTGATTTTTTCTTTTTTTTGCTGAGAACTTTTGTGGATTAAAAAATTTTTTTTGCTATTTATTACCTTTGATAGCCCACTACCTGAATACCTAGCCGTGACCCGCATGCTCTCTCTATTGGTTGTTTGATTGAATATATATTGATCATTTGAATTGCTTATGCTAATTGTTTATAATGTATTTTGAATTTGGAATCGTTTTGATTTACTTATGTTATTGATTAATGGATAATCTGTTTACTTTATTGATGTTGTCCTGAAGTAGAAAGAGTTTATTGACTTAACCTGATATTCCAATACCCTCGTGATTTATATATATTACGTATACTCAACCATGAGTGATCGGGAACAAAGTAGAACTACCCCCCCTGGTCAAGCCGACCCCCCACCAGAAGAGAATGTCAATAGACACACCGACTCTTCCATACCCTCCGAAACGGATGGCGCCACTGGACAGGCAGCCTCATCGGGCGCTCCCCCAGTCCCTCCAGAAGATCCAGACCAATGGGTTTGGAGGTTAAATCGAGAAGCCCTTTTGTTACAATTGCAGAATCGTAGATTACCCCTAGACGGTTCGAAACCAGTATTGCGGGAGAGATTACTAAGACAATTACGCACAGATAGAGGAGAAACCAGTAGAATCATTGAAGAAGACGATAATGCAAATGGACAAAGTCGTGGTCCGAGAAAAAGGACGGACGACCCCCCTTTTAGGAATGATCGAGAAAACTTGCTTAAAGACGACATAATCGAGCCGTCGAGTAGTGGTTGGTCCACACCAATAGTGATGATAAGAAAACCAGATTCGACGTATCGATTTTGTCTTGATTTCCGTAAGTTGAACCAGGTCTCCAAAAAGGATGCATATCCTTTGCCCAAGATGGAGTCTATACTCTCGAAACTTCGGCAAGCTCGATATATTTCAAAAATCGACCTCCATAAAGGTTTCCTACAAATTCCGCTTCATCCCAACAGTAGAGAGTATACAGCATTCTCGGTACCTGGCCGTGGATTATTCCATTTTAAAAGAATGCCATTCGGTTTGACCAATTCACCTGCAACGTTCCAGCGAATGATGGACCGACTAATTGGTCCGGAAATGGAACCGTATGTCTTCACATATCTAGACGATATAATAATTGTCACGTCCACTTTCGAGGAACACTTAATGTGGCTACGTAAAGTGTTACAGGTTATTATTAATGCTGGGTTAAGAATCAATGCTAAAAAGAGTGAATTTTGTACCACAGAGGTTCATTATTTGGGTTTCCTTGTAAACGAGAAGGGTCTACAGATCGATCCCGAGAAGGTTGCTCCGATCAACGATTACCCGGCTCCCCGTAACTTGAAAGAAATCCGCAGATTTTTAGGTATGACTTCGTGGTATCGTAAATTCATCCCTGATTATGCGACTATTGCCTCCCCTCTTACGATGTTGCTACGTAAAAAGCAAAAATGGATCTGGCAAGAGGCCCAACAAAAGGCGTTTCAGGAAATTCGACGTCGTTTGACGGAATCCCCTGTCCTCTCCTGTCCAGACTTCAAAATACCATTTGAACTCCAAACGGATGCCAGCAACACCGGGTTAGGAGCAGTATTAACTCAAACAGTAGATAACGTAGAACACGTAATTGCCTACGCAAGTCGTTCCTTATCGGCCGCAGAAAAGAATTATAGCACGACCGAAAAGGAGTGCCTAGCTGTTATATGGGCCATCGAAAAGTACCGAGCATATTTGGAAGGATATCACTTTACTGTGATAACCGACCACAGTAGTCTTCGTTGGCTTCATAATCTAAAGAATCCAACCGGTCGGTTGGCTAGGTGGTCTCTTTCTCTCTTGGAATATGACTTTGTGATTGTCCATCGCAAAGGGGCTAATCATCATGTACCAGATGCCCTTTCTCGGACATATGAGGACAGAAATACGGAATCAACACCAGATAGCAGAGAAACTTTGTTGATGATCGATACGAACAACCCTTCTTGGTATCTGAAACGTTTCCTGGCAGTCACCGAATTCCCTAAGAAATTCTCTAGTTGGAAGATAGTAGATGACAAACTGTATCGGTATCGTCCCGACCCTATCGTATCTACTTTCCTGACAGATACAGAAGAATGGAAATTGGTTCCAACAGACGAAGAGCGAAGAGATATCCTCGCAGAAGCTCATGACGAACCCCAATCTGGTCACCTCGGAACTGATAAAACTTATATGAGAATAGCAAGGAGCTATTATTGGCCTGGGTGTTACAAAGACGTAGCAGATTATATAAAAAGGTGTGAAGTTTGTCAATTATGCAAAGTAGAACAACAGCTGCCCTCTGGTTCTTTGGGACAACGATTGGTAGAAGAACCTTGGATAGCCGTAGCGGCCGACATAATGGGTCCTTTTCCCCGGAGCCGATCAGGCTTCCAGTATATCCTCGTGTTCCAAGATCTCTTTACCAAATACATCGAAGTAATCCCCTTGAGATCTGCTACTGGTAAGACAATAAAAAGAGCTTTCCTTGCCTCTATCATCCATAGGTGGGGAACTCCTCAAGTCCTCTTGACAGACAATGGTACCGAATTCGTTAATGGCACATTAAGATCCTTAGCTACGGAATATAATATATATCACACCACCACGCCTCCCTACCATCCTCAGGCGAACCCAGTGGAACGCGTCAACCGCGTCCTGAAAACTATGATTGTGTCCTACATCGATCAGGATCATCGCACGTGGGATCAGCATCTCGGAGAATTCCAATTTGCCTATAATACTGCCCACCACTCATCCCTGAAAACGTCTCCCGCCTTTCTAAACTCCTCGAGAAATCCTAAACCTATTAACTCCCTTAGGAAACGTAAACAAGGAGACCTCGAATTGGAACCGTCGACACCAGAGATTTGGAAGGAAAGGATGGCCAAATTATCAGCCTTACAAGATTGGGTGGTCAAGAATTTGGAAGAGTCCTTCCAAAGGCAAGCAAAGTACTATAACCTACGACACAGGTCTCGTAGCTTTAAGGTAGGAGATCTCGTGTTGACACGCGGACGGAACCTGTCGTCAAAGGTTAAACAAGTCTCCGCGAAATTATATCCAAAATTCATGGGTCCCTATCGAATTGCGAAAGTCTTATCTCCGACTGTTTATGAGTTGAACGACTTGTCCAATAACCGGGTAGGGAAATATTCAATATCTGATCTAAAACCATTTGTCCCTCCCACAGATGATTCTTAAATTAATCCTATAGCCAGGTAGAATTGTGCTGTCACAGTTCTAATTTTACTGTAAATAGATTGTATATATATTAATTGTTATTCTTATTAAAATGGAGGTTTATGTCCTCTTAACCTCTAAATGTTTATTTCAGAACCCTACCGCCTCCGAATTTAGGTATTAAATCATCGATTTAAAATGGACGCAGATAAAGACGCCTTGATTGTTTCACTAAAAACCGTGATTCGAGACAGGACTGCTCACATCAGTGAATTAAAGGAGGAAACTGGACGCTTAAAAGCCCAATTGAGTAGTCTGAAGTCAATGGTACTACAGCACGTAATAAACGTAGAAACCTTGGAGGAGGAAGTAGAAAACCTGCGGAAGGATATCCGTGATAGACCTTCCCCCACTAGGCCCTCGGTTGACGCAGTCGATTCCCCCACTCCACCTACCGGACCATATATCGACTCAACATCAATCACGTCATCGGCCTTCCCACGCTTCCACCCAGAAGACTACGTGGAATATGACCATTCATGGTCAGTGGTTTCTGGTCCTCTCCCATCCCGACGCAACCGCCCTTATTATCAGCCTCCCCCTCCTACACAAACTCCAAACTATGATTATCCTCATCCTTACATTGACAATTGGAAGAGGAGCGAAGACCTAGACCTGCCACAAGACTCATGGGCCTCAAGTACCTCTAGTTCTTCTAAGTCCCTATATCCTCTGCCTCCCTTGATGTCCACGCCACTACCGAAACCCGAAGGAGTGAACGAAGACACCGTTAGATGGTTGGGTCGATCCAATCGACCTGGTTGTTGGAAATGCGATTCACTATATCACCGTTATACCGATTGTGATAGCAACCGCAGACGCACTTTTTGTAAGCGTTGTGGTCAGAGAGGTGTTACGGTTAATGAATGTCTACATTGCAAACAATCATATCAAATAAATCGAGCTGCCCATCAATAAGAGATACTCCTCTCCCTCCCTAGAACTTAAAAATTAAATCTGAAAATTCTGTATTAATTCTTTTTTTTTGTTTATAGCATGTTACTAATCTTTGATTTTTTTTGTTAATTATTTTCTTGCAGATATACCCCTATCGACACCCGACCCTACCGTTAAAAATGGAACCTCGACGAACCAGAGATTCCATCTGTTGGAGTTGCGGCTCTATGGGCCATCAATATCTTCTGTGTCCCAGACCGATGGAAAGGACCCTTTGCCTGCAGTGTGGTCGCGTAAGGCCCCACGCTGAGGAGTGTCCTCATTGCCCCAGAGTCCTCCAGGATGGACAGGAGCTTCGTGGCCGATAGTATGCCCCAACTATCTCCACCGTTGGTTACGCATCACCACAATTTATTTTTAATTTTTTTTTTGCTATCGTTGGCTACGTGACGCCGAACCAAACAAACCATTTAGTTAATTTTGTTTATTTGTTGGCTATGTCACGCCACGTCAATTTTATTTATTTGTTACTTTAATTTCCTTTTACGTTGGCTACGTTATGCCAATCACAATTTAATTTATTTCTAGTCATTGGCCATAATATGCAATATTGGGAACTAGAATATTTTTTTTTGGGATAATTACGTTATACTAAAACGTTTCAATAAAGAATTCCTATGAGTTCAAGTTTATTTATAGCTGTGAACTATATTCCCTTCCGAAAAATAAAAGAGAAAAAAATTAATGAATCAAGTTTTTTGTAAATTTTATTATGTTGTTACAATATAAATGAGAATTGATAAGAAAGATTTATCTAGATTTTATTATTTTGTTTTGACCTATGGATAATTCCTTTCCACGGAATTCTTTACGGTTGGTTGTGGACATTTCCTGGAAGAATCTTGCTTGCCTACAGCAAGAGGCCTGCTTGGGCCTCTCCTTAGGAGAGGGGTGTTGTAACACGGTAAAATTTTACCGGTTACAGTGTATGAATTTTCACTGTATTAAATTTAATTTGTTGCACTTCACACACACACCCACTATCCACAGGACTCAACCAGCCGTACCGAATCCACTATTTATTATAAAAAAAAAACTAGTATTAACTCGCGCAAACAAATTGTTTATTTTTCATGTAAACACCGGACCGCCATTTTATGAAACTGTCGTCTGCTGAGAATCAACGTATCAACTTTCAGCACAGATTTACACCATCACGCCTCAGTTGCTCTTTCTTCGTTCTTCAATTCCCAATTCTCGTATTATATCCTTCCGCGTGTTGGCACCACCTCACAGCTTATCGACATATTGATCATGTATCACTTCGCACATTTTGAATTGGCCGCCACATTCCTCTTTTTCGTATGCGGCTCAGTCAATACTATAGATCTGCGACCACTCGCTAGGTCATACCACTCTCCACCGTCCGATGCCGCCACCTACCCGTAGATCATCGATTTTGGGATGAAAATTAATAAAGGAGATATTCTTACTATTTAGCATTTCCTTATTCATTTTTTTTGAATACCAGAAGCTTGGTATTGAGTTATTTTAGAGAATTTGCCAATATTCTCTAAATTAATCAAGTAAATTGGCTACTTGATAACTTAATCAGAGTGGAAATTGTTCGAGATTTAAATAAGAAGAAATCAAAGTCTAAATCCGGTCCTTTGACACGGAACTCTGATGCTTGTGCCCTTGCCGTTTGTAGGCGTGTTTCCCTGTTTCAAGAAAAGATTACCGAGCCTAATCTAGACTTGTGAGAACTTGGTCTCGTCGAAGACGCGTTTGGAAAGTTAACGGCTCTGATTTATAAGATGAACATGCTAATAGTAAGGAAAACAACATAAAATCGATGACAGGAAAAGGCCCTTCTTATTTGGTACGGCCCTAAAGACGCGTACCGTGTGACAACGACTAGAGTCATATGTAGATAACACGGGATGGATAGACATACGAGAAAAGGGGATAGAAAAGGGGTGCTCACCTCGTGGTGAACCGGAAGAAAAATTGGATTCATTCTGTGTTCTGCTTCCCAAAAGTACAGTTGGAAAGTCGGTGTGTGCGACTTACTGATATAAAATATAACAAGACTGAGACTTGTTGAGAAATAGTTATTGTAAAATCTTAAAAGAACAAAAACAAAAAAAAAATTATATTAAAAACTAGATTTCTTCGAAACCAGATGTAAGTAGGCCTTTTGTAAACTAATATAAGTGATTTTCTTTCAGGAAGTGTAAAATTAGTTTTTCATTTAAAAGTCGCGGAGTAGGATTTTAAATTGTACAGTCAATTTTCTTTTATCAAGTAAAAACAAAAAAAAAAAAAAAGGAAACAAAAATGATTAATATAAAGATTTAGTAAATTCAGTGCCGAAATTTTAGTGCAAAATTTTCTTTTTCGCGAAATGACCGGAAGTGAAGAGTCACATGGCTCACCATGTGGTCGCAAAATTATAAATTAAAATCCTTTATCGTAATAAAATTCGTAACATTAATTATCTAATTGTTGATTTTTAAATTTTGATATTTTATTATGAAACTTTAATTTTGTTTCTCGGTGTGTTGCATTAAAATTTCGACGGTAATTTTTGGATAAGTCGATCATAAAGCTGGAAGTGGAACATAGAATCCTTTAATATCGTTATTCTAGACTACGAGTTTAATATAATTATTCAAAGGTTAAAACCTTGATAACGTTTTGTTGAATTTTTCAAATGAATGATAAGTTTTTAATTTTAAAATTTACAATACAGAATAACGCTCGATAATGTGCGACTAGAAATTTAAAAACGAGAGATGCGGTCACGGCTGGTTACAGTTTTTTTTTTTTATTTAATTAAGTGCAATTAAATTCCGATTGATATTATAATAAAGTCGAGATGCCTCAAAATGATAATGTTGAAGGTGACAGGCTGTACACTCATGAGAGTACAGCTATGCCCAGTAATGGTTACGACAGGTTCGAGCTTAAGTTCATATACATTCATTTCTTTTAATTATTCTGATTAAACCTAATGAACCGAAATTGCTCAAATTTAATGAATTATTTATTATTGTTAATTTAATCTTTAGATAAATGTATAATTATGTTTAAATTATAATTGTCAGAAACTTGTAAATTATATTAATTTGAAATAAGTCTGTATACTGCGGTGGAATTTATAGGCGTGTACATTGTATTAATAATTTATAATATCTCTTTTGTATTAAAGAAATCTCGAAAGTTTTATTAAGTTTGGGGAGACATCATAGTTATCAATGGTTAATCCATTAACCGTTAATAATTGATTTTGTATTCTTTAAATGGTTTATAACAATTCCTTTATTTAATGTTTATTGTACTATTTCTTGGTTTATTTCAATAGAGATTTCTTTAATTTAATCCCTCGCTTTATTTGGCGTTTGATATCCTTTTACTCACTCATCACGATTGAAGACTAACCTTAAAATTTCATTTACTTTTGCTAATAAATAAATTAAATTCTATTGTTTATTTAAGATTTCTTATTGTTTCTTTCGGATAATACAATGTGTGGCCTGAATTTCCCACCCGATTAGACCTGTCGTACACCATGAAAATAAGAATATGTTTACTAGCTAGTATGGTAAAATATACTATGTGACGCAACAAATATTGTGAATTTAAGAACATCTGTTACAATAAGCAATGTAATTGGGTTTATGGTCTTTTCATGCCTCGTCCCCTCTTCATGAATTTCAGAAATTTTATAATTTAGTTTAATTTTTGTTCCTTTTCAGGTTTTGTATTTCCCTAACGTCACCTGCTAACATGTTTGTTGATTATTAGGTTCAGTTCATTTGATTATTTCTTTTATCCCTAACGTTCCCATTTTCTATTATATAGAGTCATTTATCTTTGGAATAAATTATAGTTTGGAGATTTTGATCAATTAAATTCTTGTGTTTGATTTATGATGGTTTAGTGACAATCCGAACCCACCCCTCTCTCCTTTACATTGCTGAGAGCCGAGTATTTCATCCGGTCTTGAGACTTTAATGTTTATTTACAAATTTTGATTAACTTCGGTCGGAGAATTACGAATTACATCTGATGCATGGTCATCTCGTAATTTAATTTTAATTATACTGTAATCTAACTTTGAGTAATTTTTGTATGTTCAGTTGTTCGTTACTGACATATTCGTTTTAATATTTTGTAGAATATAGCTTTGTAGTTTTTATACACGGCTCGGTGTGTTAGAAATGATGTCAGGATCCCATCTTGTTTGACTTTTGGCGATTATTTCGCGTAAGACTTGGGATGGCTTGCGCAAATAGTCTTTATCTTTATCGATTATAGATCGATTTTTAATTGTTTCTTTTCTTTAATGATTTTCTTTTTTTTTGGCAACGAACTGGCGCTCAACAATTTGATTATTTGTAGAAAGTTAAACATTTAAAGTAGATTGGTCTCAAGACTGGGTAAATTAATTTGAATGTAGATGATAGGCGTGATTTTGTCGTTATCGTAAGATTTACTTTTCTGTCGCTCCTTACTACTTTTGTCATTCACAATATTCTGGAACTCTTTTCTTTATTTTGCACTGGTATAGTAAGTATAGATTTTGATTTAATTTAAATTCTTTATTTTAACGTTAAATTCAATTCTATTGTCGAAACTATACTTCATCCTTTCTTTGAAATTAAGTTTTAGCGAATGTTACTAAAGGTTGTTGTTGAGTAAAAATCTACATTACAACAGTAAAATTAACACCTAATTAAACATCAAAAACCATCCCCTTCCTAAAACAGTAAAATTAACACCTAATTAAACATCAAAAACCATCCCCTTCCTAAAACAGTAAAATTAACACCTAATTAAACATCAAAAACCATCCCCCAGATAAAAGAGGAAAATTAACACCTAATTAAACATCAAAAACCATCCCCCAGATAAAAGAGGAAAATTAACACCTAATTAAACATCACAAACCATCCCCCACCTAAAACAGCAAAATTAACATCTAATTAAACATCAAAAACCATCCCCCACCTAAAACTGTAAAATTAACATCTAATTAAACATCAAAAACCATCCCCCACCTAAAACAGCAAAATTAACATCTAATTAAACATCAAAAACCATCCCCCACCTAAAACTGTAAAATTAACATCTAATTAAACATCAAAAACCATCCCCCACCTAAAACAGCAAAATTAACATCTAATTAAACATCAAAAACCATCCCCCACCTAAAACAGCAAAATTAACATCTAATTAAACATCAAAAACCATCCCCCACCTAAAACAGCAAAATTAACATCTAATTAAACATCAAAAACCATCCCCCACCTAAAACAGCAAAATTAACATCTAATTAAACATCAAAAACCATCCCCTTCCTAAAACAGTAAAATTAACACCTAATTAAACATCAAAAACCATCCCCTTCCTAAAACAGTAAAATTAACACCTAATTAAACATCAAAAACCATCCCCTTCCTAAAACAGTAAAATTAACACCTAATTAAACATCAAAAACCATCCCCTTCCTAAAACAGCAAAATTAACATCTAATTAAACATCAAAAACCATCCCCTTCCTAAAACAGCAAAATTAACACCTAATTAAACATCAAAAACCATCCCCCAGATAAAAGAGGAAAATTAACACCTAATTAAACATCAAAAACCATCCCCTTCCTAAAACAGTAAAATTAACACCTAATTAAACATCAAAAACCATCCCCCAGATAAAAGAGGAAAATTAACACCTAATTAAACATCAAAAACCATCCCCTTCCTAAAACAGTAAAATTAACACCTAATTAAACATCAAAAACCATCCCCCAGATAAAAGAGGAAAATTAACACCTAATTAAACATCAAAAACCATCCCCTTCCTAAAACAGTAAAATTAACACCTAATTAAACATCAAAAACCATCCCCTTCCTAAAACAGCAAAATTAACATCTAATTAAACATCAAAAACCATCCCCTTCCTAAAACAGTAAAATTAACACCTAATTAAACATCAAAAACCATCCCCTTCCTAAAACAGTAAAATTAACACCTAATTAAACATCAAAAACCATCCCCCAGATAAAAGAGGAAAATTAACACCTAATTAAACATCAAAAACCATCCCCCAGATAAAAGAGGAAAATTAACACCTAATTAAACATCACAAACCATCCCCTTCCTAAAACAGCAAAATTAACATCTAATTAAACATCAAAAACCATCCCCCACCTAAAACAGCAAAATTAACATCTAATTAAACATCAAAAACCATCCCCCACCTAAAACAGCAAAATTAACATCTAATTAAACATCAAAAACCATCCCCCACCTAAAACAGCAAAATTAACATCTAATTAAACATCAAAAACCATCCCCCACCTAAAACAGCAAAATTAACATCTAATTAAACATCAAAAACCATCCCCCACCTAAAACAGCAAAATTAACATCTAATTAAACATCAAAAACCATCCCCCACCTAAAACAGCAAAATTAACATCTAATTAAACATCAAAAACCATCCCCCACCTAAAACAGCAAAATTAACATCTAATTAAACATCAAAAACCATCCCCCACCTAAAACAGCAAAATTAACATCTAATTAAACATCAAAAACCATCCCCCACCTAAAACAGCAAAATTAACATCTAATTAAACATCAAAAACCATCCCCCACCTAAAACAGCAAAATTAACATCTAATTAAACATCAAAAACCATCCCCCACCTAAAACAGCAAAATTAACATCTAATTAAACATCAAAAACCATCCCCCACCTAAAACAGCAAAATTAACATCTAATTAAACATCAAAAACCATCCCCCACCTAAAACAGCAAAATTAACATCTAATTAAACATCAAAAACCATCCCCCACCTAAAACAGCAAAATTAACATCTAATTAAACATCAAAAACCATCCCCCACCTAAAACAGCAAAATTAACATCTAATTAAACATCAAAAACCATCCCCTTCCTAAAACAGTAAAATTAACACCTAATTAAACATCAAAAACCATCCCCTTCCTAAAACAGTAAAATTAACACCTAATTAAACATCAAAAACCATCCCCCAGATAAAAGAGGAAAATTAACACCTAATTAAACATCAAAAACCATCCCCCAGATAAAAGAGGAAAATTAACACCTAATTAAACATCACAAACCATCCCCCACCTAAAACAGCAAAATTAACATCTAATTAAACATCAAAAACCATCCCCCACCTAAAACTGTAAAATTAACATCTAATTAAACATCAAAAACCATCCCCCACCTAAAACAGCAAAATTAACATCTAATTAAACATCAAAAACCATCCCCCACCTAAAACTGTAAAATTAACATCTAATTAAACATCAAAAACCATCCCCCACCTAAAACAGCAAAATTAACATCTAATTAAACATCAAAAACCATCCCCCACCTAAAACAGCAAAATTAACATCTAATTAAACATCAAAAACCATCCCCCACCTAAAACAGCAAAATTAACATCTAATTAAACATCAAAAACCATCCCCCACCTAAAACAGCAAAATTAACATCTAATTAAACATCAAAAACCATCCCCTTCCTAAAACAGTAAAATTAACACCTAATTAAACATCAAAAACCATCCCCTTCCTAAAACAGTAAAATTAACACCTAATTAAACATCAAAAACCATCCCCCAGATAAAAGAGGAAAATTAACACCTAATTAAACATCACAAACCATCCCCCAGATAAAAGAGGAAAATTAACACCTAATTAAACATCAAAAACCATCCCCCACCTAAAACAGCAAAATTAACACCTAATTAAACATCAAAAACCATCCCCTTCCTAAAACAGTAAAATTAACACCTAATTAAACATCAAAAACCATCCCCTTCCTAAAACAGTAAAATTAACACCTAATTAAACATCAAAAACCATCCCCCACCTAAAACAGCAAAATTAACATCTAATTAAACATCAAAAACCATCCCCCAGATAAAAGAGGAAAATTAACACCTAATTAAACATCAAAAACCATCCCCCACCTAAAACAGCAAAATTAACATCTAATTAAACATCAAAAACCATCCCCCACCTAAAACAGCTAAATTAACGTCTAAATAAACATCAAAAACCATCCCCCACCTAAAACAGCAAAATTAACATCTAATTAAACATCAAAAACCATCCCCTTCCTAAAACAGTAAAATTAACACCTAATTAAACATCAAAAACCATCCCCTTCCTAAAACAGTAAAATTAACACCTAATTAAACATCAAAAACCATCCCCTTCCTAAAACAGTAAAATTAACACCTAATTAAACATCAAAAACCATCCCCCAGATAAAAGAGGAAAATTAACACCTAATTAAACATCAAAAACCATCCCCCAGATAAAAGAGGAAAATTAACACCTAATTAAACATCACAAACCATCCCCCACCTAAAACAGCAAAATTAACATCTAATTAAACATCAAAAACCATCCCCCACCTAAAACTGTAAAATTAACATCTAATTAAACATCAAAAACCATCCCCCACCTAAAACAGCAAAATTAACATCTAATTAAACATCAAAAACCATCCCCCACCTAAAACAGCAAAATTAACATCTAATTAAACATCAAAAACCATCCCCCACCTAAAACAGCAAAATTAACATCTAATTAAACATCAAAAACCATCCCCCACCTAAAACAGCAAAATTAACATCTAATTAAACATCAAAAACCATCCCCCACCTAAAACAGCAAAATTAACATCTAATTAAACATCAAAAACCATCCCCTTCCTAAAACAGTAAAATTAACACCTAATTAAACATCAAAAACCATCCCCTTCCTAAAACAGTAAAATTAACACCTAATTAAACATCAAAAACCATCCCCCAGATAAAAGAGGAAAATTAACACCTAATTAAACATCAAAAACCATCCCCCAGATAAAAGAGGAAAATTAACACCTAATTAAACATCACAAACCATCCCCCACCTAAAACAGCAAAATTAACATCTAATTAAACATCAAAAACCATCCCCCACCTAAAACTGTAAAATTAACATCTAATTAAACATCAAAAACCATCCCCCACCTAAAACAGCAAAATTAACATCTAATTAAACATCAAAAACCATCCCCCACCTAAAACTGTAAAATTAACATCTAATTAAACATCAAAAACCATCCCCCACCTAAAACAGCAAAATTAACATCTAATTAAACATCAAAAACCATCCCCCACCTAAAACAGCAAAATTAACATCTAATTAAACATCAAAAACCATCCCCCACCTAAAACAGCAAAATTAACATCTAATTAAACATCAAAAACCATCCCCCACCTAAAACAGCAAAATTAACATCTAATTAAACATCAAAAACCATCCCCCACCTAAAACAGCAAAATTAACATCTAATTAAACATCAAAAACCATCCCCCACCTAAAACTGTAAAATTAACATCTAATTAAACATCAAAAACCATCCCCCACCTAAAACAGCAAAATTAACATCTAATTAAACATCAAAAACCATCCCCTTCCTAAAACAGTAAAATTAACACCTAATTAAACATCAAAAACCATCCCCTTCCTAAAACAGTAAAATTAACACCTAATTAAACATCAAAAACCATCCCCTTCCTAAAACAGTAAAATTAACACCTAATTAAACATCAAAAACCATCCCCCACCTAAAACAGCAAAATTAACATCTAATTAAACATCAAAAACCATCCCCCACCTAAAACAGCAAAATTAACATCTAATTAAACATCAAAAACCATCCCCTTCCTAAAACAGTAAAATTAACACCTAATTAAACATCAAAAACCATCCCCTTCCTAAAACAGTAAAATTAACACCTAATTAAACATCAAAAACCATCCCCCAGATAAAAGAGGAAAATTAACACCTAATTAAACATCAAAAACCATCCCCCACCTAAAACAGCAAAATTAACATCTAATTAAACATCAAAAACCATCCCCCACCTAAAACAGCAAAATTAACATCTAATTAAACATCAAAAACCATCCCCCACCTAAAACAGCAAAATTAACATCTAATTAAACATCAAAAACCATCCCCCACCTAAAACAGCAAAATTAACATCTAATTAAACATCAAAAACCATCCCCCACCTAAAACAGCAAAATTAACATCTAATTAAACATCAAAAACCATCCCCCACCTAAAACAGCAAAATTAACATCTAATTAAACATCAAAAACCATCCCCCACCTAAAACAGCAAAATTAACATCTAATTAAACATCAAAAACCATCCCCCACCTAAAACAGCAAAATTAACATCTAATTAAACATCAAAAACCATCCCCCACCTAAAACAGCAAAATTAACATCTAATTAAACATCAAAAACCATCCCCCACCTAAAACAGCAAAATTAACATCTAATTAAACATCAAAAACCATCCCCCACCTAAAACAGCTAAATTAACCTCTAATTAAACATCAAAAACCATCCCCCACCTAAAACAGCTAAATTAACCTCTAATTAAACATCAAAAACCATCCCCCACCTAAAACAGCAAAATTAACATCTAATTAAACATCAAAAACCATCCCCCAGATAAAAGAGGAAAATTAACACCTAATTAAACATCAAAAACCATCCCCTTCCTAAAACAGTAAAATTAACACCTAATTAAACATCAAAAACCATCCCCTTCCTAAAACAGTAAAATTAACACCTAATTAAACATCAAAAACCATCCCCCAGATAAAAGAGGAAAATTAACACCTAATTAAACATCAAAAACCATCCCCTTCCTAAAACAGTAAAATTAACACCTAATTAAACATCAAAAACCATCCCCCAGATAAAAGAGGAAAATTAACACCTAATTAAACATCAAAAACCATCCCCCAGATAAAAGAGGAAAATTAACACCTAATTAAACATCACAAACCATCCCCTTCCTAAAACAGCAAAATTAACACCTAATTAAACATCAAAAACCATCCCCCAGATAAAAGAGGAAAATTAACACCTAATTAAACATCAAAAACCATCCCCCACCTAAAACAGCAAAATTAACATCTAATTAAACATCAAAAACCATCCCCCACCTAAAACAGCAAAATTAACATCTAATTAAACATCAAAAACCATCCCCCACCTAAAACAGCAAAATTAACATCTAATTAAACATCAAAAACCATCCCCTTCCTAAAACAGTAAAATTAACATCTAATTAAACATCAAAAACCATCCCCCACCTAAAACAGCAAAATTAACATCTAATTAAACATCAAAAACCATCCCCCACCTAAAACAGCAAAATTAACATCTAATTAAACATCAAAAACCATCCCCCACCTAAAACAGCAAAATTAACATCTAATTAAACATCAAAAACCATCCCCCACCTAAAACAGCAAAATTAACATCTAATTAAACATCAAAAACCATCCCCCACCTAAAACAGCAAAATTAACATCTAATTAAACATCAAAAACCATCCCCCACCTAAAACAGCAAAATTAACATCTAATTAAACATCAAAACCCATCCCCCACCTAAAACAGCAAAATTAACATCTAATTAAACATCAAAAACCATCCCCCACCTAAAACAGCAAAATTAACATCTAATTAAACATCAAAAACCATCCCCCACCTAAAACAGCAAAATTAACATCTAATTAAACATCAAAAACCATCCCCCACCTAAAACAGCAAAATTAACATCTAATTAAACATCAAAAACCATCCCCCAGATAAAAGAGGAAAATTAACACCTAATTAAACATCAAAAACCATCCCCAGATAAAAGAGGAAAATTAACACCTAATTAAACATCACAAACCATCCCCCACCTAAAACAGCAAAATTAACATCTAATTAAACATCAAAAACCATCCCCCACCTAAAACAGCAAAATTAACATCTAATTAAACATCAAAAACCATCCCCCACCTAAAACAGCAAAATTAACATCTAATTAAACATCAAAAACCATCCCCCACCTAAAACAGCAAAATTAACATCTAATTAAACATCAAAAACCATCCCCCACCTAAAACAGCAAAATTAACATCTAATTAAACATCAAAAACCATCCCCCACCTAAAACAGCAAATTAACATCTAATTAAACATCAAAAACCATCCCCCAGATAAAAGAGGAAAATTAACACCTAATTAAACATCAAAAACCATCCCCCAGATAAAAGAGGAAAATTAACACCTAATTAAACATCACAAACCATCCCCTTCCTAAAACAGCAAAATTAACACCTAATTAAACATCAAAAACCATCCCCTTCCTAAAACAGTAAAATTAACACCTAATTAAACATCAAAAACCATCCCCCAGATAAAAGAGGAAAATTAACACCTAATTAAACATCAAAAACCATCCCCCAGATAAAAGAGGAAAATTAACACCTAATTAAACATCAAAAACCATCCCCCACCTAAAACAGCAAAATTAACATCTAATTAAACATCAAAAACCATCCCCCACCTAAAACAGCTAAATTAACGTCTAAATAAACATCAAAAACCATCCCCCACCTAAAACAGCAAAATTAACATCTAATTAAACATCAAAAACCATCCCCCACCTAAAACAGCAAAATTAACATCTAATTAAACATCAAAAACCATCCCCCACCTAAAACAGCAAAATTAACATCTAATTAAACATCAAAAACCATCCCCCACCTAAAACAGCAAAATTAACATCTAATTAAACATCAAAAACCATCCCCCACCTAAAACAGCAAAATTAACATCTAATTAAACATCAAAAACCATCCCCCACCTAAAACAGCAAAATTAACATCTAATTAAACATCAAAAACCATCCCCCACCTAAAACAGCAAAATTAACATCTAATTAAACATCAAAAACCACCACCTAAAACAGCAAAATTAACATCTAATTAAACATCAAAAACCATCCCCCACCTAAAACAGCAAAATTAACATCTAATTAAACATCAAAAACCATCCCCCACCTAAAACAGCAAAATTAACATCTAATTAAACATCAAAAACCATCCCCCACCTAAAACAGCAAAATTAACATCTAATTAAACATCAAAAACCATCCCCTTCCTAAAACAGTAAAATTAACACCTAATTAAACATCAAAAACCATCCCCTTCCTAAAACAGTAAAATTAACACCTAATTAAACATCAAAAACCATCCCCCACCTAAAACAGCAAAATTAACATCTAATTAAACATCAAAAACCATCCCCTTCCTAAAACAGTAAAATTAACACCTAATTAAACATCAAAAACCATCCCCTTCCTAAAACAGTAAAATTAACACCTAATTAAACATCAAAAACCATCCCCCAGATAAAAGAGGAAAATTAACACCTAATTAAACATCACCAAAACCATCCCCTTCCTAAAACAGCAAAATTAACACCTAATTAAACATCAAAAACCATCCCCCAGATAAAAGAGGAAAATTAACACCTAATTAAACATCAAAAACCATCCCCTTCCTAAAACAGTAAAATTAACACCTAATTAAACATCAAAACCATCCCCTTCCTAAAACAGTAAAATTAACACCTAATTAAACATCAAAAACCATCCCCTTCCTAAAACAGTAAAATTAACACCTAATTAAACATCAAAAACCATCCCCCAGATAAAAGAGGAAAATTAACACCTAATTAAACATCAAAAACCATCCCCTTCCTAAAACAGTAAAATTAACACCTAATTAAACATCAAAAACCATCCCCCAGATAAAAGAGGAAAATTAACACCTAATTAAACATCAAAAACCATCCCCCAGATAAAAGAGGAAAATTAACACCTAATTAAACATCACAAACCATCCCCCACCTAAAACAGCAAAATTAACATCTAATTAAACATCAAAAACCATCCCCTTCCTAAAACAGTAAAATTAACACCTAATTAAACATCAAAAACCATCCCCTTCCTAAAACAGTAAAATTAACACCTAATTAAACATCAAAAACCATCCCCCAGATAAAAGAGGAAAATTAACACCTAATTAAACATCAAAACCATCCCCCACCTAAAACTGTAAAATTAACATCTAATTAAACATCAAAAACCATCCCCCACCTAAAACAGCAAAATTAACATCTAATTAAACATCAAAAACCATCCCCCACCTAAAACAGCAAAATTAACATCTAATTAAACATCAAAAACCATCCCCCACCTAAAACAGCAAAATTAACACCTAATTAAACATCAAAAACCATCCCCCACCTAAAACAGCAAAATTAACATCTAATTAAACATCAAAAACCATCCCCCACCTAAAACAGCAAAATTAACATCTAATTAAACATCAAAAACCATCCCCCACCTAAAACAGCAAAATTAACATCTAATTAAACATCAAAAACCATCCCCCACCTAAAACAGCAAAATTAACATCTAATTAAACATCAAAAACCATCCCCTTCCTAAAACAGTAAAATTAACACCTAATTAAACATCAAAAACCATCCCCTTCCTAAAACAGTAAAATTAACACCTAATTAAACATCAAAAACCATCCCCTTCCTAAAACAGTAAAATTAACACCTAATTAAACATCAAAAACCATCCCCTTCCTAAAACAGTAAAATTAACACCTAATTAAACATCAAAAACCATCCCCTTCCTAAAACAGTAAAATTAACACCTAATTAAACATCAAAAACCATCCCCTTCCTAAAACAGCAAAATTAACATCTAATTAAACATCAAAAACCATCCCCCACCTAAAACAGCAAAATTAACATCTAATTAAACATCAAAAACCATCCCCTTCCTAAAACAGTAAAATTAACACCTAATTAAACATCAAAAACCATCCCCTTCCTAAAACAGTAAAATTAACACCTAATTAAACATCAAAAACCATCCCCACCTAAAACAGCAAAATTAACATCTAATTAAACATCAAAAACCATCCCCCACCTAAAACAGCAAAATTAACATCTAATTAAACATCAAAAACCATCCCCCACCTAAAACAGCAAAATTAACATCTAATTAAACATCAAAAACCATCCCCCACCTAAAACAGCAAAATTAACATCTAATTAAACATCAAAAACCATCCCCCACCTAAAACAGCAAAATTAACATCTAATTAAACATCAAAAACCATCCCCCACCTAAAACAGCAAAATTAACATCTAATTAAACATCAAAAACCATCCCCCACCTAAAACAGCAAAATTAACATCTAATTAAACATCAAAAACCATCCCCCACCTAAAACAGCAAAATTAACATCTAATTAAACATCAAAAACCATCCCCCACCTAAAACAGCAAAATTAACATCTAATTAAACATCAAAAACCATCCCCCACCTAAAACAGCAAAATTAACATCTAATTAAACATCAAAAACCATCCCCCACCTAAAACAGCAAAATTAACATCTAATTAAACATCAAAAACCATCCCGCACCTAAAACTGTAAAATTAACATCTAATTAAACATCAAAAACCATCCCCCAGATAAAAGAGGAAAATTAACACCTAATTAAACATCAAAAACCATCCCCCAGATAAAAGAGGAAAATTAACACCTAATTAAACATCAAAAACCATCCCCCACCTAAAACAGCAAAATTAACATCTAATTAAACATCAAAAACCATCCCCCACCTAAAACAGCAAAATTAACATCTAATTAAACATCAAAAACCATCCCCCACCTAAAACAGCAAAATTAACATCTAATTAAACATCAAAAACCATCCCCCACCTAAAACAGCAAAATTAACATCTAATTAAACATCAAAAACCATCCCCCACCTAAAACAGCAAAATTAACACCTAATTAAACATCAAAAACCATCCCCTTCCTAAAACAGTAAAATTAACACCTAATTAAACATCAAAAACCATCCCCCAGATAAAAGAGGAAAATTAACACCTAATTAAACATCAAAAACCATCCCCCACCTAAAACAGCAAAATTAACATCTAATTAAACATCAAAAACCATCCCCCACCTAAAACAGCAAAATTAACATCTAATTAAACATCAAAACCATCCCCCACCTAAAACAGCAAAATTAACATCTAATTAAACATCAAAAACCATCCCCCACCTAAAACAGCAAAATTAACATCTAATTAAACATCAAAAACCATCCCCCACCTAAAACAGCAAAATTAACATCTAATTAAACATCAAAAACCATCCCCCACCTAAAACAGCAAAATTAACATCTAATTAAACATCAAAAACCATCCCCCACCTAAAACAGCAAAATTAACATCTAATTAAACATCAAAAACCATCCCCCACCTAAAACAGCAAAATTAACATCTAATTAAACATCAAAAACCATCCCCCACCTAAAACAGCAAAATTAACATCTAATTAAACATCAAAAACCATCCCCCACCTAAAACAGCAAAATTAACATCTAATTAAACATCAAAAACCATCCCCCACCTAAAACAGCTAAATTAACCTCTAATTAAACATCAAAAACCATCCCCCACCTAAAACAGCTAAATTAACCTCTAATTAAACATCAAAAACCATCCCCCACCTAAAACAGCAAAATTAACATCTAATTAAACATCAAAAACCATCCCCCAGATAAAAGAGGAAAATTAACACCTAATTAAACATCAAAAACCATCCCCTTCCTAAAACAGTAAAATTAACACCTAATTAAACATAAAAAACCATCCCCTTCCTAAAACAGTAAAATTAACACCTAATTAAACATCAAAAACCATCCCCCAGATAAAAGAGGAAAATTAACACCTAATTAAACATCAAAAACCATCCCCTTCCTAAAACAGTAAAATTAACACCTAATTAAACATCAAAAACCATCCCCCAGATAAAAGAGGAAAATTAACACCTAATTAAACATCAAAAACCATCCCCCAGATAAAAGAGGAAAATTAACACCTAATTAAACATCAAAAACCATCCCCCAGATAAAAGAGGAAAATTAACACCTAATTAAACATCACAAACCATCCCCTTCCTAAAACAGCAAAATTAACACCTAATTAAACATCAAAAACCATCCCCCAGATAAAAGAGGAAAATTAACACCTAATTAAACATCAAAAACCATCCCCTTCCTAAAACAGTAAAATTAACACCTAATTAAACATCAAAAACCATCCCCTTCCTAAAACAGTAAAATTAACACCTAATTAAACATCAAAAACCATCCCCTTCCTAAAACAGTAAAATTAACACCTAATTAAACATCAAAAACCATCCCCTTCCTAAAACAGCAAAATTAACATCTAATTAAACATCAAAAACCATCCCCCACCTAAAACAGCAAAATTAACATCTAATTAAACATCAAAAACCATCCCCTTCCTAAAACAGTAAAATTAACACCTAATTAAACATCAAAAACCATCCCCTTCCTAAAACAGTAAAATTAACACCTAATTAAACATCAAAAACCATCCCCCACCTAAAACAGCAAAATTAACATCTAATTAAACATCAAAAACCATCCCCCACCTAAAACAGCAAAATTAACATCTAATTAAACATCAAAAACCATCCCCCACCTAAAACTGTAAAATTAACATCTAATTAAACATCAAAAACCATCCCCCACCTAAAACAGCAAAATTAACATCTAATTAAACATCAAAAACCATCCCCCACCTAAAACAGCAAAATTAACATCTAATTAAACATCAAAAACCATCCCCCACCTAAAACAGCAAAATTAACACCTAATTAAACATCAAAAACCATCCCCTTCCTAAAACAGTAAAATTAACACCTAATTAAACATCAAAAACCATCCCCTTCCTAAAACAGTAAAATTAACACCTAATTAAACATCAAAAACCATCCCCCACCTAAAACAGCAAAATTAACATCTAATTAAACATCAAAAACCATCCCCCACCTAAAACAGCAAAATTAACATCTAATTAAACATCAAAAACCATCCCCCACCTAAAACAGCAAAATTAACATCTAATTAAACATCAAAAACCATCCCCCACCTAAAACAGCAAAATTAACATCTAATTAAACATCAAAAACCATCCCCCACCTAAAACAGCAAAATTAACATCTAATTAAACATCAAAAACCATCCCCCACCTAAAACAGCAAAATTAACATCTAATTAAACATCAAAAACCATCCCCCACCTAAAACAGCAAAATTAACATCTAATTAAACATCAAAAACCATCCCCCACCTAAAACAGCAAAATTAACATCTAATTAAACATCAAAAACCATCCCCCACCTAAAACAGCAAAATTAACATCTAATTAAACATCAAAAACCATCCCCCACCTAAAACAGCAAAATTAACATCTAATTAAACATCAAAAACCATCCCCCACCTAAAACAGCAAAATTAACACCTAATTAAACATCAAAAACCATCCCCTTCCTAAAACAGTAAAATTAACATCTAATTAAACATCAAAAACCATCCCCTTCCTAAAACAGTAAAATTAACACCTAATTAAACATCAAAAACCATCCCCTTCCTAAAACAGTAAAATTAACACCTAATTAAACATCAAAAACCATCCCCTTCCTAAAACAGTAAAATTAACACCTAATTAAACATCAAAAACCATCCCCTTCCTAAAACAGTAAAATTAACACCTAATTAAACATCAAAAACCATCCCCTTCCTAAAACAGTAAAATTAACACCTAATTAAACATCAAAAACCATCCCCTTCCTAAAACAGTAAAATTAACACCTAATTAAACATCAAAAACCATCCCCTTCCTAAAACAGTAAAATTAACACCTAATTAAACATCAAAAACCATCCCCTTCCTAAAACAGCAAAATTAACATCTAATTAAACATCAAAAACCATCCCCTTCCTAAAACAGCAAAATTAACATCTAATTAAACATCAAAAACCATCCCCTTCCTAAAACAGTAAAATTAACACCTAATTAAACATCAAAAACCATCCCCTTCCTAAAACAGTAAAATTAACACCTAATTAAACATCAAAAACCATCCCCTTCCTAAAACAGTAAAATTAACACCTAATTAAACATCAAAAACCATCCCCTTCCTAAAACAGTAAAATTAACACCTAATTAAACATCAAAAACCATCCCCCACCTAAAACAGCAAAATTAACATCTAATTAAACATCAAAAACCATCCCCCACCTAAAACAGCAAAATTAACATCTAATTAAACATCAAAAACCATCCCCCACCTAAAACAGCAAAATTAACATCTAATTAAACATCAAAAACCATCCCCTTCCTAAAACAGTAAAATTAACACCTAATTAAACATCAAAAACCATCCCCTTCCTAAAACAGTAAAATTAACACCTAATTAAACATCAAAAACCATCCCCTTCCTAAAACAGTAAAATTAACACCTAATTAAACATCAAAAACCATCCCCCAGATAAAAGAGGAAAATTAACACCTAATTAAACATCAAAAACCATCCCCTTCCTAAAACAGTAAAATTAACACCTAATTAAACATCAAAAACCATCCCCCAGATAAAAGAGGAAAATTAACACCTAATTAAACATCAAAAACCATCCCCCAGATAAAAGAGGAAAATTAACACCTAATTAAACATCACAAACCATCCCCCACCTAAAACAGCAAAATTAACATCTAATTAAACATCAAAAACCATCCCCCACCTAAAACAGCAAAATTAACATCTAATTAAACATCAAAAACCATCCCCCACCTAAAACAGCAAAATTAACATCTAATTAAACATCAAAAACCATCCCCCACCTAAAACAGCAAAATTAACATCTAATTAAACATCAAAAACCATCCCCCACCTAAAACAGCAAAATTAACATCTAATTAAACATCAAAAACCATCCCCCACCTAAAACAGCAAAATTAACATCTAATTAAACATCAAAAACCATCCCCCACCTAAAACAGCAAAATTAACATCTAATTAAACATCAAAAACCATCCCCCACCTAAAACAGCAAAATTAACATCTAATTAAACATCAAAAACCATCCCCCACCTAAAACAGCAAAATTAACATCTAATTAAACATCAAAAACCATCCCCTTCCTAAAACAGTAAAATTAACACCTAATTAAACATCAAAAACCATCCCCTTCCTAAAACAGTAAAATTAACACCTAATTAAACATCAAAAACCATCCCCCAGATAAAAGAGGAAAATTAACACCTAATTAAACATCACAAACCATCCCCCAGATAAAAGAGGAAAATTAACACCTAATTAAACATCAAAAACCATCCCCCACCTAAAACAGCAAAATTAACACCTAATTAAACATCAAAAACCATCCCCTTCCTAAAACAGTAAAATTAACACCTAATTAAACATCAAAAACCATCCCCCACCTAAAACAGCAAAATTAACATCTAATTAAACATCAAAAACCATCCCCCACCTAAAACAGCAAAATTAACATCTAATTAAACATCAAAAACCATCCCCTTCCTAAAACAGTAAAATTAACACCTAATTAAATATCAAAAACCATCCCCTTCCTAAAACAGTAAAATTAACACCTAATTAAACATCAAAAACCATCCCCCAGATAAAAGAGGAAAATTAACACCTAATTAAACATCAAAAACCATCCCCTTCCTAAAACAGCAAAATTAACATCTAATTAAACATCAAAAACCATCCCCCACCTAAAACAGCAAAATTAACATCTAATTAAACATCAAAAACCATCCCCTTCCTAAAACAGTAAAATTAACACCTAATTAAACATCAAAAACCATCCCCTTCCTAAAACAGTAAAATTAACACCTAATTAAACATCAAAAACCATCCCCCACCTAAAACAGCAAAATTAACATCTAATTAAACATCAAAAACCATCCCCCACCTAAAACTGTAAAATTAACATCTAATTAAACATCAAAAACCATCCCCCACCTAAAACAGCAAAATTAACATCTAATTAAACATCAAAAACCATCCCCCACCTAAAACAGCAAAATTAACATCTAATTAAACATCAAAAACCATCCCCCACCTAAAACAGCAAAATTAACATCTAATTAAACATCAAAAACCATCCCCCACCTAAAACAGCAAAATTAACATCTAATTAAACATCAAAAACCATCCCCCACCTAAAACAGCAAAATTAACATCTAATTAAACATCAAAAACCATCCCCCACCTAAAACAGCAAAATTAACATCTAATTAAACATCAAAAACCATCCCCCACCTAAAACAGCAAAATTAACATCTAATTAAACATCAAAAACCATCCCCCACCTAAAACAGCAAAATTAACATCTAATTAAACATCAAAAACCATCCCCCACCTAAAACTGTAAAATTAACATCTAATTAAACATCAAAAACCATCCCCCAGATAAAAGAGGAAAATTAACACCTAATTAAACATCAAAAACCATCCCCCAGATAAAAGAGGAAAATTAACACCTAATTAAACATCAAAAACCATCCCCCACCTAAAACAGCAAAATTAACATCTAATTAAACATCAAAAACCATCCCCCACCTAAAACAGCAAAATTAACATCTAATTAAACATCAAAAACCATCCCCCACCTAAAACAGCAAAATTAACATCTAATTAAACATCAAAAACCATCCCCCACCTAAAACAGCAAAATTAACATCTAATTAAACATCAAAAACCATCCCCCACCTAAAACAGCAAAATTAACACCTAATTAAACATCAAAAACCATCCCCTTCCTAAAACAGTAAAATTAACACCTAATTAAACATCAAAAACCATCCCCCAGATAAAAGAGGAAAATTAACACCTAATTAAACATCAAAAACCATCCCCCACCTAAAACAGCAAAATTAACATCTAATTAAACATCAAAAACCATCCCCCACCTAAAACAGCAAAATTAACATCTAATTAAACATCAAAAACCATCCCCCACCTAAAACAGCAAAATTAACATCTAATTAAACATCAAAAACCATCCCCCACCTAAAACAGCAAAATTAACATCTAATTAAACATCAAAAACCATCCCCCACCTAAAACAGCAAAATTAACATCTAATTAAACATCAAAAACCATCCCCCACCTAAAACAGCAAAATTAACATCTAATTAAACATCAAAAACCATCCCCCACCTAAAACAGCAAAATTAACATCTAATTAAACATCAAAAACCATCCCCCACCTAAAACAGCAAAATTAACATCTAATTAAACATCAAAAACCATCCCCTTCCTAAAACAGTAAAATTAACACCTAATTAAACATCAAAAACCATCCCCTTCCTAAAACAGTAAAATTAACACCTAATTAAACATCAAAAACCATCCCCCACCTAAAACAGCAAAATTAACATCTAATTAAACATCAAAAACCATCCCCCACCTAAAACAGCAAAATTAACATCTAATTAAACATCAAAAACCATCCCCCACCTAAAACAGCAAAATTAACATCTAATTAAACATCAAAAACCATCCCCCACCTAAAACAGCAAAATTAACACCTAATTAAACATCAAAAACCATCCCCTTCCTAAAACAGTAAAATTAACACCTAATTAAACATCAAAAACCATCCCCCAGATAAAAGAGGAAAATTAACATCTAATTAAACATCAAAAACCATCCCCCACCTAAAACAGCAAAATTAACATCTAATTAAACATCAAAAACCATCCCCCACCTAAAACAGCAAAATTAACATCTAATTAAACATCAAAAACCATCCCCTTCCTAAAACAGTAAAATTAACACCTAATTAAACATCAAAAACCATCCCCTTCCTAAAACAGTAAAATTAACACCTAATTAAACATCAAAAACCATCCCCCACCTAAAACAGCAAAATTAACATCTAATTAAACATCAAAAACCATCCCCCACCTAAAACAGCAAAATTAACATCTAATTAAACATCAAAAACCATCCCCCACCTAAAACTGTAAAATTAACATCTAATTAAACATCAAAAACCATCCCCCACCTAAAACAGCAAAATTAACATCTAATTAAACATCAAAAACCATCCCCTTCCTAAAACAGTAAAATTAACACCTAATTAAACATCAAAAACCATCCCCTTCCTAAAACAGTAAAATTAACACCTAATTAAACATCAAAAACCATCCCCCAGATAAAAGAGGAAAATTAACACCTAATTAAACATCAAAAACCATCCCCCAGATAAAAGAGGAAAATTAACACCTAATTAAACATCACAAACCATCCCCTTCCTAAAACAGCAAAATTAACACCTAATTAAACATCAAAAACCATCCCCCAGATAAAAGAGGAAAATTAACACCTAATTAAACATCAAAAACCATCCCCCACCTAAAACAGCAAAATTAACATCTAATTAAACATCAAAAACCATCCCCTTCCTAAAACAGTAAAATTAACACCTAATTAAACATCAAAAACCATCCCCCACCTAAAACAGCAAAATTAACATCTAATTAAACATCAAAAACCATCCCCCACCTAAAACAGCAAAATTAACATCTAATTAAACATCAAAAACCATCCCCTTCCTAAAACAGTAAAATTAACACCTAATTAAACATCAAAAACCATCCCCTTCCTAAAACAGTAAAATTAACACCTAATTAAACATCAAAAACCATCCCCCAGATAAAAGAGGAAAATTAACACCTAATTAAACATCAAAAACCATCCCCCACCTAAAACAGCAAAATTAACATCTAATTAAACATCAAAAACCATCCCCCACCTAAAACAGCAAAATTAACATCTAATTAAACATCAAAAACCATCCCCCACCTAAAACAGCAAAATTAACATCTAATTAAACATCAAAAACCATCCCCCACCTAAAACAGCAAAATTAACATCTAATTAAACATCAAAAACCATCCCCCACCTAAAACAGCAAAATTAACATCTAATTAAACATCAAAAACCATCCCCCACCTAAAACAGCAAAATTAACATCTAATTAAACATCAAAAACCATCCCCCACCTAAAACAGCAAAATTAACATCTAATTAAACATCAAAAACCATCCCCCACCTAAAACAGCAAAATTAACATCTAATTAAACATCAAAAACCATCCCCCACCTAAAACAGCAAAATTAACATCTAATTAAACATCAAAAACCATCCCCCACCTAAAACAGCAAAATTAACATCTAATTAAACATCAAAAACCATCCCCTTCCTAAAACAGTAAAATTAACACCTAATTAAACATCAAAAACCATCCCCCACCTAAAACAGCAAAATTAACACCTAATTAAACATCAAAAACCATCCCCTTCCTAAAACAGTAAAATTAACACCTAATTAAACATCAAAAACCATCCCCCAGATAAAAGAGGAAAATTAACACCTAATTAAACATCAAAAACCATCCCCCACCTAAAACAGCAAAATTAACATCTAATTAAACATCAAAAACCATCCCCCACCTAAAACAGCAAAATTAACATCTAATTAAACATCAAAAACCATCCCCCACCTAAAACAGCAAAATTAACATCTAATTAAACATCAAAAACCATCCCCCACCTAAAACAGCAAAATTAACATCTAATTAAACATCAAAAACCATCCCCCACCTAAAACAGCAAAATTAACATCTAATTAAACATCAAAAACCATCCCCTTCCTAAAACAGTAAAATTAACACCTAATTAAACATCAAAAACCATCCCCTTCCTAAAACAGTAAAATTAACACCTAATTAAACATCAAAAACCATCCCCTTCCTAAAACAGTAAAATTAACACCTAATTAAACATCAAAAACCATCCCCCAGATAAAAGAGGAAAATTAACACCTAATTAAACATCAAAAACCATCCCCCAGATAAAAGAGGAAAATTAACACCTAATTAAACATCACAAACCATCCCCCACCTAAAACAGCAAAATTAACATCTAATTAAACATCAAAAACCATCCCCCACCTAAAACTGTAAAATTAACATCTAATTAAACATCAAAAACCATCCCCCACCTAAAACAGCAAAATTAACATCTAATTAAACATCAAAAACCATCCCCCACCTAAAACAGCAAAATTAACATCTAATTAAACATCAAAAACCATCCCCTTCCTAAAACAGTAAAATTAACACCTAATTAAACATCAAAAACCATCCCCTTCCTAAAACAGTAAAATTAACACCTAATTAAACATCAAAAACCATCCCCCAGATAAAAGAGGAAAATTAACACCTAATTAAACATCAAAAACCATCCCCCAGATAAAAGAGGAAAATTAACACCTAATTAAACATCACAAACCATCCCCCACCTAAAACAGCAAAATTAACATCTAATTAAACATCAAAAACCATCCCCCACCTAAAACTGTAAAATTAACATCTAATTAAACATCAAAAACCATCCCCCACCTAAAACAGCAAAATTAACATCTAATTAAACATCAAAAACCATCCCCTTCCTAAAACAGTAAAATTAACACCTAATTAAACATCAAAAACCATCCCCCACCTAAAACAGCAAAATTAACATCTAATTAAACATCAAAAACCATCCCCCACCTAAAACAGCAAAATTAACATCTAATTAAACATCAAAAACCATCCCCCACCTAAAACAGCAAAATTAACATCTAATTAAACATCAAAAACCATCCCCCACCTAAAACAGCAAAATTAACATCTAATTAAACATCAAAAACCATCCCCCACCTAAAACAGCAAAATTAACATCTAATTAAACATCAAAAACCATCCCCCACCTAAAACAGCAAAATTAACATCTAATTAAACATCAAAAACCATCCCCCACCTAAAACAGCAAAATTAACATCTAATTAAACATCAAAAACCATCCCCTTCCTAAAACAGTAAAATTAACACCTAATTAAACATCAAAAACCATCCCCTTCCTAAAACAGTAAAATTAACACCTAATTAAACATCAAAAACCATCCCCCACCTAAAACAGTAAAATTAACACCTAATTAAACATCAAAAACCATCCCCCAGATAAAAGAGGAAAATTAACACCTAATTAAACATCAAAAACCATCCCCCAGATAAAAGAGGAAAATTAACACCTAATTAAACATCACAAACCATCCCCCACCTAAAACAGCAAAATTAACATCTAATTAAACATCAAAAACCATCCCCCAGATAAAAGAGGAAAATTAACACCTAATTAAACATCAAAAACCATCCCCCAGATAAAAGAGGAAAATTAACACCTAATTAAACATCAAAAACCATCCCCCAGATAAAAGAGGAAAATTAACACCTAATTAAACATCAAAAACCATCCCCCAGATAAAAGAGGAAAATTAACACCTAATTAAACATCACAAACCATCCCCTTCCTAAAACAGCAAAATTAACACCTAATTAAACATCAAAAACCATCCCCTTCCTAAAACAGTAAAATTAACACCTAATTAAACATCAAAAACCATCCCCTTCCTAAAACAGTAAAATTAACACCTAATTAAACATCAAAAACCATCCCCCACCTAAAACAGCAAAATTAACATCTAATTAAACATCAAAAACCATCCCCTTCCTAAAACAGTAAAATTAACACCTAATTAAACATCAAAAACCATCCCCCACCTAAAACAGTAAAATTAACACCTAATTAAACATCAAAAACCATCCCCTTCCTAAAACAGTAAAATTAACACCTAATTAAACATCAAAAACCATCCCCCAGATAAAAGAGGAAAATTAACACCTAATTAAACATCACAAACCATCCCCCACCTAAAACAGCAAAATTAACATCTAATTAAACATCAAAAACCATCCCCTTCCTAAAACAGTAAAATTAACACCTAATTAAACATCAAAAACCATCCCCTTCCTAAAACAGCAAAATTAACATCTAATTAAACATCAAAAACCATCCCCCACCTAAAACAGCAAAATTAACATCTAATTAAACATCAAAAACCATCCCCCACCTAAAACAGCAAAATTAACATCTAATTAAACATCAAAAACCATCCCCCACCTAAAACAGCAAAATTAACACCTAATTAAACATCAAAAACCATCCCCTTCCTAAAACAGTAAAATTAACACCTAATTAAACATCAAAAACCATCCCCCAGATAAAAGAGGAAAATTAACATCTAATTAAACATCAAAAACCATCCCCCACCTAAAACAGCAAAATTAACATCTAATTAAACATCAAAAACCATCCCCCACCTAAAACAGCAAAATTAACATCTAATTAAACATCAAAAACCATCCCCTTCCTAAAACAGTAAAATTAACACCTAATTAAACATCAAAAACCATCCCCTTCCTAAAACAGTAAAATTAACACCTAATTAAACATCAAAAACCATCCCCCACCTAAAACAGCAAAATTAACATCTAATTAAACATCAAAAACCATCCCCCACCTAAAACAGCAAAATTAACATCTAATTAAACATCAAAAACCATCCCCCACCTAAAACAGCAAAATTAACATCTAATTAAACATCAAAAACCATCCCCCACCTAAAACAGCAAAATTAACATCTAATTAAACATCAAAAACCATCCCCCAGATAAAAGAGGAAAATTAACACCTAATTAAACATCAAAAACCATCCCCTTCCTAAAACAGTAAAATTAACACCTAATTAAACATCAAAAACCATCCCCTTCCTAAAACAGCAAAATTAACATCTAATTAAACATCAAAAACCATCCCCCACCTAAAACAGCAAAATTAACATCTAATTAAACATCAAAAACCATCCCCTTCCTAAAACAGTAAAATTAACACCTAATTAAACATCAAAAACCATCCCCTTCCTAAAACAGTAAAATTAACACCTAATTAAACATCAAAAACCATCCCCCACCTAAAACTGTAAAATTAACATCTAATTAAACATCAAAAACCATCCCCCACCTAAAACAGCAAAATTAACATCTAATTAAACATCAAAAACCATCCCCCACCTAAAACAGCAAAATTAACATCTAATTAAACATCAAAAACCATCCCCCACCTAAAACAGCAAAATTAACATCTAATTAAACATCAAAAACCATCCCCCACCTAAAACAGCAAAATTAACATCTAATTAAACATCAAAAACCATCCCCTTCCTAAAACAGTAAAATTAACACCTAATTAAACATCAAAAACCATCCCCCAGATAAAAGAGGAAAATTAACACCTAATTAAACATCACAAACCATCCCCCACCTAAAACAGCAAAATTAACATCTAATTAAACATCAAAAACCATCCCCCACCTAAAACAGTAAAATTAACACCTAATTAAACATCAAAAACCATCCCCTTCCTAAAACAGTAAAATTAACACCTAATTAAACATCAAAAACCATCCCCCAGATAAAAGAGGAAAATTAACACCTAATTAAACATCAAAAACCATCCCCCACCTAAAACAGCAAAATTAACATCTAATTAAACATCAAAAACCATCCCCTTCCTAAAACAGTAAAATTAACATCTAATTAAACATCAAAAACCATCCCCCACCTAAAACAGCAAAATTAACATCTAATTAAACATCAAAAACCATCCCCCACCTAAAACAGCAAAATTAACATCTAATTAAACATCAAAAACCATCCCCCACCTAAAACAGCAAAATTAACATCTAATTAAACATCAAAAACCATCCCCCACCTAAAACAGCAAAATTAACATCTAATTAAACATCAAAAACCATCCCCCACCTAAAACAGCAAAATTAACATCTAATTAAACATCAAAAACCATCCCCCACCTAAAACAGCAAAATTAACATCTAATTAAACATCAAAAACCATCCCCCACCTAAAACTGTAAAATTAACATCTAATTAAACATCAAAAACCATCCCCCAGATAAAAGAGGAAAATTAACACCTAATTAAACATCAAAAACCATCCCCCAGATAAAAGAGGAAAATTAACACCTAATTAAACATCAAAAACCATCCCCTTCCTAAAACAGTAAAATTAACACCTAATTAAACATCAAAAACCATCCCCCAGATAAAAGAGGAAAATTAACACCTAATTAAACATCAAAAACCATCCCCCAGATAAAAGAGGAAAATTAACACCTAATTAAACATCACAAACCATCCCCTTCCTAAAACAGCAAAATTAACACCTAATTAAACATCAAAAACCATCCCCCAGATAAAAGAGGAAAATTAACACCTAATTAAACATCAAAAACCATCCCCCACCTAAAACAGCAAAATTAACATCTAATTAAACATCAAAAACCATCCCCCACCTAAAACAGCAAAATTAACATCTAATTAAACATCAAAAACCATCCCCCACCTAAAACAGCAAAATTAACATCTAATTAAACATCAAAAACCATCCCCCACCTAAAACAGCAAAATTAACATCTAATTAAACATCAAAAACCATCCCCCACCTAAAACAGCAAAATTAACATCTAATTAAACATCAAAAACCATCCCCCACCTAAAACAGCAAAATTAACATCTAATTAAACATCAAAAACCATCCCCCACCTAAAACAGCAAAATTAACATCTAATTAAACATCAAAAACCATCCCCTTCCTAAAACAGTAAAATTAACACCTAATTAAACATCAAAAACCATCCCCTTCCTAAAACAGTAAAATTAACACCTAATTAAACATCAAAAACCATCCCCCACCTAAAACAGCAAAATTAACATCTAATTAAACATCAAAAACCATCCCCCACCTAAAACAGCAAAATTAACATCTAATTAAACATCAAAAACCATCCCCCAGATAAAAGAGGAAAATTAACACCTAATTAAACATCAAAAACCATCCCCTTCCTAAAACAGTAAAATTAACACCTAATTAAACATCAAAAACCATCCCCTTCCTAAAACAGCAAAATTAACATCTAATTAAACATCAAAAACCATCCCCCACCTAAAACAGCAAAATTAACATCTAATTAAACATCAAAAACCATCCCCTTCCTAAAACAGTAAAATTAACACCTAATTAAACATCAAAAACCATCCCCTTCCTAAAACAGTAAAATTAACACCTAATTAAACATCAAAAACCATCCCCCACCTAAAACTGTAAAATTAACATCTAATTAAACATCAAAAACCATCCCCCACCTAAAACAGCAAAATTAACATCTAATTAAACATCAAAAACCATCCCCCACCTAAAACAGCAAAATTAACATCTAATTAAACATCAAAAACCATCCCCCACCTAAAACAGCAAAATTAACATCTAATTAAACATCAAAAACCATCCCCCACCTAAAACAGCAAAATTAACATCTAATTAAACATCAAAAACCATCCCCTTCCTAAAACAGTAAAATTAACACCTAATTAAACATCAAAAACCATCCCCCAGATAAAAGAGGAAAATTAACACCTAATTAAACATCACAAACCATCCCCCACCTAAAACAGCAAAATTAACATCTAATTAAACATCAAAAACCATCCCCCACCTAAAACAGTAAAATTAACACCTAATTAAACATCAAAAACCATCCCCTTCCTAAAACAGTAAAATTAACACCTAATTAAACATCAAAAACCATCCCCCAGATAAAAGAGGAAAATTAACACCTAATTAAACATCAAAAACCATCCCCCACCTAAAACAGCAAAATTAACATCTAATTAAACATCAAAAACCATCCCCTTCCTAAAACAGTAAAATTAACATCTAATTAAACATCAAAAACCATCCCCCACCTAAAACAGCAAAATTAACATCTAATTAAACATCAAAAACCATCCCCCACCTAAAACAGCAAAATTAACATCTAATTAAACATCAAAAACCATCCCCCACCTAAAACAGCAAAATTAACATCTAATTAAACATCAAAAACCATCCCCCACCTAAAACAGCAAAATTAACATCTAATTAAACATCAAAAACCATCCCCCACCTAAAACAGCAAAATTAACATCTAATTAAACATCAAAAACCATCCCCCACCTAAAACAGCAAAATTAACATCTAATTAAACATCAAAAACCATCCCCCACCTAAAACAGCAAAATTAACATCTAATTAAACATCAAAAACCATCCCCCACCTAAAACAGCAAAATTAACATCTAATTAAACATCAAAAACCATCCCCCACCTAAAACAGCAAAATTAACATCTAATTAAACATCAAAAACCATCCCCCACCTAAAACAGCAAAATTAACATCTAATTAAACATCAAAAACCATCCCCCACCTAAAACAGCAAAATTAACATCTAATTAAACATCAAAAACCATCCCCCACCTAAAACAGCAAAATTAACATCTAATTAAACATCAAAAACCATCCCCTTCCTAAAACAGTAAAATTAACACCTAATTAAACATCAAAAACCATCCCCCAGATAAAAGAGGAAAATTAACATCTAATTAAACATCAAAAACCATCCCCCACCTAAAACAGCAAAATTAACATCTAATTAAACATCAAAAACCATCCCCCACCTAAAACAGCAAAATTAACATCTAATTAAACATCAAAAACCATCCCCCACCTAAAACTGTAAAATTAACATCTAATTAAACATCAAAAACCATCCCCCACCTAAAACAGCAAAATTAACATCTAATTAAACATCAAAAACCATCCCCTTCCTAAAACAGTAAAATTAACACCTAATTAAACATCAAAAACCATCCCCCACCTAAAACAGCAAAATTAACATCTAATTAAACATCAAAAACCATCCCCCACCTAAAACAGCAAAATTAACATCTAATTAAACATCAAAAACCATCCCCTTCCTAAAACAGTAAAATTAACACCTAATTAAACATCAAAAACCATCCCCTTCCTAAAACAGTAAAATTAACACCTAATTAAACATCAAAAACCATCCCCTTCCTAAAACAGTAAAATTAACACCTAATTAAACATCAAAAACCATCCCCCACCTAAAACAGCAAAATTAACATCTAATTAAACATCAAAAACCATCCCCCACCTAAAACAGCAAAATTAACATCTAATTAAACATCAAAAACCATCCCCCACCTAAAACTGTAAAATTAACATCTAATTAAACATCAAAAACCATCCCCCACCTAAAACAGCAAAATTAACATCTAATTAAACATCAAAAACCATCCCCCACCTAAAACAGCAAAATTAACATCTAATTAAACATCAAAAACCATCCCCCACCTAAAACAGCAAAATTAACATCTAATTAAACATCAAAAACCATCCCCCACCTAAAACAGCAAAATTAACATCTAATTAAACATCAAAAACCATCCCCCACCTAAAACAGCAAAATTAACATCTAATTAAACATCAAAAACCATCCCCCACCTAAAACAGCAAAATTAACATCTAATTAAACATCAAAAACCATCCCCCACCTAAAACAGCAAAATTAACATCTAATTAAACATCAAAAACCATCCCCCAGATAAAAGAGGAAAATTAACACCTAATTAAACATCAAAAACCATCCCCCAGATAAAACAGCAAAATTAACATCTAATTAAACATCAAAAACCATCCCCCACCTAAAACTGTAAAATTAACATCTAATTAAACATCAAAAACCATCCCCCACCTAAAACAGCAAAATTAACATCTAATTAAACATCAAAAACCATCCCCTTCCTAAAACAGTAAAATTAACACCTAATTAAACATCAAAAACCATCCCCTTCCTAAAACAGTAAAATTAACACCTAATTAAACATCAAAAACCATCCCCTTCCTAAAACAGTAAAATTAACACCTAATTAAACATCAAAAACCATCCCCCAGATAAAAGAGGAAAATTAACACCTAATTAAACATCACAAACCATCCCCCACCTAAAACAGCAAAATTAACATCTAATTAAACATCAAAAACCATCCCCTTCCTAAAACAGTAAAATTAACACCTAATTAAACATCAAAAACCATCCCCTTCCTAAAACAGTAAAATTAACACCTAATTAAACATCAAAAACCATCCCCCAGATAAAAGAGGAAAATTAACACCTAATTAAACATCAAAAACCATCCCCCAGATAAAAGAGGAAAATTAACACCTAATTAAACATCAAAAACCATCCCCCAGATAAAAGAGGAAAATTAACACCTAATTAAACATCACAAACCATCCCCTTCCTAAAACAGCAAAATTAACACCTAATTAAACATCAAAAACCATCCCCCAGATAAAAGAGGAAAATTAACACCTAATTAAACATCAAAAACCATCCCCTTCCTAAAACAGCAAAATTAACATCTAATTAAACATCAAAAACCATCCCCCACCTAAAACAGCAAAATTAACATCTAATTAAACATCAAAAACCATCCCCCACCTAAAACAGCAAAATTAACACCTAATTAAACATCAAAAACCATCCCCTTCCTAAAACAGTAAAATTAACACCTAATTAAACATCAAAAACCATCCCCTTCCTAAAACAGTAAAATTAACACCTAATTAAACATCAAAAACCATCCCCTTCCTAAAACAGTAAAATTAACACCTAATTAAACATCAAAAACCATCCCCTTCCTAAAACAGTAAAATTAACACCTAATTAAACATCAAAAACCATCCCCCAGATAAAAGAGGAAAATTAACACCTAATTAAACATCAAAAACCATCCCCCAGATAAAAGAGGAAAATTAACACCTAATTAAACATCAAAAACCATCCCCCAGATAAAAGAGGAAAATTAACACCTAATTAAACATCACAAACCATCCCCCACCTAAAACAGCAAAATTAACATCTAATTAAACATCAAAAACCATCCCCCACCTAAAACTGTAAAATTAACATCTAATTAAACATCAAAAACCATCCCCCACCTAAAACAGCAAAATTAACATCTAATTAAACATCAAAAACCATCCCCCACCTAAAACAGCAAAATTAACATCTAATTAAACATCAAAAACCATCCCCCACCTAAAACTGTAAAATTAACATCTAATTAAACATCAAAAACCATCCCCCACCTAAAACAGCAAAATTAACATCTAATTAAACATCAAAAACCATCCCCCACCTAAAACTGTAAAATTAACATCTAATTAAACATCAAAAACCATCCCCCACCTAAAACAGCAAAATTAACATCTAATTAAACATCAAAAACCATCCCCCACCTAAAACAGCAAAATTAACATCTAATTAAACATCAAAAACCATCCCCCACCTAAAACAGCAAAATTAACATCTAATTAAACATCAAAAACCATCCCCCACCTAAAACAGCAAAATTAACATCTAATTAAACATCAAAAACCATCCCCCACCTAAAACAGCAAAATTAACATCTAATTAAACATCAAAAACCATCCCCCACCTAAAACAGCAAAATTAACATCTAATTAAACATCAAAAACCATCCCCCACCTAAAACAGCAAAATTAACATCTAATTAAACATCAAAAACCATCCCCCACCTAAAACAGCAAAATTAACATCTAATTAAACATCAAAAACCATCCCCCACCTAAAACAGCAAAATTAACATCTAATTAAACATCAAAAACCATCCCCTTCCTAAAACAGTAAAATTAACACCTAATTAAACATCAAAAACCATCCCCCAGATAAAAGAGGAAAATTAACATCTAATTAAACATCAAAAACCATCCCCCACCTAAAACAGCAAAATTAACATCTAATTAAACATCAAAAACCATCCCCCACCTAAAACAGCAAAATTAACATCTAATTAAACATCAAAAACCATCCCCCACCTAAAACTGTAAAATTAACATCTAATTAAACATCAAAAACCATCCCCCACCTAAAACAGCAAAATTAACATCTAATTAAACATCAAAAACCATCCCCTTCCTAAAACAGTAAAATTAACACCTAATTAAACATCAAAAACCATCCCCCACCTAAAACAGCAAAATTAACATCTAATTAAACATCAAAAACCATCCCCCACCTAAAACAGCAAAATTAACATCTAATTAAACATCAAAAACCATCCCCTTCCTAAAACAGTAAAATTAACACCTAATTAAACATCAAAAACCATCCCCTTCCTAAAACAGTAAAATTAACACCTAATTAAACATCAAAAACCATCCCCTTCCTAAAACAGTAAAATTAACACCTAATTAAACATCAAAAACCATCCCCCACCTAAAACAGCAAAATTAACATCTAATTAAACATCAAAAACCATCCCCCACCTAAAACAGCAAAATTAACATCTAATTAAACATCAAAAACCATCCCCCACCTAAAACTGTAAAATTAACATCTAATTAAACATCAAAAACCATCCCCCACCTAAAACAGCAAAATTAACATCTAATTAAACATCAAAAACCATCCCCCACCTAAAACAGCAAAATTAACATCTAATTAAACATCAAAAACCATCCCCCACCTAAAACAGCAAAATTAACATCTAATTAAACATCAAAAACCATCCCCCACCTAAAACAGCAAAATTAACATCTAATTAAACATCAAAAACCATCCCCCACCTAAAACAGCAAAATTAACATCTAATTAAACATCAAAAACCATCCCCCACCTAAAACAGCAAAATTAACATCTAATTAAACATCAAAAACCATCCCCCACCTAAAACAGCAAAATTAACATCTAATTAAACATCAAAAACCATCCCCCAGATAAAAGAGGAAAATTAACACCTAATTAAACATCAAAAACCATCCCCCAGATAAAACAGCAAAATTAACATCTAATTAAACATCAAAAACCATCCCCCACCTAAAACTGTAAAATTAACATCTAATTAAACATCAAAAACCATCCCCCACCTAAAACAGCAAAATTAACATCTAATTAAACATCAAAAACCATCCCCTTCCTAAAACAGTAAAATTAACACCTAATTAAACATCAAAAACCATCCCCTTCCTAAAACAGTAAAATTAACACCTAATTAAACATCAAAAACCATCCCCTTCCTAAAACAGTAAAATTAACACCTAATTAAACATCAAAAACCATCCCCCAGATAAAAGAGGAAAATTAACACCTAATTAAACATCACAAACCATCCCCCACCTAAAACAGCAAAATTAACATCTAATTAAACATCAAAAACCATCCCCTTCCTAAAACAGTAAAATTAACACCTAATTAAACATCAAAAACCATCCCCTTCCTAAAACAGTAAAATTAACACCTAATTAAACATCAAAAACCATCCCCCAGATAAAAGAGGAAAATTAACACCTAATTAAACATCAAAAACCATCCCCCAGATAAAAGAGGAAAATTAACACCTAATTAAACATCAAAAACCATCCCCCAGATAAAAGAGGAAAATTAACACCTAATTAAACATCACAAACCATCCCCTTCCTAAAACAGCAAAATTAACACCTAATTAAACATCAAAAACCATCCCCCAGATAAAAGAGGAAAATTAACACCTAATTAAACATCAAAAACCATCCCCTTCCTAAAACAGCAAAATTAACATCTAATTAAACATCAAAAACCATCCCCCACCTAAAACAGCAAAATTAACATCTAATTAAACATCAAAAACCATCCCCCACCTAAAACAGCAAAATTAACACCTAATTAAACATCAAAAACCATCCCCTTCCTAAAACAGTAAAATTAACACCTAATTAAACATCAAAAACCATCCCCTTCCTAAAACAGTAAAATTAACACCTAATTAAACATCAAAAACCATCCCCTTCCTAAAACAGTAAAATTAACACCTAATTAAACATCAAAAACCATCCCCTTCCTAAAACAGTAAAATTAACACCTAATTAAACATCAAAAACCATCCCCCAGATAAAAGAGGAAAATTAACACCTAATTAAACATCAAAAACCATCCCCCAGATAAAAGAGGAAAATTAACACCTAATTAAACATCAAAAACCATCCCCCAGATAAAAGAGGAAAATTAACACCTAATTAAACATCACAAACCATCCCCCACCTAAAACAGCAAAATTAACATCTAATTAAACATCAAAAACCATCCCCCACCTAAAACTGTAAAATTAACATCTAATTAAACATCAAAAACCATCCCCCACCTAAAACAGCAAAATTAACATCTAATTAAACATCAAAAACCATCCCCCACCTAAAACAGCAAAATTAACATCTAATTAAACATCAAAAACCATCCCCCACCTAAAACTGTAAAATTAACATCTAATTAAACATCAAAAACCATCCCCCACCTAAAACAGCAAAATTAACATCTAATTAAACATCAAAAACCATCCCCCACCTAAAACTGTAAAATTAACATCTAATTAAACATCAAAAACCATCCCCCACCTAAAACAGCAAAATTAACATCTAATTAAACATCAAAAACCATCCCCCACCTAAAACAGCAAAATTAACATCTAATTAAACATCAAAAACCATCCCCCACCTAAAACAGCAAAATTAACATCTAATTAAACATCAAAAACCATCCCCCACCTAAAACAGCAAAATTAACATCTAATTAAACATCAAAAACCATCCCCCACCTAAAACAGCAAAATTAACATCTAATTAAACATCAAAAACCATCCCCCACCTAAAACAGCAAAATTAACATCTAATTAAACATCAAAAACCATCCCCCACCTAAAACAGCAAAATTAACATCTAATTAAACATCAAAAACCATCCCCCACCTAAAACAGCAAAATTAACATCTAATTAAACATCAAAAACCATCCCCCACCTAAAACAGCAAAATTAACATCTAATTAAACATCAAAAACCATCCCCCACCTAAAACAGCAAAATTAACATCTAATTAAACATCAAAAACCATCCCCTTCCTAAAACAGTAAAATTAACACCTAATTAAACATCAAAAACCATCCCCCACCTAAAACAGCAAAATTAACATCTAATTAAACATCAAAAACCATCCCCCACCTAAAACAGCAAAATTAACATCTAATTAAACATCAAAAACCATCCCCCACCTAAAACAGCAAAATTAACATCTAATTAAACATCAAAAACCATCCCCCACCTAAAACAGCAAAATTAACATCTAATTAAACATCAAAAACCATCCCCCACCTAAAACAGCAAAATTAACATCTAATTAAACATCAAAAACCATCCCCCACCTAAAACAGCAAAATTAACATCTAATTAAACATCAAAAACCATCCCCCACCTAAAACAGCAAAATTAACATCTAATTAAACATCAAAAACCATCCCCCACCTAAAACAGCAAAATTAACATCTAATTAAACATCAAAAACCATCCCCCACCTAAAACAGCAAAATTAACATCTAATTAAACATCAAAAACCATCCCCCACCTAAAACAGCAAAATTAACATCTAATTAAACATCAAAAACCATCCCCCACCTAAAACAGCAAAATTAACATCTAATTAAACATCAAAAACCATCCCCCACCTAAAACAGCAAAATTAACATCTAATTAAACATCAAAAACCATCCCCCACCTAAAACAGCAAAATTAACATCTAATTAAACATCAAAAACCATCCCCTTCCTAAAACAGTAAAATTAACACCTAATTAAACATCAAAAACCATCCCCTTCCTAAAACAGTAAAATTAACACCTAATTAAACATCAAAAACCATCCCCCAGATAAAAGAGGAAAATTAACACCTAATTAAACATCACAAACCATCCCCCAGATAAAAGAGGAAAATTAACACCTAATTAAACATCAAAAACCATCCCCCACCTAAAACAGCAAAATTAACACCTAATTAAACATCAAAAACCATCCCCTTCCTAAAACAGTAAAATTAACACCTAATTAAACATCAAAAACCATCCCCCACCTAAAACAGCAAAATTAACATCTAATTAAACATCAAAAACCATCCCCCACCTAAAACAGCAAAATTAACATCTAATTAAACATCAAAAACCATCCCCCACCTAAAACAGCAAAATTAACATCTAATTAAACATCAAAAACCATCCCCCACCTAAAACAGCAAAATTAACATCTAATTAAACATCAAAAACCATCCCCCACCTAAAACAGCAAAATTAACATCTAATTAAACATCAAAAACCATCCCCCACCTAAAACAGCAAAATTAACATCTAATTAAACATCAAAAACCATCCCCCACCTAAAACAGCAAAATTAACATCTAATTAAACATCAAAAACCATCCCCTTCCTAAAACAGTAAAATTAACACCTAATTAAACATCAAAAACCATCCCCCACCTAAAACAGCAAAATTAACATCTAATTAAACATCAAAAACCATCCCCCACCTAAAACAGCAAAATTAACATCTAATTAAACATCAAAAACCATCCCCTTCCTAAAACAGTAAAATTAACACCTAATTAAACATCAAAAACCATCCCCTTCCTAAAACAGTAAAATTAACACCTAATTAAACATCAAAAACCATCCCCCAGATAAAAGAGGAAAATTAACACCTAATTAAACATCAAAAACCATCCCCCAGATAAAAGAGGAAAATTAACACCTAATTAAACATCACAAACCATCCCCCACCTAAAACAGCAAAATTAACATCTAATTAAACATCAAAAACCATCCCCCACCTAAAACTGTAAAATTAACATCTAATTAAACATCAAAAACCATCCCCCACCTAAAACAGCAAAATTAACATCTAATTAAACATCAAAAACCATCCCCTTCCTAAAACAGTAAAATTAACACCTAATTAAACATCAAAAACCATCCCCTTCCTAAAACAGTAAAATTAACACCTAATTAAACATCAAAAACCATCCCCTTCCTAAAACAGTAAAATTAACACCTAATTAAACATCAAAAACCATCCCCCAGATAAAAGAGGAAAATTAACACCTAATTAAACATCAAAAACCATCCCCCAGATAAAAGAGGAAAATTAACACCTAATTAAACATCAAAAACCATCCCCCAGATAAAAGAGGAAAATTAACACCTAATTAAACATCACAAACCATCCCCCACCTAAAACAGCAAAATTAACATCTAATTAAACATCAAAAACCATCCCCCAGATAAAAGAGGAAAATTAACACCTAATTAAACATCAAAAACCATCCCCTTCCTAAAACAGTAAAATTAACACCTAATTAAACATCAAAAACCATCCCCCAGATAAAAGAGGAAAATTAACACCTAATTAAACATCACAAACCATCCCCTTCCTAAAACAGCAAAATTAACACCTAATTAAACATCAAAAACCATCCCCCACCTAAAACTGTAAAATTAACATCTAATTAAACATCAAAAACCATCCCCCACCTAAAACAGCAAAATTAACATCTAATTAAACATCAAAAACCATCCCCTTCCTAAAACAGTAAAATTAACACCTAATTAAACATCAAAAACCATCCCCTTCCTAAAACAGTAAAATTAACACCTAATTAAACATCAAAAACCATCCCCCACCTAAAACTGTAAAATTAACATCTAATTAAACATCAAAAACCATCCCCCACCTAAAACAGCAAAATTAACATCTAATTAAACATCAAAAACCATCCCCCACCTAAAACAGCAAAATTAACAT